>CAMXCT020000441.1:83265-250938 GCA_947184155.2 Cladocopium goreaui
AAACGCCGCCAAATTACAGTACGTTTTTTATTACAGAAACAGTTTTTGCAGCAAACAAATACAGAGCAGGCTATCCAGATTAGTCATCTATAAATTGACCATTTCTCATCGCTATGTATAAAATAATCAGAGGAATTTTCATCACCAGAAGCACCACCACTTCTCAACAATCAGCACCATACACCCACCCATGTTTCATCATCATCATCATCATCATCATCATCATCATCATCATCACCACACATATCACACATATCAAAGTGGTTTAAACCCCCCATCTCCTCTCGCGCTTCGCTTGCGCTTCGAGTGACTCCCGCAATGGCCGTGGTCATGGCGCTGGCAAATCCCAGGTACTTGGGATGTGCGAAGGCCTGGCGATGCAATGATCCACCGGGTGGTTTTTTTCTGCACCAAAAACACATGGATGGGAACAAACCGACACAAGTTTGAAAAACGTGATATGATATGTGTGATATACATGATTTTCGTGATAACTGATGATGATGATGATGATGACGATGGTTATGATTATGATGATGATGATGATGATGATGTCAGAACAATCTTCGAAATCATCTAACCCGATTATATGGAATCACTCCAGACTACCAGGTTAGATCGTCTTGGGATTCAAGTACGATGGACATCGGGTCTCTTGGGAAGACATGTCCAAGGTAGAGTCACGTCTTTGTTGACCTAAACATCCAGTCCACAACTTCAGCAGGTGCAAACCTAGGCACTTTGTTGTGCTATGTGGTGTTGTTGCATGGGTCACTTTTAGCCACATGACGAATGACATCGCGCAAATCAATCCTGACATGTCGCACATGGCTTGCTGGACAATCCCACAGCTTAAATCCATTCACTTCGATGATTTTCCCATAGCTTCCCATGAAAACTTGGGATTTCCCATACCAAAGCATCGTAAAACCAGGCGGTTCCCTCCATTCCACCTTCAAGAGCAAGTGCCCGTTGACGTGGCTGTTCACCCAGGCAGCCTTGAAGCTGGCGGAAGCTTCCGCAAAAAAGATCAAGGGAAAAAAAACATGAAATGGTTTTATTATTATGGTTTGTTTCACATGTTTTATTATGATTTGTTTATATTTGTTCCATCCAGAGATGTAGAAGATGAACATGTCTTGGACCATGACCCAACCAAATCAATATCATGTAAATTACACAGTATTTCCCAAACTTCATATTGGGATGGCTTTTGCCAGCCGGACCATGATTTACAGCGTTGTTGGTAAGTTCGCATTTTTTTCGGCCGTGGAGTCATGGATGGTTAAACTGGAGACTGTTTCTTCACGATGCTGGAACTAGAACGATTTGTCCAAAGAATCGGACATGTGAACGTTCCAAATGATCTAACATGTGAAACTGGTTGGTGGTTTCAAGCCCTCTGAAAACTATGAGTTCGTCAGTTGGGATTATTATTCCCAATATATGGAAAAATAATCCAAATGTTCCAAACCAACAACCGGATCCTATGGTTTCCCTATGGTTGTCCTATGGTTGTCCTATGGATTTCCTATGGTTTTCCTATGGTTGTCCTATGGCTTTCCTATGGTTTTCCTATGGTTTTCCTATGGTTTTCCTATGGTTGTCCTATGGTTGTCCTATGGTTTTCCATGATATGTTCCAAACCACCAACCAGATCCTATGGTTTTCCTATGGTTTTCCTATGGTTGTCCTATGGTTTTATGGTTTTCCTATGGTTTTCCTATGGTTTTCCTATGGTTGTCCTATGGTTTTCCCATGGTTGTCCTATGGTTTTCCATGATATGTTCCAAACCACCAACCAGATCCTATGGTTTTCCTATGGTTTTCCTATGGTTTTCCTATGGTTGTCCTATGGTTGTCCTATGGTTTTCCTATGGTTGTCCTATGGTTTTCCTATGGTTTTCCTATGGTTTTCCTATGGTTGTCCTATGGTTTCCATGATATGTTCCAAAGCACCAGGAAAACATTGTGAACACATTGGGATGGGGATGGATCGGGTGGGAAATCACGTCCCTGAAGGCCCGAAGGCGTGGGGCTTGGTCATGCCTTCTGGCTTTGCAAAATGACCACATTGGTACAGTGAGGTCAAGACTGTGGTACCCCAAAAAAACACGGTTGCTTATATATATATATATATATATATTATATATATATTATATATTATATATATATGACTATGTAAATATATATATATATATCAATAATTTTGTATATATATATATATGTAGATATGTTTGGACATGTTGAGACTTTCTAAAAACATCTACAATGGTGGTTTACCCAAAACATAACAGCTACAATTTGGGGATGGGTCAAACCCAACCCATAAGAATGGCGCATTTTGGGATGCTGCCGAAGTCACGGAGAGACCTCAGCTCAAGGGTCAACCGATTGACCCCACAACAAGGTGGTGCTGCATATACCTGCATGCATATCTGAGGTTAGTGATGTACATAAACATCTGGTATAGATGAAAATATAAATTCCTGGTTGGTGGTATACCTACCCCTCTGAAAAATATGAGTCAGATGGGATGATTATTCCCAATATACGGAAAAATAATCCAAATGTTCCAAACCACCAACCAGTATATGCATAATACTGCATACATATCTGGTAAAGATACAAATCTACAATTAATCACTGAGGTGACACGAAAAGTGACACTCTGTCAAGATGGCCGTGTTTTTTTTTGTTTGGCTCCTGCAGAAGCATTAGTTTGTTCATGCTGAATTTCCCATCAGGCTGACTTACCCTCTGGTTATGACTAACATAGCCATGGTATAGATGGCCCATAGAAATAGATGGTTTATCTGGGTTTACCGAACTTAAAAATGGTGATTTTCCATGGCTATGTTAATCAACCATTTACAATTTTCAACCATCCAATTGTGGATCCATCATCCTACGGGATCCGCTACTCGGATCACGCAACTGCGACGAAAAACCAAGAGACCAAAAGCCACGTTGGTGAATGACAATAGCCTCAAGGCAGAGCCAGAGGATGCAACAAAAACACACATCAAACTACCAACTGGGTTTGTTCAAATCATAGTGTGCCCAAAAATACTAATGGGGTATCATAATTTCCTCTTATCAACATGATTGTTTTTCGGGTAGAATCACATCATATCTATCCCATTTCTTGTCAAACCCTATAGAACATCTCCGACTGTCACCTTGAGGTAGCAAATGTCGCAGTCTCAACCGAAGTCAAGTATATTGGGGTCGCAATTGCATTCCTCATGCCCGAAACTGTTGAAACGTTCAATCAACTCACATAAAATGGCATCAATTGTCTCATACATAGCACCCCCTCTAAAAAACAATATGAAAATTGTAGAGCTACGGATACACATAATATGGACATCCCACAAAAAAAATGGAAAAACATCATATACCACATTATCACAATGATGGATCACATCCTGAAAATACATCAATTTCCATATACTGGTTGGGGGTTTCAACCCCTTCTGAAAAATATGAGTCAGTTGGGATTATTGTTCCCAAGGTATGGAAAAATAAAATTCATGTTCCAAACCAACAACCAGTATGAAAACAGCATTCACATGTTGAATTATTAATTATGAATTGTTTATATGTGTTTCATCCAGAGATGTAGAAGATGAGCATGTCTTGGACCATGACCCAACCCCTAAAAATACATCAATTTACATATACTGGTTGGTGGTATACCTACCCCTCTGAAAAATGATGGAGTTCGTCAGTTGGGATTATGACATTCCCAATACAGTATATGGAAAGTCATGTCATCCAGTCATGTTCCAGTCACCACCAACCAGATATATGTTCAACTTTTTTTGTGAAGCCCAACAGTTGGCATCCCTTGCCGACGCAGGGACCAGAGGCTTGGATCTGGCCATAAGCTGACAGTCGCAATGGCTTTGTTGCAGGTGGACATTCTGAGAGCCGTGACGGAACATGACTCTTCAGTACTTGGGTTTTCTTTAACACGGGGAGTACTAGATATCATGAGAATCTATAGCTATTGCTATCATCATGATATCATCTTTTTGGTGAACTAGATTTATCAGCTATTCAAATTATGTGTGTATATATATACATAATATTACCAGAATCGATAATTTCAAACCCTGGTTCAAAATCAGCAGATACCTTAAAACAAAAGCAAAGAGAGAATCTGCAAATGGAACCTCCCCAACTGAACCAGCTATAAATAGCTATGTAGGGTCATTGAATCCGGGGATTGCATTTTAGTCATCTTCAAAAAAATGGGAAAGTAAATCCCCACTAAAACAGTGAACATTGAGTTTCCTATACCTTTTAGGGGATTATTAAAACTTGACGTTTTCCTCTTCTCCTATGTTTAAGTAACGACTGGAACTCGGAACTCGGAAGGTTCATCCTAACCATCCATTCCCCAGATGTGATGGACATTCCCACCGATTTCTGCGTTGCGCTGAGTGTCTCTGAATTGTAAGAGAGCTGCTTATAGTATAAGAAATAGATAGAAATAGTATAAGTAAAAGTATCATGGTTCCTCAAGCGACATTGGATTAATCATATTAAGATATTGATAAGAACTCCAAATCCAAACTACCAAGCATTTCATGGGTCTGTCTGAAAATAGGATACCCCACCAATTTCATGGTCAATCATCATTATGTTACCTATAACTAGTGAAAATCCACTGGTTTATCATCATATTCCCTCTTAAAATGACTATAAATGGATATGAATGGTGGGCTTCTTGAAATGGATCCCCAAGTCACCATGGGTTTCAATACTCAAATGGTCTAAGTTGGGATGATGTGGGGGTACCCCCATGGCTTGGAAACCTGCATGGCTGGCGGTATTCCAAGGATCCGCTTCTCAGGCATCACCGTGTTGAGTTCGGCTGTGGCAGCAAAAGACGCCGTGGCCTACAGGGGCCCGAGGGCATGGTACCCAAAAACTGCCAAGTTATCAACTTGAACTCGATTAGACTAGAAGTGGCAAATCATGGCAATACAATTCTCAAATCAGAACTAAAAACATACTAAACCAATTTCATCCTTAATGGAATTTGGGGGTACACTATTTTCAGACAAGCCCATTCACCCACCCCACCAGGCTGAACATCTGAAAAATATCTCTGCAGGCAAGGAGCAAACAAAGCCAAAGATGGCAACAAAAAATACAACCACCGCGACCATGGCCTCAAAGTGAGGTGGTTGCAAAGTGGGAACCACTGAATCTCAACCATGGGAAGTGGGGGGGCAGGCAAGCAACCTCCAGTTTGGAATCGCTAAGTTGGTGCAAATCACTCATGTCATTCAGGTTTTCTGCAATATGAAATGCACTTAACGGAACCCAAGAAAAATGGATTGGTGGTTTCAACCCCTCTGAAAAATGTGAACTCAGTTGGGATTATTATTCCCAATATATGGAAAATAAAAGTCATGTTCCAAACCACCAACCAGAAAACGGATTGGACCTATTGTTTCTTAAACTGGAGGAACTGGAATAGGCTGCGCAACGCACCCCATTCATCAATTCCATTGGGGCTTGACCCAGCTTGATCGCAGCACGACATCTCTGCCGAGGATCATTAGGACTTGCATCACCTGCCAGTGCTTGGTTTCAGCCCATGGCATCCCAAAAAAACATGATTAGAGCGCTTCAATAAAAAATTGTCCATCCTCGATGATCTTAGCCAAGGTGCCGCAAATTGGAATTTCACCCCACATTCCTGACAGCGACGTTCAGTGTGACACAGAAAGATTGCATGATGTGTGGCCTGTTTGGATCAGCTTCTCCCACTCAACCAGGGATCACGTGGAAATTGTCTGAAAATAGGCGACCCCAAAACTTTGATGGTTCACCATCATGTCCCTTACGCAAATAACTTTGGGAGGATACCCAATTTGCAGAAGCAGCCATCAGCCACAAGTGTTGCTTGCATATCCCATTCGTATTAGTTTCCGTAAAATGCCATTAAACCACCATAAAATCTTCACAAAATCCACATTCATTGAGTAGTGATTTTGGGTTCCCCCGCCATATCTTTGACCTGTAAGGTGAGGAGCCTGGCCCCAGCATAGTCATGTGTTCTTCTTGGGGGAGCAGGGGTCGCTACGTGGAAAACTTGATTCATAGCTCCATAGAATTTTGAAGCTCCTAGGTTGAAGTCGAATCAGACGTTTGGTCCCATTATCACCATTATTTTCCATGTTGTTCTTTCCCAATGATTTTTCCCCATTCTGTATCTACAGTATATCCCGATTTTTTCCACCATTCAAACACCAACCTTTCCCCGTTCAGCACAGGACGGAGGATCCGCTACCATGATCCACACGGCAAAGCTAGAGGAAAGCTGCGAAGTCGCTTGACTCAGCTTCCATGCCTGTCGTTCCGTCCAAAATTGTAACTTTGGATGATCGATTTAATGATAATATCATACACACATATTTATAATGTATCATATTATTATATACACATACACATGTTGAAATTTTATATACACATGATACGTATGTGTACATTAATATCGATAACAACAGTGTATATATATATATAACAATTAGATGTACATATAAACATAACGTGTGTACTTTTTTTCAATGTGTGCTTTCCATTTTGGGTGTGTCCCATATGTTTCCATCAAAACACATGTTGTTACGTGTATATGTAAAATATATACAATATATATATATACAGTACATACATATATATATATATACAGTACATATATACATATATTATGTATATTACATGTATGCATACATGTATACCGGCGTAGAGAATCATTCTCCCGACCATGGATGATCTTTGAGGAACCCACCCGCGGTGAAAATCAAAAGGGCCTCCTCTGTTTCTCGCAGATCTGCCATAGATACCCTTGGAGAAAACAACAATCAGCGGCAAACAATAAGTTATGAATGGTTTGTAAAAACGCAGTTGAACTTGATATCACTGATATCACCGATACTCCGAAGAATGTGAGCAAGTCAAATTATGAACCTTCAATTAGCTGTGGATTCCTAGATTTCTTCGTCGAATTACCACACTATTACCTGGGCATCCGAGGCACTTGTCCACCCGTTCTGTTTCTGTCAGCTGTTGCACCTCGGATGAGGGATCACCAAAATTCGATAGCCAACTTACCCAACCGGCGATTACCAACCATACCCCAGAAATGCATTGAAATCGTTAAAGGAAGTTGAAATAACTTCATAAACAGGAAGAAATCGCATCAACTGACCCTAGCGGCACACAGAGATTGCAAAGTGACTTGCTTGAGTCAAGGTACACTCTTGGGCGAGACTCCCGAAGTCTGGGTTATTCTCGGAAAGTTCATGCTTGTTTACGAACCTCGTTATTTCCAGAGAAGTTCCTATACATTGGATTAGTCCCATGAAAACAGCTAGTAGAACCACATCTGAAACCATCATGTCATCTCTGAGTCTGTATCTTAACGGGACGAACATATAATATATACAAGTTCATATTGATTATTTCAAATAGGATCACTTACTTCATGATTCTGTTGAAAGAGTGCAAAACATGGTGTTTCAATGTGCTTCAAATGCCTTGATTTCCGGATTAAAACAAAGAAATATTAACATTTTTTGGCGCGGTAATTTTGTTCATCATTTCCCCGCCTGCCAAGTGAGGGTCTCTAGATTTTATCAGAGTTGCTTTCCTCTCCTCCTCCTCCTCCTCCTTCTCCCCCGCAGCCTTGGACGTCAACCGCGAGCTCCAGATCTCAGAGGGCACTGCCGGACCTCAACAGCAGCAATGTCAGAATATATGCCTTGGTGGCGGGGATCACTCGAAGTAAAGTATTCTTTTTACTTGAGCAGCGTTTAAAACACTGTGTCATCCTGTGTCATCCCTTTATGCTGGTTGTTTACTAGGCATTCCCGGTGAAAATGGATGATGAACCTTCTCCCAATATTTAAAGGATAGCATCGCCGTTTTTACAACCGTGGTAACCCGCAACCTGATAAACTGTTTCAACAGGGGCCCCCCTAACGCAGCATCCCCGCAAGCCGTAGGCACCACCAAGGAGAAGAACAAACCCTGTCCAGTCCATGAGATGCTGATCCCGAGACCTCCGAAGAAAGCGCCCACCTGGGACTCTGAAAGAGGGCTGACCACCTGGATAACGATGGGGGGAACAAGGAGATTTCCAATTGATTGAAACCATGAAAAAGGTGAAAATTGTATCACAGCCAGGCGCTTTGAACCCAAAGGGGTAAAGCTGCGAACCAACAGTAAGCTGGGAATATAGCCAAGAAGCAAGGTGATATCACCGATCAAAATTATCCAACATGGAGAGTTCACCAATTGATACCAGTTGAGCATGGGGCGATCGTCCGACACACGCAGGAACTAATATAATTAGTCCAACAACCAGATTGATATAAAGAAAAGGTAATTGCACAAATCACGATGGGTTTTAATCCAACCAACACAAAATCAATAATTATAGCGAAAATATATGAAAATATTCGAAATAAGGGGTGATTCACGCAAGTGAGACTGGCAATGATACCCAACAAAGGCGAGTGATTTCAAAACATGAACCCTCTAGGGATACCTGATTGCAATGGCTGGTTTTTGGATTACACATGGGACAACCCCAGGAATCTTGCACATTGTGCATCGAATGGAATCGCCAAACACTTCATTAATGGCAACATGGATCGTGAGGGATTGAGGACACTGACGCGTGGATCGGACACCAACTGCCTGTTGCGAAACTCTGGGATAGAACTAACATCATGTTGAATGCGAAGACTTCAGGAAACATCAGGAAACATTAGGAAGCCTCAAGTTTGCTGGAAAATCACAAAAACCAAGACCAACCAAGGAACCCGAATGCAGTCACGTAATTTAATTTTGAATTACACCAGCATAGATTGACCCCAAACAGCAACAACACATGTTTCCACGAAGGTCATGTGCAATTCAAAATTCATGGAGCTGTCTGGCACACTCCTATCTTCTGCTTTACTCCTTCATTACTTCAACCGTACAAATACGAGGCAATAAAAGAAACGCCCCGACGCATCCAGGAATCCACACAGAGTGGAGGTCCTTAATGTTCAAACGTGTCCAAAACTGGTACAAGCTGTTTTCTCTTGAGAACAATAGCGCCAGCACAAGCCCATGGAACAGAACCCTTTTCCTGAGAAAAGAAGAAGAGAGAAGAAGGGAGACAAGCACCGGAACCCCCGCCAGAACGAAGAGGAACCAGGAAATCCATGATGAAACAGAACCCCTTTCCTGAAAAAAAGAGAGAAGGGAGACAAGCACCGGAACCCAGCTCCTGTAAATCATGATGGAACAGAAGCCTTTTCCTGAGAAAAGTAAGAAGAGAGAAGAAGGGAGACAAGCACCGGAACCCCAGCCGGAACCAGGAGGAACCAGCAAATCATGATGGAACAGAACCAAGAAGAGAGAAGAAGGGAGACAAGCACCGGAACCAAAGAAGAGAGAAGGGGAGACAAGCACCGGAACCCCAGCCGGAACCAAGAGGAACCAGCAAATCATGATGGAACAGAACCAAGAAGAGAGAAGAAGGGAGACAAGCACCGGAACCAAAGAAGAGAGAAGGGGAGACAAGCACCGGAACCCCAGCCGGAACCAAGAGGAACCAGCAAATCATGATGGAACAGAACCAAGAAGAGAGAAGAAGGGAGACAAGCACCGGAACCAAAGAAGAGAGATGAAGGGAGACAAGCACCAGAACCCCAGCCGGAACCAGGAAGAAGCAGCAAATCATGATGGAACAGAACCCCTTTCAGGTGGAAAGAAAGAAGAGAGAAGAAGGGAGACAAGCATCGGAACCAAAGAAGAGAGAAGAACGGAGACAAACACCGGAATCCAGCCGGAACCAGGAGGAACCAGCAAATCATGATGGAACAGAACCCCTTTCCTGAGGAAAGAAAGAAGAGAGACAGTTTCACCGCCTTGTCATCCGAGGCCGTGAGGAGTGGAAAATCGTCCCAGGAGAAACAACACTGCGAACCACCCCGCAGCGAACCTGAAGGAACCGGGAACGATTTTTCAAACCTTCTGGTAAACCAAAAAAATTACTGAAAATCACCATTTTTCATAAGTAAATCAAAAAAACTAAATGTCCATTTTCAATGGCTATATTAAATTACCACAGGGCACCCCAGATGTGAAAAATCTGTTGGCTTTCTATGATGTGGTTGACATGAATGTGGTCAACTAACATAGATGTGGCACCTTAAACTCATATCCTCATACATCCAATGTTCAGTATCTCGTTGTGAATAAACCGGATAGGGTTAGTCCAGGCGTGTTTGGTTAGGTTAAGCATCATGTTAAACCAACCGACGAAACCACAAAACGATATTTTCCCAAATGGAGACTAAGAAAATTCCAGTGCGAAACACAGAAATGTTGGTCAAACATCCCGAGTCACGTTGTTACCGTCCCTCTCACAAAAAACAATCAATAGTTAGTTTCAAAAATCCTCTCTCAGCCTGAAGTTCATATCCAATAACTCGTTGCGAGTAAACCGGGTAGGGTTAATCCAGGCGTATCTGGTCAAGCATTATGATCATGATGTAAAACCAACCAACACAAACACAAAAATAGGTTTTCCCAAACGGAGACTCAGAAGATTCCTCTGGATATACGCAGTTGAAAATTGATAGTTTCAACCTAGCCCGGCAAAACAAAAACATACTTAGAAGCCACACAATCATGAACTTATACTTCAAATGTCTTCGAATCATCCACTAAGTCTAACTTAAACTTAGACTCTAACGTGTCTTTTTTGGGCAGACCGACGTTTTCTCTCTGATGAAACTATCCTTCTTGATTCAAATAGAGCCATCTCAAGACTCGTTGAAACTCACAAAACATGTACGTACATCCATCAACTCGCTCAAACAAATTTCGCAATTGGGCTTTGCATACCCGTATGGCGTTGGTATCACTTGTCTCTGGTCGCAAGGCAACATGCGATAACAATTTGTGTTGCAACTCGCAGATCCAAGCAAAGAAAAACTGATGCGTCTGCACAGCCTCTCCTGAGTTGCAAAAATTTGGAGGCATGCCCTGCAACCAATTCATCCCTCTTCGCGCCCCTGGTCCGCACACTGCATATTCCGCATCCAAATGTCGGGGATAATGGTCATGCCAGCTAGCCAAAAACAACCACAATTGGGTCACTTGAAATATTCCGGCATTCGGACAGCGCCGCAGATCTGCTAAGATATCAGCTTTGCGACGCCATGCGGGACCTTGCTTCCAAGTGAGATTCTGCATGCCTGCGGCATCTACTTCGTCCAACTGCTTTAGCAACTGCTCACGTGCGATTGTACGCCCCAGCTGCTTCAACTTATTGGATTGAAGTCGCACCCAGGAATGGCCACTTCCAAACTATTTAGCTACATGTTGCGTCTGTCCCCGCACAGCAGCTAGAAACATAGCACGCAGGCTCGGATTGTGCAATGCTGCCACTTCCACTACCCGAGCTCGTAGTGCAGCCATAAAGTCCACGGATGCAAAGAAGACAGCCAAGAAGGCCACCTGCCAAGATAAACCGGGACACTGCTCATAGATCTCGAGTGCTAAAGTAACTGGCCAAAATCTGTGGCTGTAATTTAGATCAAGAGATATCAAGAGATATCAAGAGCCACAATATCCGGCAATTCATTGTTGGAATCGTACTCCGCCAGAATCAAATTGGGGTTTGGCCAGAACAGACTCCACCCTGCGCCTCCTGGGCGTGCTGCTTATTCTGGGCAGCTTGGTGTAGGAGGGTTTGCCCAGAAGGGCTTACCTGGTGCAAATGGTGCCCACTCACCCCCAAAAGACATCAAGAAAACCTAAGGAAAACAAGTTTGGGATACTAAAATGTGGTGGGACGGCAAAGCGAGGGAGGACACCGGAATTCCAAATGAGAAGCAGGATCGACTTTGGCTTCCGAGGTGACTGCACTGGGACTGCGAATCAAATTATGATGCAGCCACAACTGCTAATGATGATCAAATATTGCAAAGTAAGGAACGGGGACATAACTGGTGCAGAATTGCAGGTTTCTAACCAAACTCAGGTTGAAGTAAATCATGGCCCGATCCGCCTGCTTCTTGTTTGCCTTGTGCGTTTAAATAAAACCTTCAACGACCTGATATTGCGGCGCGTGGAAAGAGGCAAAAACACTACAACCGTGTGCCAACCCTCTGATGCTGAAAAATGCCACACTCCCCCGAGAGAAACAACATTTAGCAAGAGGCATACTCAACCGCAAAACTCGGCACTGTACCTTCTCCTGACCACCTGTGAGATTTTCTGTTCCTCAGTTTCGGTGACTCTGACTTCACAAAACATTGACAGGCACCAGAAAAAAACAAAAAAAACAAATTAGATGCACCAAACATCGACAGGCACCAAGAAAAGCAAAAAAACACAAATTCCAGCAACTATTCAGAAGTGGACCATAGTTCCTGGATTTTTTAGTTTTTTTTTGGTTTTGGTGCCTGTGAAGGTTTGGTGCATCTAGTGGTTTGTTTCTTTTGTTTTTTTGGTGCCTGTGCAGGTTTGGTGCATCTAGTTGTTTGTTTGTTTTGTTTTTTTTGTGATGCCTGTGCAGGTTTGGTGACTCTAGATTGTGTATGTTTGGATCTTGGCAATATTTTAAACTGATGTTTCAAAGAAGCAAACATACCACTATCTTTGAATAGCTATGCCACCACACAGGTTGCCTGATCTTAACAGTCAACAGCATGACACACTTCTCTGTCTCTCTGGCTTATTTTTTTTCTCTCTCTCTCTCTCTCTCCCTCTAACTATTGAAATGAGACTGCTGACAAGACTCTGCAAGATAACAATGATAAACAAGATATGTACCTACTTCTTGAGTTGTCGCGTTGCCCCACGTAACCCCGATGCAAAGTAAAACCAGAACCCTTCGCTACGCATTGGGGAAAAAACATGGTACCCACATGGGAATCTCTACCACTTCATTGACTCTTGGTGCTGGATCCGATGCAGCCACGTGGCCAATGCAAGGACTTGACACCAGGGCTCATCCATGCTCCACCCTGTGGGCACTAGTCATTGTGAATTCATCTTCTGCGGAGATGTCCGTCTGCGGATCCATGGTGTAATATATCATGTAGTTGCCGATATTCCAGTCATCCATCTGGTATGACCCCTGTACTGTAAATTAAATGTTAAAATATATCTATCACACAGTTTGCACACACCCTGTGACTTGGAGCCATGGTCATTTACTCATCCCTGGCATCATATCTGGTCCGTAGCCATGCTTGCCAGTGTCAGCCAATTGCAAGCCGGGACTTAGAATCACCCAAACCAACCATCACACCGTGGGCACTCCCACAGCATCAGAAACATATTGCCACAACAGTACCAACATAATATATATATATATATATATGTTATATTATTGTTATTATATATAGAATATTAAAATATAATATATATATACATATCGAACATATGGGTGTTTCCAAAAAATGAGGGCCCAAAAACCATGACTTTCCAAGCAGCACTTTCCACACCTTGGATGATTCTCCCAAAAATCTTCAGAGTCGGATCCATAAAAGTCCATAAACACAGCAGTTTTCACATCAACATATCATCAGACTCCCTGTGTTCAGTGGCCATTTCAAGGGGGTGTGTGTAAGTGAATCCCGTCGATTCTTGATTTTATGTATCCCAAATATTTTCCAATACACCTCCATAAATTATGGATGGTTTCATACATCACTGGTTGGTGGTATACCTACCCCTCTGAAAAATATGATTTCGTCAGTTGGGATGATGAAATTCTCAATATAGGGAAAATAAACAATGTTCCAAACAACCAACCTGGATGGTTTTATACAGCCGACATGTTTTTTAGTTTACGTGGCTTCAAATCCCCAGGTTTCCACCGCTAATCCACCACTCCTTGCGGATGATCAATGATAGCAGCCACAGTGGCAAAGCACAGCATGTAGATGCTGCAGCACATGAAGCCAACCACCAAGCCTTTGGCATCGGCTTCCAAAAGAAAATGGGAGCTGGGAGAATCTATATGGGAAATCATGCTGAAATACATATATATATATATATATATATTATATATCTGGTTGGTGGTTGACCTACCCCTCTGAAAAATATGAGTTCGTCAGTTGGGATGATGACATTCCCATATATTATGGAAAAATATAAAATGTTTGAAACCACCAACCAAATATATATATAATATGCTTTGAAGTTGCTACAAATGATGGTTCAGAATGAGCCTTGATCGGTACAAAACACCTTCTATGGGCCAAAGGATTAGTTGACTGGTCATCGTAACTGGGTCAAAAACCCTTTTTTAGTGTGTTATTTATTAGCCTGTTACTAACCACTGCACAAACTCCATGCTTACAAGTTGGTTTATGGATACTTGTACCCACATTGAATCATAGTCAATCTACCGGTCAACCACTTAACCGTTATCCCATGTCCCACTCTCCCGTGCCTTGCTTAGGACTGAGGCTGCTATTCACCCAGGGAGCCAAGCTAAGCGATGCCATCACATTTACCTCGGCTGTGAAGCGGCAACCAATGGTTGGGATCCAAAGCAGACACTTTGGATTAGCCGTGAACATTCTGTGATCTGTGATCAACAAGTCACGTTTTCCGTACAGTAAGGACTTTGAAGAAGAAAAGTATTCCTCCACCCAATATGAACAAATCCACAATGAGTTCAGGAGGGTGGTATTCTCAGGGCGCTGGTGTTATTCCTCACAAAACGTTGGTTTGCCATATGGGGGCCCTCGTTATCCTACCAGGTCCTACCATCATGGGATTCCGAATGGGGGGGATGACCATGCCCTATGGATCCTATAGATCCTATGGAAAACTCTTCATCAAGGCTTGATTATAATTGCTCTATCCCATGATATCCCCATTCATATCCGACCAAATCCTCATTTTCAATGGAGTCCCGCTTGAATCCCGTTAAATCCTCATTTTCAATCAGAAATCCCCATGAAAAGTCCCCATGACATTGATTTCTCCAGCACCCAAGTGGCAGCGTATAACATGGCGTTGGCTGCACATCCCAGGTCATGACCCAATGCCTCGGCGCGGACAAACAAATTGAGCAGTTTTTCGGCCACCTGTCACCAAAAAACATTGGTTTCCCCAACTTCAGCATTTCATGGCTTGTTGTATTGAATAAAATTAGCCAACAGTTGGAGGATCCATTTTTGTTGGAGCCATATCCTATTTTCTGAAATATATTCTTCATATCTTCTTGGTCATCCCAGTCATTTCATGTTCATTGATCATATTATCCATCACATAGACATCTTCTTGGTCAATCAACATCTATGCAGGGTCATGGCTCATGGTTCCAATCTTGATCACTTCGCCAGATTGAGATTGTCCATTCCTTATCAGCTGGCTCGTCTCCATGTCATTGACCAGAAACGAACCTTGACTCGGATGACATCCCATCTTTACGGCTGGAGCCATGAAAAATACTCTGTTTCTTCATCCCATTGTACTGGCATCATCCCTGAACCAGGTAGATCCAGATATTGAAATCCATTCCAATCCCCCATTCTACAAACCAAACAAACAAAATATCAATTATATCCGCATGTTGATGGGCAAAATTCCCATCACACTTCTAAATCCTGGAATCCCATTAAACTCCTATCATGTGCCCACAAAAATATTCCGGGAATATGACTAGCCCTAGTCTCCTGCATTCACGAACTCGCTGGGATGCCCGGCAATAGACGAGCACATCATCGCAGTGGTCAATGCTGCTTGGCACAGGCTAAAGGTGCAGGCCATGTTTCGAAAAGCTCTTCGACCTCGGTCGGTTTTTCATGGTGGCCGGAAGAAACTCATCCGGAAATCCATGGGAAATCCCCGAAGCCCCGGCTATTTGAATGGGTGAAATAACTTTATGGGGGGGATTTTGTCCAGTTTTCCTGTCACCAAAGTGTTGGATGGTCAATCCCTGATATCCCAAGATTCCCATGTTGGAATCACCATGTTGGATGGTCGTTTTGCCATGAATTTCCCATGTTTTTTCTAGTTTTAACGGAGCTTTTTAAGGGATGATCCCTCCAATGGTGGCTGATGAAAATAGGGGCGGATCAGATCGCAACTCATCGCAATCAACGGGGTTCTGATCCCAAAGAACAGAGAACAAATGAGGATCTTCTTGGATACAGAATTGGGGGCTTAGAATTCATTGACAGGAGTTGGAACTTCAGTAAATGGCACCTACTGTATCCCAGAGAAGACATGATTGTGTCTGATATATGTCTAACTAGCTTGACACTATTGATCCTGATAGCCAGGCTATTGAGTTACTGGCAATCACCCCTGGCAATAGGATATGCATATGTTCAACAGGTTTGACAGGTAGATCAACACATACCTAGAGGACAATCATGTTGTCAGGTTGAATTAGCAGAGCTTAAAGTTGTGAAGCTGGTGGACAATGGGTCACACTATACAAGGCGGTGCCCCGTTTACGATAGCTAAGCTGGTAAACATCACTTGGCTCGCTACCGGGTTTATGCGGGGATATAACCACAGCTGATAATATAACATACAACAACTATGATAACTTTATATACTTATATAATGGGCTGTGTAATTCAACTTGCCTAGGCTAAGTATGGTCTATGACGGTTTATGGATGTTTATGCTAGATATCAATGGCGTTTATCAGCAAACATCATCGGGGCAACCTCAGATCTGCATTCTGGGACTGCCGCAGGCAGTTGGATCCCATTTTAAGATGTTCGTTTCCTCCCACTGGATTGAATACTGCGGTAACACCCAAAAAAATACCTCCATATTATGGGGATAGATCCCAATAACACCTCCACATTATGGGGATGGTTTGGATAGAAACTCTACTACCCATTTCCGGGATCCGATGGGATCCGATGGTAACGGTTATCAGGAAAAAAATCCACATCCGCTTGGAAAACAAGTAACTGTCATAGTTCACTGCAGCACTCATCGGTTGATCACCAGTCTTTGAACCAAAAAATGGCTTGTCTGAGCCGGAGGGTGAACCGTGCACGTTGGAGCACTGCGAGCCGCGACCCTTACAGATCCTGACAGTTCACGAAAACCTATACCTGCGGAGTATCTTCCATGGCAGAATTTTGGAATCAAAAATTCCCGCATCAAATCCATCTTTGTTTTTTTTCAAATGCGGGGTTCTGAAGTCTTTGGGGGATCCCAAGATCACCCTGTTGCTGCTGGTTATTCCGCCATCCAGCTCGCCTGGAAGCCAGCAGCCATGGCATGGATGGCATCGCCATTCTGTAATATGTAATGAAGTGCTGGGCTGGAAGGGGAAGCCTCACTAGTATCGGCCCAAAACGTGAAGATTATGTGGTTTGAGAAGTTCCAACAGGTTTCATGAGTTTTCTGAACCCCAATGATTCAACATGAGCCTAGTCATCTAAGTCCATCTAATTTCTCTTAGGCGGTGCCGGTGGTTGTTTCTGTAGCAGTTTTACAGGTGTCGCATGAGCGCCTGCTCGACGCTCGGACTGCTGCGGAATATGGAACACATCGCAGATTATTCACACAGCGACTATTTTGACATGGGGGATCTCCAAGTTACCATTTGTTTCAATACTAAACTGGACTAATTTTTGGATGATTTGGGGGTACCTCCATGACTGAGGAAACCTCCCTCACCTCCATTTAATCAAACGGTGCTGTATACCTTTTTGAAAACACATACTGAGAAGCATGAACTTGAGGCAAGATATCCGAGAAGGAAAACCATCACGTCCCAAGAGTATCCAAGAGTCATGACTGTATTCCTGGCAATCACTCTGGTTTTCTGATCCCTTTGATAAACTCTTTGGAAAGAGTTAAGTGTTTTTTCCACCACTGATCAGAGACTCTGGACTCCACACAGGAAGTGCCCATTCCCCCGGGTGATGTCTACCGCGTTATGTTCCCCCATACAACTACAGACATATATCATGATGTATCCATATATCATAGATATTCAATGATATGTATAAATCCATATGTTTATAAACCAATTCACTTAGATTTTTGTTGGTAATCTAACCTCTTATTCCATTTTGTCAACATCCAACTTCGATGGATGAACCCTGGGCTCACACGATGCCGTGACCTTCCTGTGCCAAAGGAGGGGAAGGGACAGACCTTGGGGGTGCAGGACTGGAGTGTTTTTTTTTTTTACGGAATTTCATGGGATTGAACTACCATCATTAAGGAATAAACCAACAAACATTATATGCCACAAGTGAAACTTAGAATGCCTCCCAGGTTTCCAAAACGATAATCTTAGACACTTAGAATGACTCGGTTTCGTGGGCATGCTAAGTGTTTGAAACCTGCAAAAATACACATAATTTAAAATTCTAGATTTCACTGCTTTTTGATGACATGTTCCCAAAAAACGACTATCGAAACCCAAAAATGATGACCCTTCCAGATTATTCTCACTTTTTTGTTCATCCACTTACTACCTTTTCGACGGTCATGCTAAGTGTATGAAACCTGCAAAAACACACACAAATTGACTTGCAACACTTTTGCAGCCCCAAAAAAGTGGTTCCAACTGTCTTTGCAAGATATAATAGGGAACAACTAGGGAAATACACGGGGAAACTTATAGTAACTACTGATCCTGGGATAAGGGTATGGTATGATATGGTGGTTTACCAGAAAGATCGCAAAACCTGTGAAGGGTCACCACTTTCAGCGTTACAAGCATATAACCAGATTATTTCCCTATTATTTTCCTATTATCTCCCTAGTTGTTCCCTATTATTTCCCTATTTTTCTCCTATTGTTCCCTATTATTTCCCTATTTTTCCCCTATTGTTCCCGGAGAAACATGAAGAAACCACATTCTAAGTGTTGAAAACCTTTTAAATATCAGTAAATTAAAAAAAATTGACCGGTGCAGAATTTTTTGATGATGTTTTTGCATCATTCTAAGTGTCAAACCGTTCGCCATAGCGTGGTGGGAAGATTATTTCAAAAGTAGAAGGTGCCCAAAACGTGAGTTTTGGCTTCTCCGGTGGGGCGGCGGTTTCCAAAACCACATTCTAAGTTCCGCTTGCCGTATATAACAAAAATAATGGATCTTCATGGCAATGTTTATGGGGTGTCTATAATGGGCATATACCAACAACAATAGGGCTTCATCACTAAATGAAAGAGTATATTATCTGTGATAATTTTAATGGGAAGAATAAATTTGTGATTTGGTAATTTTACCCCGATATGTTGATGTCTACCATTGTCTACCTAAAACTATACACATACACATAAATAAACTATTAAATCAATATATATATATACTGTATACATGTATATATATATATATAGACACTTGTGAAGTGGACTGTTTATAGATAGAAGGGATATGGGGACCCTATATTGTGGAATACAACCACTTAAATTATTGGAACTGCAAGCCCAGGAAGGCATGGATTCCAGGAGTCAACTGATGGATGACATGTATGAAATGGATGAGGTGGATGAGATAAACCGGATTACATTCACATATGGATATGTCACTGTGAAAAAACATCAGATATCCCATGATTGTTGGTGACATTCCATATGTCAATCATATGTTGTTTCTCGGGTAAATCACAGTCAATCCCTATCAAATTCAAATTTGATCACCATTAAACGCAATCTTTGTCACAAACCTTTACCCATAAAAATATGATTAATACAGTTTCATCCTCTTGTCAAGCCCTTACCCTTACCTACAATATTTTTTTTACCATTGGGAAGATGCTGCTGCAAAATACCGAGGATAATTGTGGGTTCAAATGTCCCATTACATTCCCATTACTGTACATCCCACTATATCCCTACTGCATGGCCATCAAAACTGTCCATGGATGTGCTCGAAAACCATGGCATGGCCATCTTGTGGGGTATTCCATGACTGTATATTATACACTTACAAAAATCCCCCATTTTCTATATATGGCCATTTAAAAAAACATTATATAAAACATGTCAAAACTGCCATGGTTTGTAGAGAAATCCCATCCCCTAATACTAAACACCACCAAGAAATCATGGTTGTTTAGGGCATGAAACCACACATTTGGGATCATAGAATGTAGGTGTTTAGTATTGGGTTTTATGGTTTTTTTCCCATTGCAGCAAATCACATCCCATGAATCCCCAATTACATAAATTATATAAATGCATTTTTTCCATGAAAAATCACTATTGTAAATCCAATTTCAAGCCATAAGAAATACCATTAATCACCATTTATCACCATTAATCACCATTAAAATCCCACCAATCCCAGGCGTGCCGGCCTCATCCACCAAGGATGTCCCGTTCTCGTCCCACAGACCCCCCGCTGCAATGGGATCGAAGGATGCGCCTTCACCAGAAAAATGTACAAATAATGGTAAGTTCACCTGCAAAAAGGGATAATTTTTGAAAGCAAACTGAAGATTTCACCAAGAATTGTGATTGATTCATGCTTGCCAAGAAGGATTTGTAGCTCAAATAACTAGGGTTCGTGTTCAAATGAATTGAACTATACAATTGGGGTTAGAAACCAACAAACACAACTTGGGGACACCACTCTGCAACATACTGGGTTCGTATTCGTGGTTGTATGTATGGAATTAAATAATATGAGGATATATGAAACCATTACCCAAATTCACCATGTTTGGAATGATCTGCCCAGATTGAAAGCAAAATGATGCAAATATCATCAAATATCTACACCGTGGGGCCCCATAGATGGGTAAGCTTGTTCAGTAAAGGGGATTCATGACATAAATTGATTGCAATAATGAAAGGGAATCATGGTAGAGATATACATTGAGTCATTGAGGGCTCGCCATCAAGAAGAATGCATTTTCATATGCGGACGCGGCCCCAAAAAAGCAACCCTGGTGGCAGCACCGTTTGAGCACAAACGGCTGACAGCCAAACGCATTCTCCACTACCAAACTGTGAGGAAACCAATTGCAACGGAGTATGTTTGGGAAGGCATGTGGCTCGAAGACAAGCAAGGGGTGTGAAACCCCCATGTGGGCGAACTCCTAGGGACACAACGCTACCCAAAACTACATCTATCCTGTTCCTCAAACCAGAATGTAAATGGGATTACGCCCCTCCCATCTGCGAGTATGTTCCGATACGCCCCTCCCATCTGTGATTAAGTCCCTCATACGTCCCGATTACCCCTGTCAAACCTGCATGAAAATCAGGGATTACGCCTCTTTGCGCCCTTTATAGTGCTCCGAAGCACGCGGACAGGATGCCCTACGACAAGTGCACGCCACACACTTCTCCCGAGATGCGCGCAAAACAGCTTCCTGACATGCGCGTTGTAAAGGCGGCACGCTGGCAGAGCGCAAGAGGTTTGCATGGTTTCTTGCGGCCCCGGAAAGTGGAGCCTCCCCACTGATTCGAAACAGCTTCTGTGTGCCATGTCCCCTCATAGTACATTTATATATCATCCCTACAATTGGATTGGCCAATAAACCAACTTCTAAGTGGGTGGGCCCACTTCATAGAATCCCTTTTTTATCACCCAGCTACTTCAGCTACTTCTTCGAAGCACCCTGGGCGTGACGCGGCGTGTTGAGGCGTCCCACATAATGCAGGGATGTATCCGGCAGCCAGGCTGTGTTCATCGATGTTCATGCCTCGAGTCATCGTCTAGCTTGCCCGGCTGAACCATGACATATTGACCCATCAATGGATGGCTTTTGCTGGGAGAATCTTAACCGGAAACCATGTATGTGTTCTTTTCTTTACCATGAAATTCATGACATATGAAGGTTTCTATTTTCGATATATGTTCTATGTTCCCATCTTCTAATTCCTGGACAGTATAATGGCTATAAAACCTCTGGCAATCTCGCAGTTTGCTGTGGAAAAATCAAGGGGAAGTACCCTCTAGATCCCTCTAAGTAAATTAACAAAACAATATGGAAAACAACCATGGTTTCTCTGATCTGTCAATCAGAATCAGGAATTCTGATACAACACCATAAAAAGTATGTGATTCTTCATTGGCCTTCAAAATGTCAACCCCATCCCACTGACATGGAACTTCAAGTGTTTTGTCTCATCCAATTTAAGTCATGTTCCATCATAAATCATGTTGTTATTGTGATCAAGGGTTGCCAATTTAATGTCACATGCTAACAAACCAATTAAATATTGTTTGTGTTTTCGTGTTGTTTGGCTAAATCAGGCCATATCCCGTTCCACACTCCAATAGACATGACAATCCCAGGATGCTGTGTCATATTTCCTTTGGTCACGATACTTAGCCCTGGTCTTTTGTATTGTCCCTAAACTGCAACAAGCAAAGTACAGTACATTGGGATCGTACTTTAGTATATTTGGGTGGTATTTACTTAGTTGTAACCCTTCGCAACATTTCATTGACCCAACCCTGAGATATAATGGGAAAACAACCATTGTGAAACCAGTGCTAGGATGTTCCCCCAATTTTCCGTGGTCGTGATTTGATGCTACTGGAAAATCACCACTTTAAAATACTTGACATAGGCAAATCAAGGGCAAATCATCTATAACTTTTCTATAACTACAGTATAAAATACTATTTCTATGGGCCATGGCTTCCATAGCTACGTCAATTCTTCCAAACCCCAGGGCGGCGTCACGTCCGTAGCTCAAAGGTCGCCAGAGGAGGAAGTCCTGACGACATCTGACGACTCACCGTGACCATCGGTGGCCAACGCCACTTGGAAAAAGGGCAACAAGTAGAGTTCGTCCCATCCCCCCTACCCTCTGGGAAACATACAAAAAGCTATTGAAATAGCCATAGAAATAGTGGATTTACCCATCAATAGCATGGTGATTTTCCATAGTTACGTTAGTTAGTTTACCAGAGGGTAATATGAAAAACACCCCTGAAATTATCCCAAATATCTCTAGAATCTGTGTAAATCATTGTAAATCCCCTACTAACCAATGGCATGGTTTCAGAAGAGTGTTTAATATTGTTTAATATTGGGGGGGCAAGGGATTAGTCCAGCCAGGCGTGAACGAACAAATCACCATTCCGGGGGTGAATCACTAAAATCTCAGGGGGGGATAAGGACTAAGAATTAAGAGCCCTAAAACAATGATGCGATTGCGGTGCTGGTGTCATACTATGGTCTTGGGGTGAATCTTCCACCCATCTTCAACCAATGGACCGCTGGAGTTCAAGCCAAAGAAGTCGGTGATCTTTCAACACATATGTGTTCAGTGAGAGAGCTTCACCAACAGCAAGACTTTTGCTGTCCGGAATTCACATTGAATATTTCATTGACTGGTGAAACGGATCCAGCTCTCTGATTGCTTTCCGGAAACTGGGATTGTGCAAAAGAGATTGCCCCTAAGTTGCAGTTTATCATCATCTTCTCTACATAAAATGGCCATCGATTCTAGACAAGGCCACCTGTCAGGGAATAACAAAACGAAACCTGTACAACTCTACAGCTCCCTCAGCTGACTGTGGATCTTAGAGCTGTCCCCACCATAGAGTGGATCACCCCACGTAACCACAGACCCGTCGTCCAGGACAGCAACGAAGGCATAGTTTGCTCCGTGAATCTGTCGCACATTCCGAAGCCCATCCTGGACTTGAGAGTGATCTCCTCCAAAGCTTGGATAGCCCCATGTCACCACGGATCTATCTGCCAAAATGGCGGCAAATGCAAACTCAGTAGCCTCGAGCTGCTTCACGTTCCTAAGCTGCCCTTGAACTTCAGAGCTGTCACCACCATATCTTGGGTCCCCCCATGCAACTACTGTCCCATCAGAGAGAATTGCAGCGAATGCACGCTCAGTGCACTTAAGCTGCTGCACATTCTTCACATGACTTGGGACTTTTGAGTTGTCACCACCAAAGTCAGGATGGCCCCAAGTAACAAGTGATCCATCAGCCAGGATTGCAGCAAATGCCTTCCATGTAGCCTGAACATGCTGTACTTCATTGAGCTGGTCTCGAACTGCAGAGCTGTCACCACCATAACGTGGATCACCCCAGGTCACGACTGATCCATCAGCCAAGATCGCAGCAAAAGCACCAATTGTGGCTTGAACCTGCTGCACACTTCGGAGCCAATTTTGAACTCCAGTGTTGTTACCACCCCGGCGTGGATGGCCCCATGACACCACTGATCCATCAGTCAAGATCGCAGCAAATGCACCAGCGCTTGACTGAACCTGCTGCACATCCTTGAGCTGATCTTGGACTGTCGAGCTGTCACCACCAAAGTCAGGATGGCCCCAGGTAACAAGTGATCCATCAGCCACGATTGCAGCAAATGCCCTGGATGTAGCCTGAACATGCTGTACTTCATTGAGCTGGTCTCGAACTGTAGAGCTGTCACCACCAAAATCTGGATGGCCCCATGTCACAACCGATCCCTCGCCCAAGATCGCAGCAAATGCACGTTCTGTTGCTTGAACCTTCTGCACACTCTTCACGGTAGCAAAGCAGTCAGCACCGTAATCTGGATGGCCCCAGGTGACGATTCTGTTGCCTCCAAAGCACCAAATTGCCAAAGCTTTTGTTGTCCCCTCTAGCCCGGCTTGTTGCGCAATGGCTATCAGGTGATCTCCATCTTGAATTCCTGCAGCTAACAATGATTCGGTCGGGTCACTCAGGATATGACCCTCTTCAGTGACAAGCCGGAGGAAGCCTTGCTGAACAACTTTCTGGGCCATAATCCTCAGGTCCCCTACTTTGGAGGACTCCGCAAGTAAAATGCTCTCGGCACGACCACTGGGCAGAAGTATCTTTACCTGAAGCATCAGCTCAACAGGAAAAAAATGGAAAAAAATTGGTCTTCAAAAACAGACAAAACAATGGTTCGAGTCTCTGAGACGTCTTGAGCCACAGATACCACAAGAGTTTGTTTAAAACAGTGGGTACCCTTAAATCCCATGGGTTTATCATATGTTTTTGCTTATTTTGAATGGCCGGCTGCCATGACTGGTGGGGATCATCATCCCCGATTTTGAAAAGACACACCGAATCAAGGCCTCGGCCAGCTTCCGGAGCATTGGAATCAGCCCCACATTCTCATTACTTAAGAGGAGCTTGGTAGTGGTATACTCATACATCAAATATACTGCATATATGTCCTTTGATATTCTTTGATGTATTTCCTACCCGTGTTCAGAATGGATGAAAGTAAAGATGTGGATGAAATGCAATTAGCAAAACCCGAAAATGTATTGATGGCAAAAAATGAAAACACCAAACGACGATTTCCCTCCCAGGTCTTTCCCTTCCATTCCCATTGTCTCCTTAGCCAACACTCGAATCTGCGACAAATGTACATAGCGCGCTGCTGGTCTAAGCCTTAAGCCGCGTCGAATTTTTGTGGGGATTTCTGGTTCATCAATGGTGCATTGATGGTTTATCAACATAAATCAATGGTTTTAACTGGGATTAATCCTTAATGATTGAGATGTTCATTGGATTTGTCTGGTCTATTAATGATGTATTAAGGGATCTTATGGTTGAGATGTTCATTGGATTTTTCTGGTCTATTCCTGATGGATCAACCGTTCCTTCTGAACAGTTTTTTTAATAGTTCAATGAATGGTTCATCTACTACATCGATCACTAAACATTATCCATGTGGGAATGGCATTCTATGATTTCGTATGATTTCCTACGGTTTACGATTTAGTTGAAAATTCTTGGGATGAATTGAACTTGTGTATGCTGTATCTTGTCCTTGGATTTCAGACGGGGAATTCTATAAATAACCGTTTCATCAATGTATAATGTGAAATAGTGTCGTGAATGAGGACGCTAGAGTTCCTTTTCCACATCAACATCATTGCACTCAAACAGCGATGAAGTACAAAAATATCCCGACAGAATTTGGCCAAATGGCTATGAGTCAAAACCCTGGTACCGTGCCGTGAACCCCAAGTCATAGCTGGGTTAAAATGGATGTTCATCCCATTAAAATATGGTATCTATAGGTATTGACCCATACCCAAATGATTTCAAACCCATCCAACATAACCAGCATTTCTGCAGTGAGTCTGAGACAGCCATATCACATTTTCACAATCACAGGTCTTCTGGGCAGGGGCTTAAAATTACTTCGAAATGGTAGCCACCATATTAAACCATAGTTAGACATAGATAGTTATAGATATTAAACCATAGAAACCATATTAAATAGTTATAGATATCTACCATAAGCATCCATAGATCGTAGTTATCGGGATTATAAATGATCGACTTAGCTGAGTATGGGGCACTCAGCTAAGTACATGATTAAATTGATTAAATCATATCCACTCATGACTCAGAAAACTCCGTAATTCTACGTCATCTCTGAGCCATCGGCAGATGCTTCTCAATATCTGGCCGTTTCAGAATCTCCTTTTTTCAAGGGCCCGGCCGGGGCCGAAAAGGCTGAGAGATCCCTGAACTAGCCATGGAGGTTTATAGCTGGGACAATCATCTATAAAAAAAAGTATTGGTGGGGTTTTAATAGCTATGTTATGCTATGTTCAACTATCGGAGGATAAGACTAAACTTTAAGTGGAACTTCACCCTCAAAGAACTGCAATTTGACGGTCATTTTGCACCAGTCCAATGGTGAAAACGAAACCAACCCCGGACCGGACGGTCGCGGGAATGTCAGACCCTAGAGGGAATGGACCCACTTATCTTACCCTCTGGTAAACTAACATATAGCTATTGAAAATGGCCATTTATAGTGAGTTTTCCCCATTAAAAATGGTGATTTTCCATAGTTATGTTAGTTTACCAGAGGGTATTATTCTGAAAACTATCAGCTATTCAAACGTGGCAATGGAAAATCCTCGAACTAAATGGAGGTTGCAATGGGAAAACCAACAAATTGAGGATTTTCCATGGCGACATTTGATTACCGGATGGTGAACAAGATCAAATCATAAATCTTTTTGGCACATAACTTTTAACTATACCCAATTTGTGTTGGTTAAATCTAATTTTTCTGTTGAGAAAGCAACATGTCCTGCGGTACGCCCAATCATAAAGCATCCCCGAATATACAGAAATATACTGTAGCAGAACATGGATGGTATATGGTTTACACTCTCCAAACTTGCAGCTTTGTTGGATTTACCACGTCATGTTTTGTTGACTATAAACCACTATACCAGGTACACAATTATATTGCGCTAAACCCATTGTATAGAGTACAAGCCATACCCAAAATTGCAGGTATTGTAATATTGCAGGTTGGCTTAAAAAAATGGCGTCTACCCGACAAAATTTTAAGCCGGGTTCATCAAGTCCACCACTCAACTGGCGATAAACTGGGGTATTAAAATATTATATATATATATAATGTTCAAATAGACCCCTTACCCATTCTTGAACTTGTTGGATATATTATGTATATATATGTATACAAATACATATACATATTGACATTCCATATCTATCACATATATATTAGCAGGAATTAACTCCCAGTATCAAATCCCATTAAAACCCTAAAGCCTATATCGCCCAAATAAAAGCCGATAAAAACCACATAAAATCCCATAAAATCCCATCAGATCCCATAAAAACACCATAGAATCCCATGAAAATCCCATGAAAATCCCATGAAAATCCCATCTTATTGTCCTATGGGATGAGTGCAGACCACCACGGCCCTTGCTCCCGCCCTTCACAGCAGTCCTGCGCTTTCTGCGCCAGACCACCTGCGGCATAGTCCAAGATGCGCATAGAAAAGCTCGACACCTCGCGTTTTGGGCCCCTTTTTAAAGGTCTCAGATTCTATTATGATAGCATTGTAAATAATATGCATATATATATATATATATATGTCCCTATGTATATATATATATATGTATATCGTTGAATAGTATATTATATAATTATATAATTATAAATATACACGGATGACATTGTATTGTTGGTTGAGAAACGATAATTCATGATATTGTTGATATTTGTTGATAATAACTGATCACACAAGATGAGAAGTTACTATTGTTACTTACTCCTGGGCAGGTGGAACATGATTTCCAAGTCGTTCCCTTTCCAGTATAATTTCAAGTACCAACCATTCCACAGTCAGGGCTCCACTGGGGTCGAAAACGTTTCATGGCAGTTCAATTTCAATGGACAAAATGTGTGTCGACCTTGATATGTTTCATAGCAACATCCAGATGCAAAGAGGCATCTGAACCCTGAATAGCAGCTTGATGACTTCACAGTCATGCATACTATTCATTTGTTGCAAAAAAACAATATCCCACTAACCAAACAAAAGGACATTCAACCGCAAAATGCTTGTGGTTCAAGTTGTTTTTCACTAATGAATCCACCAAATTGGTCGTTAAACACATGTGTGTTTCTATGTGTTTCTCCTTTCAGACTGTTGATGCACCATATTAACACCAAGCTAGTCATTTAAGTTAGTATTTGACACTAAGTGTGCCAAAGAAACAGGATAAAATTACATAATTCACCAGACTGAACCAGGATGATTCTGGGATGGTTGCCCCTACAACCTATCACTTATAATAAGGTCGCAGGGATTGGTCGTCATCAAATTCATCCAAATATATTCCCATATCCAATTGCATGCCCATGAAAAACCACTTGTTTTGTTCATCTTTTAGGCAACATTTTTCTTGGGAGAAATCTTGTTCACCCATGATATCCCCAACATTTCGGACACATCATCCTGTGTAAATTATAGAAAACTTCACCCAACTGAAAAGTTCGGCTTCTTTTCTTGAATCCTCACCATCATTCCAGTTGGGTTGAATGGATTGGTCGTTATAAGCCAGATCACCATATGATATCCAGGGGGGTTCCAATCCATGAGGTTTCCAATCCATGTGGGTACCCCAGTCATCCAGCGGTTCCAGGCCTTACCCTGAAACCAACGAATGGCATACCTGCCCAGCCCCCCAGGTGAAAAAACATATCAAAAGGTGAGTGTTGACCCAACAAAATCAGGGATAACATTGCTTTAATATGGTTTAATAACCAAAAACCGTCAAACAAGGGAATTTAAACACGAACTTAAACATGTGAATCAATATGGGATTCATAATGGGTTGTCTGTTGGTGAACGGAACTACAATAACTGTTGAATTTAAGGCGAGTGAATGGGTGACATGTGTTGAGATTGAACCAGCGTATAACTTACAACATCTTACAACTATGTTACCATGGATATGTATTAATAAACTAAGTGACGAACAGAACCCTAAAGTTTAACCAGTTGGTCCAGTTAAGTATGGGTCAGTTCAAAACACTCTGAATACCCAGATGTTGATTTATTTTTGCTGGTAAAACATCCCTTGCCAGGGTACCCAGTTTTGACCTATACCTTGTATGATATTCATATTATATTATGTGAGTATCCAGCTACCCCTAAGATGTGCAAGAGAAAACGAATGACCCGTACTTAAACTTTGAATTCATCCTTCAATACCAATCTGCAATTGGTGTTTTCAAAAGCACTTCTGCCATTCATATGCTGTAGGCATGGACCCTTCTGGCTCTGCAGCATGTTGATTTCAACGTCCAATAAAGCACTATTAATCTACTAGACTCTACTGGGGTTTCATCGGCATCTTTGGCGCGCAAACTTTGGGAATCTTCACACTCTGTCCACATGGGTGCCTCATAAAGTCTTCTAGATCCAACTCGGACCTCAGCTTGGTGTCAAAACGACACAGCCGATGCAAAAGTCAGTTCTCTTACCAGTATATATATATATACACATTAGATCATTAGATCTGTTTTTATGTACACATATGGTCAAAAAAAGAGTGGTTGCGAACGTGGTTACTCTCCAGTCAACATGGATACTGGACACCCACCATTTGTAGATCAGTCTCTGGATGGGAATGGTTGGTGTGGCCTGCAATAGAATATCACTCAGTCGTGTAGAGATGTCATGATCGTCGTCATAACTCAAGGGCATTTTCTTGTGGTTCTAATAGTTCGTCATAAACATGTTAGATATTTTTGGATATATGTCTTGGTGATAAATCCATGATATTCGATATTCTTGTTGTTTTTTTTCTGTGAATAGGGTACAAAGGGTACCCCAGTTCATCCATTGGTTCGTCATCATTATCCCTATCTATTTAAATGGCTATTTGGGGATAACAATGATGATGGCCTATGATCCCATTAATTGTCATTTCGATGGGCTTTTCATGTTCCCATAATTGCAATTTGCTTCATCATCATCCCATTTTCAGACAACAATTGTCGTATTGTTTTAATGAATTTGGTACCCCATTTTCATGATTTTCATCATTCCTATCTGGGCAAATTACAAAAAAAAAAACTGAATAGTTCGGCCATTTGGAGATGATTCCTCTTAGTCACCATGATTCCAGGGCTCGGCCGGGGATAATTACTGCTTCATCATATGAGATTTGTCAATATGGGTTTTCATTGAGATCTGCAAATTGCAACTGCTGAACATTACATTTTAGCATGTTCATCATTCCTATCTATATATGGCTCTTTGGGGATATACTTACTGGTGCTAAACGTAAGGAATGGATGGGTTGCTGGGGGTTGCTGGATTATTCATAGTGATTGTAATAAGTATTGATCATCCCATTGATCATCCCATTAATAATAATTGATATTACTGGGATCATTTTTTGTTATTCCCCATTGATCATTCCCGAAAATTCCCATTTTCAGACAACCCCCGCCCTCTATGGCTCTCCGAGTTGCCAAAGGCGTGGTGCAGGATCTCCCGCGTTGATGTAAACGGCCTGTCCAGCAGTTAAAATGCTGGATTTCACTGGGGAGTTATCCGCTTCAAATGGAAAATTGGTGATTTAACCAGCCCAACGTTGTGATTTAAATGGGAATTTAGCCAGAAAATAGAGACTTCAGAAGATTCATCGATAGAAATAACATGAAATAATGAGGTTCAACCGACAAGAAAGGTGGATGTACCTCAATCATGAGCCATTCTTAGTGGGAAAATCATCAACAATTTCTATACATTTATAAGTATCTAAAAGGGATGATTTAAGCAACACAGTTGTGGATTTGTCTCAAGATATAGTTGTTTTGCTTCCGAACAAAATTATGGGGATGTAACACACACACACAATAACCAATACACAATACCAATAAACAATATGATATGGTATTTTTATGAGCATTTTCCTTGGTGGCTAGTTGATTCCTTGCCAAACAATACAACTTTTTGTGGGAAAATATTGGCAAATCCATCCATAAAACTCCATGGAGACTTTCATGGGAAAATGGGGTTCACAAAGCAAGTTGAGACGACATATTCTGGTTGGTGGTTGAGCCCTACCCCTCTGAAAAATATGAAAGTCAATGGGAAGGATTACAGTATCCCATATATTATGGAAAAACAAAAAATGTTCCAAACCACCAACCAGTACTTGATATATTTGATGATATCAAAAGTAACAATCCATTCAATCGGTGGTGAAAGAAACATGGTCTATCAACATGGCTACTGATTCTTATGCATCATGTACCCATCATCATTGAGATTCATCGAGCAGTATCTGTGCCAAGCAAACATCCTATCAATCTTCAGTCGTCGATTTTTCCAACTCATTCATGTTTGATGTATATATCTACTTCAATTGACGACCAAACTGTTTAAACTCACTCATTGACGTGGGCAAAAGACACATCTTTCTCTTTCTGAAATCTACTCCGGAATTCCAAAGCTGCCAAGAATGCACCATCTCAGCAGTTGTTTCCCTCAACAAACACCATGCCAAAATATGTTCCCTGGGCTGGCGTGGTTCCCTTTCATGTTGGGATCCCAAATGACGTTTTTTTTTCTGCAATCTGGTTGCTACTTTCAACCCTACCAGGCCCTTCATCAACACACTGGTCCGTCTTAGGACATCATCCCAAGCATAGGTGGGACAACTGTCTGAAACCACTGCGAGATGGCAATCTTGAATACGTGGACAACCTCCACAAAAAAAAAAGTCGGATCCATAACCAACTGCTGCGCTATGATAACCCATACGCCATCCGTTTAATTTAAACAACACATTGGGCTGGCTGCCAGCAGCTTGCTCCAGTCCATTGCTCCCAACAGTACTGGATAGGGCTGACCTGTCAATGTTGTGGGATGATCCTACTTTTCTCTGACTCCCTGCAATGCACCCAACAAAAAGCTATGTTTATGATGTTTGTTGGTTTATAACGTTCATCAACTATACATCTACCACAAATCCTAGCTATATGCGCCATAAACCAAGTTAGATCTCTCCCATCATTGGCAAGTTCATCTTGATCACAACATCTTTTTTTGCCGAGTGACGGTGCGTGCGTGGAAGAAGGTGGCAAGGTCCTACGGTAGTTGAAAATATGTCCTTTCAAAACGAATGGATGGATAGTTGGTATATGTAACCATCTCACTCAATAGATACTTTAGTTAACTATGCTGATCTGAATTCAATTATTGCTACAATAAAACACACATTTTGTGGGTATACATTGATGTTATCCATCGGTCGACTACTTAACAGGTACTCAACGAGGATCCTTTGGAAATAGTAGTGGGATGGGTCCAGCTTAGTCCCCTAAAAATGCAAAGGGACTATGACTAAGATTAAGATCCTAAAAATGACAAGTTGCATGGTTTTTTGGATTCATTGGTACCCTTTGTTTCACAAAGACCCACATAGGCGGGACAGGTAGTTATGTGTATACTATACATCATGTATGTATATTATAAATAATCACATATAATCACACATTATATATATATATATAATTGTATAAGATCAAACAACAGAGGAGAGGGGTAAAACAAATAATAAAAGGCAAAAGGTGATATTTTCATTGCTGCTAATTCCCGTGGTTTTCTAGCCAATGACAATTAGCAGTACATAAACATTTCACTGAGAATTCGGTTAGCAATACATCTTGGCAACATATCTACTAATTGGGTACCATGTCCATTGCGGTGGCTACAAAAGGGTGGCATGGAAAAGCTGGTCGGGCGAAGTTTCCCAACTCCGCCCAACTGATCAATGGTGTTTGTTCCCTTGAAACCTTAGGGGTGGTGGGAATTTAGATGCTTCTTCCCAATTGAATGTAAAATTTAACGGTGGGAATTTAGATTCCTCTTCATCTTCCCCATTGAATGTAGGTTGAATAACATGGCAACACCTGGGCAAAGGCCAGACGTTGTGCGTATGTCCTGGGCCCCGTATCTGGGCCTGGTCCCGACACCAGTCCTGTCGGATATCTGAGCCCTGCGCTGTGGACGTCGAGATAGGTTGGAAACCCAGATTTTGACCAATGGAAATGGCGGGTTCCTGTAAGATTGTCCTCCATTCAATATATGAGTGGCGGACAAAATTATTTGTTCCCCATAATTGCCACAGGCCAAACTGGGTCGTCCCCTATCGGTTGTGAAGATTTTCGCTCTTTGATAACATCCGGTAGAAAATGCTGCTCGTTGCACTAATACAAGTAGAAGTAGAAGTAACAATAGAAGTAGAAGAAGAAGTAAAAGCAGTAGTGGTAGCAGTAGTAGCAGCAAGGGTAGTAGCAGTAGTAGCAGTAGCAGTAGTAGTAGCAGTAGCAGTAGCAGTAGCAGCAGCAGCAGCAGTAGTAGTAGTAGTAGGAGTAGTAGTAGCAGCAGGAGTAGGAGTAGGAGTAAGAGTAGTAGGAGTAGTAGGAGTAGTAGGAGTAGCAGGAGGAGTAGGAGTAGTAGCAGTAGTAGTAGTAGTGGTGGTGGTAGTAGTAGTAGTAGTAGTCGTCGTCGTATTAGTAGTAGTAGTAGTAGTAGTGGTGGTGGTGGTGGTGGTGGTGGTGGTAGTAGTAGTAGTACTAGTACTAGTACTAGTACTAGTAGTTGTAGTAGTAGTAGTAGTAGCAGGAGTAGTAGTAGTAGTAGTAGTAGCAGGAGTAGTAGTAGTAGTAGTAGTCGTAGTAGTAGTAGTAGTAATAGTAGTAGTAGTAGTAGCAGTAGTAGTAGGAGTAGGAGTAGTAGGAGTAGTAGGAGTAGTAGGAGTAGTAGGAGTAGTAGGAGTAGTAGGAGTAGTAGGAGTAGTAGGAGTAATAGTAGTACGGGTAGTAGGAGTAGTAGGAGTAGTAGTAGTAGGAGTAGGGGTAGTAGGAGTAGGAGTAGGAGTAGGAGTAGGAGTAGTAAGAGAAGCGGTAGCAGCAAGAGTAGTAAGTGGGAGATGGTCTCGGCAAGTGAGAATAATTGCGAAAATGGGTATCGGTTGGTATCGGTTGGGGTATCGGTGAGAATGGTGCGTGAATTGCGGCAAACAATATGTTTCGTGCTCTCCAAGAGAAAGCGAACTGAGGGTAGCTGTTTATAGCCCTGTTTGTAACCGTTGCTGTAGAAAAAAAGCACCCTACTGCAGATTATTGTGGGAACGTGTTGGAATCTAGGGGTATCGGTGTTGGGTCGTCCCCTATCGGTTGTGAAGGTTTCATGAAGGCAAGCAAAGTTCAAGGCAGCTCTCTACTACTTTCAAAGGCTAATAATTTTGTCGGATACTCATATATATATATATACACCGTATATATATATATATATATATATATTGTGAATCATGCTCATTTCCCACCAGTGTCCTTGGCCATTTTCACTTGTTGCACCATGCCATGCACGTTCAGGTAACCAAAAGGGGCTGTCTCATGCAGGCACGTGGCTCAGGAAGCCACTTGTTTTTCAGGAAGAGAGGCGGGTGGGAAAAGCCTTGACGCCATAGAACTGGCATTGGCCGTGGACGGCCGTTAGTAGCTTGGGGGCTACTTGGAGCGTTTGTGGAAAAAGCAGCGAGGCCGCTGCACGAGCTTGAAGGTTGGGCGAAGAGGCTTCGCTTGGTGATTTGGAGTTGATATCCGCTGACCAATCACATTGGTAGCGGAGCCCCCAGCAATCCAAACACGCTGGGGGCATCCGGGAACCTTTGGAAGTTTGCTTGGTGATCAGGTTTCAATTTTTGGCCTGTTGGGTTTTTCTTTGGATCCTGCGCTTACAACTCTGCAATGGCTGGTGTCGAAGGTGCAGAAGCATCCACAAGCATCCCAAGTCAGCTAGCAATTTTAGTTCCGAGTTTCGACCCATCGAAGGATGACTTACAGGTGTACCAGCAGAAGATACAGCTGGTCTTAGCAGTTTGGCCTCCTGGAAAACTGTCAGAGTTGATCACACGATTGATTTTGAACACATCAGGGTCAGCCTTTGCAAAACTCCAGTTACATCAGGAAGAGCTCTGTGTGAATGATTCGAAAGGTGTGAAACGCCTCATTGAACTCCTTGGAGGGCATTGGGGCCAAATTGGCCTTGAGAAAAAGTATGCCGACGCAGAAAGAGCTTTGTTCCAGTGCTCACAGAAGTCTGACGAGAGTCACGACTCTTTTCTGGCCCGCGCGGACATTCTGTGGACAAAGCTCAGAACCCAGAAGCTTCAGATAGAAGATCTGCAGGCTTACATCACACTGAGGGGATCGCTTCTCAGCAGCGAAGACAAGAAGCGAGTGATTCTGGAAAGTGATGCATCTCTAGAAGGGAAACTCACCATCGTTCGGGTCCAAGAGGCAATCAGACTTTTGGGAACCACGTTCTTTCAAGAGATGACAGGGTTGGCAAAGACTTCAGGAAAGACCAAAGTGTATGATCAAGTTCATGCCGCCATAGATGAAACCGAAAACCAAACTGAAGCTGATGACCCAGCTTTCACTGCCCAGCATGACGATGTACCGGAAGAAGAAGTAATGGAAGCTCTTATCGCCGAAGGCGATGAGGATGCATGTTTTGTGGCCGATTTCGAAAGTGCAGCAGCCGATTTACTTCAAGGTGATCCCGATCTTTCCTCGGCATTTTCAGCGTACACTGAGGCACGGAGGAAGCTGAGTGAAAAGGTGAGATTCCGAGGTTTCTGGCCAGTTCAGAAAGGTCGGGGAAAAGGAAACAACAAGGGAAAAGGGAAATTCAAGAATCCATGGTCAGGCCGCAAGAGCTTGCAGCAGAGGATATTGGAAAGTAACTGTAGACTGTGTGGACGAAAAGGGCATTGGAAAAGTGAGTGCCCAATGCGCAGTCAAAGTGCCTCTTCCAACACCGCAGCCTCTGCCCCAGTGACGCTCACTGTTGGAGCCCTCGCATCCATGGATGAAGTCATGCCGCTCGAGTTCATGAAGTTGCCAGAGGTGGATCCACCATCTACCCAGGACATCCGTAGTGCCACATCAATTTGTTGTGTACAGTCAGTTTTTTCCAATAGCGGTCAGTACAAGCATGTCGAGAAGGCCCATTCTGATAACATGAGGGTAACTAGGGAGAGGATTAGAAGCTATGTTCAGGGTAACTCGGATAGCCATAATCCCAAAGTGACATCCCTTGTGAGCAGGATTGAATCTCGCTTGCGTGCATCCGCCGTTGACAGCCGTGCCGAGCCCGGTGAATCTGAGAGAGCATCCGTCCCACCGGTTCCGATCCAAAGGAACGCCACCAAAGTTTCAAGCAAAGCATCCCTGGCACAAAGTGCCAATGCTGGTTTCTCCGAGATGGACAGTGCCGAAGCCTTATTTTCAACACATGATACGTGGGGAATAATAGATACGGGGGCGACCAAAACGGTTATCGGTAGTGAACATGTTCCAAGTTTTCTTCAAGGGTTGTTGCCGGAGATCAGAAAGCAGGTCAGAAGGTGCCGTTGTGATGTAGTGTTTCGTTTTGGGAACCAGGGGACCCTTAAATCAGAACACGCAATCATGGTTCCAGTAGGCGGCCTAGGCCTGAAAATCGCTGTGGTCCCAGGTGCCACACCGTTTTTACTCTCCAATACCCTGTTGAGAGCTCTTGGTGCAGTGGTTGACACCGCCACAAATGCCTTGGTCATGCCTAAACATGGTACCCAGGTCCAGCTTGCTTTGTCGCCCAAAGGTTTGTACCTGCTTGATTTAAACAAACTGATTTAGGCGGGTTGTCAAGAGAAAGATGCCTCCAGGGTTGCTGAAACTTTTGCACAAGACAGCATCGCCGAAGAAAGCAAAATATCGGAATCAATGGGTCGAGAGGAAGATGTTCAGAAGGTCGTCACAGGTTCAAAGGTGAAAGTCAGCTCGTCAGCCGAAACTCAACATCACATGTCATGCCAAGAGACCGTTTTGAAATCAACCAACATGCCGAACAGCATCATGTCCACGTCATGCAATTCAGAAGATGATCAATCCAAGTTTGTACAGAATCCGAAAGACCATCAGCCTCAAAGCAATCCCGTCGTGTCCCAAGTGATCGCATCGTGTGAACGTCATGAGCGAGTGGACCCACCGTCTCCAGAAGGTCCAAGCAGTCCTCTCACCCAGAGAGGAGGAAGCCATCGATCACATCCCACTGTCAGCTCTGAAAGAAGAGAGAATGTCATTTGGCAAAACCCACGTCGGAAAGACCTACATGGAGGTGTGGACGTCGAGCCCGGAGTGGACCAAGTGGTTCCTTCAACATTACGAGTCCAGCAAGAAGTTGTCCCATCGAAAAATGATTCGATTCATCAAGTTGATGATAGAGGAGACAGAGACTCATGGAGAAGGAGTTCAACAATCACCAGTGCCACCCGCCAGTCATGCCACTCCCAAGGTCATGATGACACGTCCCAAAGCCAAGGCAATGCCGATGACATCCAGTCATCCCGGAGAGTCGACAGGTGTGGAAATCCCGTGGGTACCGTCGGAAGAGCAGTCCGAGATCCATGCTCTTCAGGCTCGCATGGGGAATCTGGAGAATGCCTTGCACCAGATCCTGCAGCACTTGGTGCCAGAGCCGGTCGAGACCTTCCCGACGATGCCCATCGACGAGGAATGGAACGATCCCTGGAACAATTGATGGCTGAGATGACTACATGCGACTCAGCTCTGACAGCAGGGGAGGTTGACACGTTTGGAGAATCCAACTTGAACAAAGAACGTTTGCAGTTTTGGAAAACAGTGGACAAAATTGAGAAAGAGATGAGCAACATCATTTCCCAAACCAGACCACTGGGTAAATCCATAGACTTGCTTGAAGTGTTCTGCAGTGAAGATAGCAACCTGACAAATCAAGTAAACGCTCTCGGAGGGAAAGCCATGAGATTTGGACTCTGCCAAGGAGACCTGCAATCTGAAGAAGGCCGAGCCAAGCTGTTCCAGTTGATTGGAAGGCACCAGCCTAGAAATATTTGGATGAGTCCGGTTTGCAAACCCTGGTCATGTTGGTCACAGTTCAATAGTCAAAGATCCGTAGAAAGCTGGGACAAAATCCATGCTGAGAGACATGCCAGTCTCATCCAAGTAGCTCTTTGCCTTGCGCTGTGCCGATACCAAGTTCGTTTGCAACGCCATGTCCATTGGGAACAGCCCAAAGGATCCCTCATGATGTCCATTCCGTACGTGCAGGAAATTTTTAGGTATCTCAAACATGCATATCCAGACTTGTGTGTGGCCGGTGATTTGAAAGATCCTGTGAATCACATGCCCATGAAAAAGGGATTACATATCGCTACGTCTTCATGCAAGTTGTTTGATGAACTTGATTCCCTGCGTTGCCATGGACATCACCAACATCAACAGATCGAAGGATCCACAAGAGCGTTTGGCCAAACAGTGTCCAGGTCGACATTTTCCGAATGGTATCCCCGCCGATTTGCCAGACGGGTAGCAAGAATCCTGATGAAGAATCAATATCCCAAAGAAAAACCTTTCAGCAGTTTATGCGATCCAGCATTGGTGTTGATTGATGCAGTCTGTGCAGCCGGTGAAAGGGAAGCCAAGCGCCAGCGAATGTCTGCCGGCCGTTCCAAGAAATCTCAGTCTGCAGACAGGCAATCCGACAGTGATCATATCCACAAGAAAACCAAGACCATGGGTGAAGATAAAGACACGTCGTCAAACACCGAAGCATGTCAGGAACCACCTGATCAAGTACATGAAATCATGCAGAAGATAGAAAAACTACTTCCCAGAGTAGGTCGTAAAGTTTTTGATCAGCCCGACATCAAGCAAGCCATGCAAGAGATGTTTCCTGAAAAGATAATCAAGTGTATTGTTGCATGTAAGGGAACGGAACGTACCTTGGCCCCACCTGAAGGTCTCAACAAAAGGGAAGCACCTTTTCGGCGAGCCATCATGAAACTTAGAAGCAATGGCAGTATCAGAATGGAGCCAGAATGGGAGAAGCATGACACGTTGTCCCAAAGGAAAATCGTGCGCAAGTCACTGCCCTGTCGGGTCAATATAACTGTCTTTGCAGCCAATCCCATCACCACAGCAGCTCCATCGATGCCGCCAAAGAGCGATCCAAATGTACAGGCTGAAGCATCTCGGCTAGATGCAGGTGTCTCTTCCGAAACTGTTCCAGCAACCCAGGAAAAGCAGGAGACGCAGGAACCCGAGAGTAATCCGTTGGTTGCACCATCCTCTGAAGAAAGTGATGAAATAATCAAAAGGGATCCAGCAGTTTCCCAAATCTCGCAAGAGACACCAACATCAGCAGTACATGGTCCAAGATTCATGGCCTTGCCGAAGGAAGAACAGGCAATGATCAAGCGAGCCCATCAGAATCTCTGCCACCCGAGCCCAGAACAATTCAGTGCACTTTTGCGACAGCAGGGAGCTCGAACTGAACTCCAGCAGGCAGTGTTTGACTTGTCATGCCCGGTATGTGCCACCATGAAGAAACCAAAGATTGCCCGACCAAGCACGGTAAAACATGAATTGGACTTCAACGATAAAATCTTTGTAGATGGAATCACTTGGACAAACAAGTCAGGGAGAAACTTTCATTTTTACCACATCATTGATCAGGCAACCAATTACCATGTGGCAGTTCCAGCACCGAGCAGAACCACCGAAAATGCCATCAGGTGTTTGTCCGAGGCATGGCTCATGTGGGCAGGGGCACCGAACATGATAGCAACAGACTCTGCAACGGAATTTCTCAGTGAAGCCTTTCAGAATTTTCTTCAACGTCACGACATAAAGCCCGTGACCACTGCACCGTATGCCCACTGGCAGAATGGCCGGTGTGAACGCCATGGCGACATCCTTCAGCACATGTTATCCAAAGTAGATCTTGAGTATCCAGTAGAGACCTATGAAGACTTGCTACAAGCCCTGTTGCAATGTACCAACGCGAAAAACACTTTGAGTATTCGTAGAGGGTACTCCCCAGAAACACTAGTGTTTGGAAAATGCTCAAAACTACCTGGATCCCTATGCAGTTCTGAAGGATTTTCCTCTTTGACAAGTGCAGACCGCGAAGATGCTACAGGCATTGCTTTCAGGAGGAGTTTGGCATTGCGTGAGAAAGCTCGCACGGCCTTTCACCAGGCAGACAATGACATGGCACTCCGACGTGCATGCCTGAGACGGTCTCGTCCCAAGCGAGACGCCTATGAAGCTGGAGAATGGGTCATGATGTGGCAACCAAATCCGAAAGGTGGACATTGGTTCGGACCACTTAAAGTGATCACTCAAGAAGACCAGCACTCAGTATGGGCCACACAAGGGGGAAAACTCCATAGAAGGGCACCTGAACACATCCGACCAGTTTGTTCACATGAAGCTCGCCAGATACCCAGCAGTGACCAATCCGACAACATCCCTTCCAATAGTCCACTTTCGAACACCCTGCAAAGAATCACCAACCAATTTCAAGACGATGATAATCCTCAAGAGATAACCAATCCAAGTCATGTGAATAATCCCAATCCAAATAATCCCCTCACTAATTTGCAATCCGATAATGCCAGCCAATCTCAAGAACAACCAGATGATGAACCTGAAGTTATTACCACACCAAATTCACAGAGTTTCCAGGAAGTCAATAACCCTGCAATAAACACTCCAATTCCAGAACTTGAGGAAGGGGATGAATTGGTAACAACACACCTCCTATGTGTTGAAGATGAAGTCATGGTTGTGGATCCAATTGAGGACCCCTGTGCGTGGCGCTGTGAACTGGAACTCCCGAATGCCTTGTGCTCCAAAGACCTCGAATCCTGGTCACCAGATGACATCCTTCTGGCCACCACCGAAAAGAAACAACGCACAGAGGTAAAACTGTCCATGCTAACAGCTGAAGAACAACGAGCGTTTCAACATGCCAAAGAAGCTGAGGTGAATAATTGGTTGAAGACTGGAACAGTATGCAAAATCCTCAGACATAAACTTGCACCTGAACAAATTTCGAGATGCCGTTGGATATTAGTATGGAAGCCTTTGGATGGTCAATCAGGTAACTGCGCAGGCAATTCAAAGCTGGCCACTCACAAGCCCAAGGCACGTTTGGTGGTGTTAGGGTATATGGATCCAAAGCTCACTGAGGTACCAAGGGACAGTCCCACGTTGGGTCGACAATCAAAAATGTTGATCCTTCAGCTGATAGCGTCCATGGGCTGGAACCTTGGATCCTTCGATATAAAGGCAGCATTTTTGCAGGGCAGACCGCAAAAAGACCGAACCATTGGTCTGGAACCAGTAGCTGAACTTGCAAAAGCCATGAACCTTTCGAAGGACGAAATATGCAAGCTTGACAAGTCTGCGTATGGACTTATCGATGCACCATTCTTGTGGTTCAAGACCCTACATGATGAACTGCTGTCCCTGGGGTTCATTGCATCTCCATTTGACCCGTGCGTTTTCTTGCTGAAGAATCCAGAGACTCAAAGACTCTCAGGAGTGCTTGGGATACATGTCGATGATGGCATACATGGAGGTGATGAATTTTTCCATCAACAGATATCCAAACTTGAACAAAAGTACCCATTCGGATCAAAGAAGTCAAACACTTTCACTTTCACTGGCATTGACCTTCACCAAAATACGGATAACAGCATTGAACTTTCCCAATCAAAATATGTAAGAAATATCAATCCCATTTCACTCACCACAGAAAGAAAAGCTGACGAGAATGCACCTGTGACCGACACTGAACGACATCTCCTGCGTGGCCTGATCGGCTCGTTGCAGTATGCTGCGGTCCACACTCGACCGGATTTGGCAAGTTCCTTGAGCTTTCTTCAATCAGACATTAACAAGGCCACCGTTTCCACCTTAATTGCAGCCAATAAAGCCCTTCACATTGCCAAGAAACATCATGATGTCACCATAAAAATACAACCCATCAAACCAAATGACCTGAGATTTCTTGCCTTTTCGGACGCTTCCTTTGCATCGAAGGTGAAACCTGAATCACATGCGGGGATGATAATCTTGGCTACCCATAAGGATATATCCCAAAACAAAGCTTGTCCCATCAGTCCCATTTCATGGGGATCAAAGAAAATTCAGAGGGTTGTCACAAGCACTTTATCAGCAGAGACATCGGCTTTGTCTACAACCTTAGACCAGTTAACCTGGCTTCGTTTGTACTGGGCCTGGATCTTCGATCAAAGTATCAGATGGCAAAACCCTAGCGAAGTTTCAAATCTCCCTGAGGCCTTAACGGTTCCCACTATGAAAGTTGATGAGAAGGATCTAGCCATAACAGACTGTAAAAGCTTGTTTGATCTCACCACACGAACAGCGGTTCCAAATTGCCAAGAATACCGGACCCAACTGCAAGCCAGAGCCATCAAAGACATACTTGATGAAGGTATCCAACTGCACTGGGTTCACAGTGGGGCCCAACTTGCGGATGCACTTACCAAGACCATGGAAGCCACGTTCCTGCGTTCAACCCTCAAACATGGTTCATATTGTCTTCACGACATTGAGCAAGTGTTGAAGGAACGTGCCACCACTCGAAATCGAATCCGTTGGTTGAAAACCACTACTGAGGAAATGAGCTAAAAGCACAAAACTTTGAAGTTTTGGGAGTGTGAATCATGCTCATTTCCCACCAGTGTCCTTGGCCATTTTCACTTGTTGCACCATGCCATGCACGTTCAGGTAACCAAAAGGGGCTGTCTCATGCAGGCACGTGGCTCAGGAAGCCACTTGTTTTTCAGGAAGAGAGGCGGGTGGGAAAAGCCTTGACGCCATAGAACTGGCATTGGCCGTGGACGGCCGTTAGTAGCTTGGGGGCTACTTGGAGCGTTTGTGGAAAAAGCAGCGAGGCCGCTGCACGAGCTTGAAGGTTGGGCGAAGAGGCTTCGCTTGGTGATTTGGAGTTGATATCCGCTGACCAATCACAATATATATGGATAACTGTGAATTCTGTTGGGATAATTATATATCTGCAGTTGGAATTTATAAAACCAAGAAACATAACTTTCATAGTGCAGGAGTCCTCTTTAGCAACATAATCTTCCAAACCCAAGCTTGAGTGTTTTGAATGTTTGAGATCAGGGAGTATCGTCTAAAAGCCTGCAAACCCAACACCATTTAACACCATTGGGGAGCCAATCAAGAATGGGTAGAGAGAACTTGACAAACACGTGAAATTTGGTGGTGCATCCCCAGTAGAAAGTGGGTTATAACCCCAATTACCCTCTGGTTATTTAACGGTGTGTGATGGAAAATCACCATTTGTCATAGGTACGACCCATCCATTTTGCTGTCAACAGGCAATGCATTTTTGTTCAGCTCAACCACTTCCTCATGAAATTAAGCTAGCAGCTTTAAAGACATGACGCTGCAAATGATACAACACTTTAAAGCCCGGAGCACATGTCTTACCAGTATGTTCCATGTCACAGCAATGTCACAGCAGGAACATGGCAGAACGTTGCCAGTTGCTGCTGACATGCCCAGAAGTGAACTTCCTCCCAGTAGATCTCATAAATCAAAATACCTCCCAGTGAATACCTCATAAGTAAATCCCTATTCATCCCAATCAAAATACTTCACTGATCCCATTCAATTCCTATGAAATCGGCACCATTTCTTGCTGTCATTCCCAGTAAGTCCTGCCTCCGCTGCACCGTAACACATGGGTGCACCAAAAGCAGCACATCTAGCCTGGTGGGAGGAACTTTGAGGAAGAAAACTGACGGTTTTGGAGTTTGTCTTGCCTGGGAAGTAGTCTTATTTGTTTTGGAAGGTCCAATTGGTTGAAATTAGATTTTGTAGAATTGCTTGATTACCAAAGGGGCGTGTCACCTGTCATTTACTGTACTGATGGTCGAACAGTATGGCTACGCAGCAGCTAGGTGGTGGGGCTGTTTGTTTTGGTTGTTTGTTTACAGCATACTTGGGTCAGTTGTTGTTTCACTTAGACATCCCCAGGATGCTATGTTCGTGTGCGGTACATCACCATCATTGTTTTGGTAGACGTCTCCATAGCTATGGAAAGTAGCTACTGTATAGTATGCATAGCTAATCTATAAATGGTGCATTTTCCATAGCTATATTAGTTTACTGGATAGTATCCCCCAATGGGAAAAGAAAACATTGGATGCTGATTCCTGCTGAGAATGGTCAACAAAATGGATTTGTCCAAAAAAGTCCAGTGGTTGATGATCATGGTCCCGGTTAAACAAACTCCTTGTCCCGGATACACACCATTTCAAAGAAGCGCACACACACACACACGCACACACATATACTGTACATATATATAATTCTACTAGATAGACATATGTATATATATATATATATATATACACAGTACTATACCAAATCAACTCACACATATCAATTCTAGAATTGTATACACACGTTATATACATGTAGTATAATATATATATATATATATTACATCTATATTTATATAATATTGTATATACACAGATGATCGAGTATCTTCTCCAAAGTAGCTATCCCAACGACAATCATCGCCTCCTGCAGCAGTGGATGGAGTGAAGTTCCTTTGACGCCATCCAGAAAGACCTGCGACGGTTGCGAAACGTCGGTGTTGCGGGTGAAAAACTCACCAAAGTTACGAAAGTTACGTAGGGGTTTTAGAAAAAAACACAACTTATGGAGGTTAAACCCATAAAAATGACAGCCTAGTCCCTAGTAGTTAAAGGTTGTGGAGATATCATGGGGCTAAGTTATATATACGATTTTGAGAGTGGAGAGTGTCGAGGGTTCTTCGCTTCTGTCCAGGTCGCATCATGGTGGGCGTAAACTTGAACATAGCACCGGCAAGACGATTTCTGCATGACAGTTTGTTCAACCATTTTTCGTGGAAAAATCATAGTTCCTCCTCACAGTACATGAACATACATGAACATACATGAACCATATTTCTTTCATGCTAATCCCTATACATGAACCATGTCAGTTGCCATTATGTGACTATGTAAGTTGTCATCATCTACCACCAGCTTCTTCGTGCCTGCAACATGAAGGCTAAAGCCTGAAAAGGCGAAGGATTTGCTGCTTGAGATTTTTCATGGGCCATGGACGGCGCCAGGGCAATTGCAATCTAGTTGGACCGAAACACTCATGATGTTGTCATATAATAACTTGAGATTCTTTAGATTTGTTCTGATCTTTTCTGATTTCTGGAAGGAAACACATCTTTCAAAACTATGTTTTAGATGTTGTGCATATGTTTTAGGGGGTCATGTTCGACTTTATGCTAGACTAGTCCAACATAGTCCAGCAAGTTGGATTTAAGCAATCAGAAGCAAAGTTAGATCCACAAAAAGTCCCATTCCCAGTCGGCTTCTTCGTAAAGAAAACCTGGTTGGTGGTTGAGCCACCTACCCCTCTGAAAAATGATGGACTTCGTCACTTGGGGTTATGAAATTCCCACATATGGCAATGGAAAGTCATAATCCAGCCATGTTCCAAACCACCAACCAGACATAATTATTATATAAATCACCATTTTCCCATGGTTTTCCCATGGTTTTCCCAGTTAAACTCAAAGAACCCAGCACCAGTCGGCACTGCCCAGGGCCGCCAGTCTGAGGGCTGTGCATATTGACCCCCAAGAGAATGTCCAGTGATGACCATCTGCTTCACCTCAAACCCACGTCCACCGGGCCACCGGTCGGGGATCCCCATGTGGGATCCACTCAGCAGTAAATCTGCTTGGTGGTTTTTCGCCCTACCCCCCTGAAAAATGATGGAGGTCGTCAGATTGGAACATCCCAACTATTGGGGAAAAATGAAAAAGGTTCCAACCACCAACCAGTAAATCTATGTAAATCTGGGATTTTCTCATGGATCATTGGTCCAATTGGTCGAATTGGTCATCTCTGGGTGAACATATTCTGACGTGAGCAAGTCACACACCACATCACACCACTGTCGTTTACGGGCCCAGGTATGTACCCTTTCAACTGCAGATATATCTTGGGGCCCCACAGTGTATCTATGCTGGATAGCAGCGAAGGGTTCTACTGGTCATTGCTCCTGAGGGCAAAAGTTGCAATCGAGCAGCACCATCTTGTACACATCGCTCCAGCTGTTCCTGTCTGATCTTCTGTTTTCAGGCAGGTCCGTCAGGATCTTGCAATCCCGTTGCCCTTAGGGTGACTGCTCATTGTTTTCCCGTGAAAAGATGTTAAAAAGTGCCACAAATCAAGGTCTCCCCATTTGAGACAAGCCATGACAAAGCGAAATGGGTCGTTGACCACCACTCCCATGTGTGATTGCCAAAGGGTAAAAAGGTGTTTGTCACCCACTGGCAACCGGGCAGAGCTGGGACCCTGTTCGACCCCAAAGCTAGGATTTATAGTTTCTACTCTTGTGACTTGTCCTCCCTGATGATCAAAGATGTTCTCAGTTCCATGATGGTTTTTGTTGCTGACTTGTGGCTAATCTATCATATCCCTGTCATCCTATCTGGTTGGTGGTTCACCTAGCCCTCTGAAAAATATGAGTTCGTCAGTTGGGATGATGACATGACCCCAATATGATGGGAAAGTCATGTCATCCAGTCATGTTCCAGTCACCACCAACCAGATCCTATGGTTTTCCCATGGTTTTCCCATGGTTTTCCCATGGTTCCAGTCACCACCAACCAGCTATGTATGGCGCCAACCCGATCCCCACAAAAACCGATCCCAAAGGTCCCAGCCCGTGGATTCCCGTGTCCTGTAAGGCTGGCCACTGCTGCACTCGCAGTTGCGCTGTGGCCTGGATTTTTTACGGGAAACGACAGCTTTACCACCTTAGACCTGGGGTTTTCCTCCAAATTTGCGAAACAAAAAAAAGATTCCTGGGATCACTGGGATAAACTTGGGAAAAGACAAACTCCTGTGGCTTAGTAAATTATATAGATATGCTTATATGATCATATACTATCATCATAGTTCATTGACAAATCCAATAGATTTTGGCCAATCCCACGTTGTGAGACAGAGCCATTCTTGGGGATGGCCAAAACCCTGGAGAACCAGGCTGCTTACATCCCAATCCAATTGAACCACAAATAGGCTGGGCCACATCCAGACATGAAAATCATCATGACCCAAAGATGAATTATGAGGTTAATAAGTTATGACCTCGTTTTATGAGAAGACATTTTTGGATCATAACCGATCATCTGAATCATCCGGAAATTTCAGACCTGTCACAAAACCAACAGAACAGCCGTTCTGTCCCTGGAAAGCGTGCAAAGTGTTGCTTCCGGGACCAGGATTCTGGTTGGTGGTTTTAACAATTTTGAAACATATCAGTCAATGGGAAGGATTATCCCGTATATTATGGAAAATAAAAGATGTTTGAAACCACCATCCAGGATTATATTGGTTGGTTAATAGGTATTCCTATAACGGTTTTCCAAAAGAAATCAGAAACCCCATCCAACCAAATGGTGCTAAGCCAACCAACAGTTTGGGTACTAACAATCATGAAAAATATTGAATACCATGCAAATAAAACAACAGCTGCTTAGTATTTATCCCCATAGGGCTAAACTAACATATAGATACGGATTAAACATCACGAAAAGTAGATCACTTTCCAAGGCGCTTTTCCCCTGGGTTTTTCCACATCTTTTTTAAGATCTCACCGGGATTCGGGTACCCAACCAGTTCCAGTTCCATCTGTTCAACCGTCCCAAGCTGCATGATAGGCGCCGTGGTGGATGAAGGTGGTCCGATCCTGAAAGGTGGCATCAAAGGGCGTGTAGTCGGGGCTCACCGATGCATTGGCCACGAAGTCGTTCCTGGGGATGGCGAAGTCATGGCTCCGACGTGTCATGGGTAGGCTATACCACAACTGGATGGATCTGGGTTGATTTCAATTGATTTCATGTGTCCGAAAATCACATGGATGATGGAGTAGCCCTATTTTTGGAAAACCTCCATTTCATCTGGGGCCACCTACCTTGATCTAAGGATATTTAAGGGATTTACAGTACACTCAAAATTTATATTGGACTTACTGTAGTGGTTTTATATAAATTGACTGGGGATTACCAAGACTTGGGATTTTGTATTCTATTTAATGGGTTTCAACGCATCAATTTGTTGGGTGTAAACAACCACCAGAAACTGGGATGAACTATGATCATGGCTGTGACGTCGAGAGACCTTCATTCATTGGAAATGGAAAACAATTAATATTATATATGAAAAAAAACAAACAAACAACAAAAAAAAACATGCCAACCCCCCCAAAAAAAACAATCCCCAAAAAAAAACAACATGGGTGTGTTTTTTTGGTTTGTTTTTTTGGTTCGTTTTTTAATTATGTGCTGGTTTCCAATAAATGAAGCATTTTGCGTCATAAGATTGTGGCTACTGAAAATGCGGATTCAGCACTGTTTAACCAGCAAGAATCGATATGTATATATAACTGTATATATATATATATAATCAACTAATCACAATTTTAGTTTGATTTTTCAGTACACTACCTGTTGACCTGTTGTATTGATGGTGGATATATCTGTAACATACAGTTGGATGGGTGAAACAAACATATGTTATCCATCGGGGGCCCTCTTTGCACATTGGGCCAAATATGGGACTATTCAGCAAAATCACGTGTGTATGTTTATCATAAACAAATATGTAAATATGAATAAATAACAGGGTCAAGTTGGGTATCGCTAAATTTGGATTTCTGATGGAAAATTATCAACATGTCTTGTTGGGGTTTCCCGGGTCTTGAATTGTGCATCTGAGCAATGTGGACATGCAGGTTGTGTGGATCAGAAAAGTGGAGGTTTCTGGCAGTATTCCACTCACCCAGCGCAAACAAAAAACCTGCCAGGCATCATAAAGGATGAGCCTTTGAAGACCAAATACACCACCTCACGGAAGTGGGGACTGGACACTGGGCCAAACTGATTTGGGAACCCCCGCATGTATCAACCAGTTCGGGCCGGAAAACAAAAAAGAACAATCTCGGAAAAAATTGTCAAGTACCCCAAAGATTAAACGTTGAAATGTTCCCTGACAGTTTTTTTTTTCGCTCCAATTGACGTTCTGGGCCCCAACTTCCTCATTCATCATGCCGCTTCCCAATCACTGCTCGGATGCTCATCGCCCCACATCCTACTACTCGTAGGATAACTAGGTGAAACCAGCAGGTAGGCCCTGATAATGATAAAACCACAGATGACTCTTGATGTTATGACAGTTACATCAACCCAATGATCAATGGATTGGTTTAAGGGAAAATTTACAGGAAAAAAACATATTTAATGGGGAAATCCATGGTTTCCTGCAAATTTTCCCTTAAACCAATCCATTGAAATGAGGTTAAGATCCACTGTCATAACATATCACAACGCAGGCATGCATGTGGGTACCCCAAATCGAAAACTTCGCAAAAATTAACATTGTGGGTGTGTCATTCGGCATGAACCAAATCCACATGTCACAAACCCAACGAGATCTAGTACTGCGTATCCCCGCAAACAAAATAAAACAACTATATCGGATTGGATCATAATGATATTCCATAATATTCCATATTCTTATAGCTGACATGATATATCCCATGATATTCCCATAGAATAAACCCATATTTTCCATGGTTCCCATGTCTCGTTACCGTGTCCCGTTGAGCTCCTGGATCCCCCCCCGAACCCCGCCATCCCAGCTGCGCCTGCGCTCCGGGCAGCATGGCGGTCACCACGGCGGAGCGCGCCGGGCTGCCCAGGAGCGGATCGTCCATGACGCTATGGACCTGGAGCGATAGCTGGAAAAACCAATTGGTTGGGTGGAGTTACCCTCTGGTAAATGAACATAATTAACAGACATAGACCCTGAAAATCACCCATGTTTAATGGAATTTTGAAGGTGCAATCCTGAAATCAAACATGCCTTAATGGAAAAAATGCACAATTTACCCTCTGGTAAACATACAAAAAGCTAATTGAAAATTGCCATTTATAGTGAGTTTTCCCATTAAAAATGGTGATTTTCCTGGTAAATGAACAGTTCGAGCCTGAAAATCACCAATTTTTCATGGAAACTAGTCTTCCAAGCCCGATGACTGCCAGGGTCTATGTTAATTTACCAGAGGGTAACGGGTAACTCCACATGAAAAAAACGAATTCGGAATATGAAAATAGGATGGAATATCATGGAAAGTCATGGAATATCTTTCATAGGTACATGAAAACCAATGACCAAGAAACATGGTTAGCTCAGTTGGTCTATGAGTTACACGTGACGTGTTGGATAAAGTAAATCCATGGATTTATGGTGTACCCAAAGAGTTGATGGAACAGGTAATCACCAGAAAATGAGCTAAGATTCATTGATAACCAACAATCCACCTTTTGCTAGGTACTCAAATACCTGTATCATATATTATATATTATATATATATATATACATTTTTCAAAAACATAAAAACTATATATTTATATATATATATATAAATATTTAAATAATATTGAAATTGATATTGAAGGGTGGGAATTGATATTGAATTTGTGTGAAGTTAGAGGTGCTCCAGTCATTATCTCCGAAGTTCCCAGGGTTTGCTCTGGGTGGAAAGGAGACAGCTACATGGGTTTACTCAAGAGGAAATGTGTGATTTGTGTCATTTCTGGGTGAATGATCTTTGCTCCACTACTTGTTTGTTGGGTTGTATGGACTGACATAAGCTAGTAGCAGCTGTTGACACCAATGTCAACTACACATACAAAGTCGGGCCCCACATGTCCGTTGCTTTAGTTTCAACCGCTCAACTGTAGACATGCCAAGGTCAATGATATCCACCATAAATTCACAACCACACGAAGGGGGCCCGCCTACGTAGGTAAGCTGATTTACAACTAGGTAACTAGGCTAACTAGAACTTATGGTGAACATATCTACGTATGGTATAGTTAGGTAGAAGTTTCCTAAATCCTAAAATGGGGTACCCCCAAATCCTCTTTTTTTCAAATAGGGTTTCCATCCATTTTGGGCTACCCCCATTTCTGGAAACCACCAGATGGGGTAACATAAAGCAACTTCTAACTAGGGAGGCCCTTTCCTGCAACCATGAGATGCTGCATCAACTGGATGTTTGACCGACACATGGACCAAAAAATGAATATGGAGAAAGCTAAAACCTACAGTATGACCCTGTACAACAACACACTGCGAAGCGGACGCATCAACATGTCCAATCTGCCATGAACCAACCATCAGGAAGAGCCCCCTCAGTTGTAAGTTGGTTTACAATGCTATACACATACAGTATGTGTATGTATTATATAAAGAGAGCAGGGGACTGTGAGAGTGCGTTTTTTTTAGCCATGCTGCTTCGAGATCTCATTTCATCTATGTATTGTGGAAGAACTGTTGGCTTCAAGTCTTGTGTGTGTACGGTACATATCCAAGTTTGCACATCAGGCAACAAGAAACTACAAGGACCTGAAAGCAAACCCGCCAAACAGCTGAGACCATTTAATTTGGTAGAAATATGCCAAAATACAGCCAGTTTTGCTATGAAATATTGTATTGTATTGAGCCAATGAATATCAGAGAGAAATTTCAATTTTGCCCGGTTGTGCCATGCTCAAATGATAGAGTTGTGTTTGCTTCTATGTTGCATGTCTTTATAGCAAGCGTGAACAAGAGGAATTTGATTGACAGAAGATTTCATTTTGTCCTCAAGCAATACTGCATCTTCCTGACAGAGCTCCCTACATCCAAGAGAGATATGGAATGTTTTGCAAGAAGAGGGTGATGTTTCCGTAAGAAAGCGCAATGCATGGACATGTCATGTGAAGAAGTATAATATTCCTTGCAGAAAGTATAGCCTTATTTGGAAAGGGTATTCTCGAATAAGCAGTTGCACTTTAAGGGACCATGGTATTCCTTGAGGACAGTGCAGCATGCCTTTATGCAAGTTTCCCTGAAAAGGATGCAATATATTCGTTCATTCCTTTGAAAAGAGGTTATTTTGAAAGGGTATTCTTGAAGAAGCAGTTGCACTTTAAGGGACCATGGCATTCCTTGAGGACAGTGCAGCATGCCTTTATGCAAGTTTCCTTGAAAAGGATGCAATATAATTTTATTTGTTCATTCCTTTGAAAAGAGGGTGGTATTCCTTGGTCAGAAGAAAACTACACAAACAGAGCCACCACCTCCAGAAAATGGGAAATAAGGCCTTCCTCTTCTAGAACATAAAAAACAAGGTTTCCTCCCCAGAAAACCGCCCTACGTGAACATGAGTCGGAAGTTCACGGAGAAGCAAATGTTCCGTAGCAGACATGGCATCTGCTAGGCGCATGTTATCCCCCTCCACATCCATCAGGACACAGACAGGCAAGGATGCAGACCGGTTTTGCAAAATTTGACTAAGAGCCAAAAGAAGATCGAGTAGGTCAAAGGTCAGCAAAACAAAAAAAAAACAAAAAAAAAAAGAAAACCAAGAAAACCAAGAAGACCTACTGGGCCAGAGTGCCTCAGACATAGGGTTGCTTCTTTTTTTTTGGTTTTTGTTTGCAGCTTTGCATGCCCCAAGGGAAGGATGCAGAGAGTTGAGTCTTGTCATTTGTTTGCAGTTTTGCATGCCTCAAGGGAAGGATGCAGAGAGTTGAGTCTTGTCATTTGTTTGCAGTTTTGCATGCCCCAAGGGAAGGATGCAGAGAGTTGAGTCTTGTCGTTTGCTTGTTTTCTTGTCAGTCAATGCATATGTCAAAACAGAGAATGTGCAAAGAGGAGTGCAAAAAGCGCACTCTGGTGATCCCCTGTTCTGTATATAAATATATAATATATGTATTATATATATACCCTGAACCCAGGGGATAGCTATATTTAGATACCCTTTTATAAATACATTCCTAGCCTCAAAAGAGTTTCTTTTGGGCCCAGGGGCGTGTTTTGCAAAGGGACGTATTTTGAATACTTCCACATGCTACTATCATGATAATCCCTAAGTAAATACTATCATAAACCCTTGGATCCATGTTTTATCCCTGAGTAATTGTTTAAACTACCATTTCAATCTATCTAAGGTCCTATAAGTTGGAAATAGTTGGAAGATAGATCAATATTTGGGGTCAGGCTTACTACATTACCATCGAACCACATCCATCCATCGCCGCCCTCCATTGGCAGCGTTTGTTTTCAATTGTTTTCCAATGAAGCGGAAGATGTCTTGGGCCGCAATGAAGGCCTGGACCTGGGAAGCGGCTTGGGAAAGGGCCCATTTGCAAGAAAGGTTCCAAAGCTTTGGGTGATGTGCTTTGGGAAAATTATTGTTTAAATATAATTATCATTTTTAATCTCATTGAATCCCAAGATGCTTCAACAAATTGGTGCACATCACCCAGAGCAATTGGAATCTTGAATCTGAACCCCGGATGTAGTTATTGGATCATCAAATCTAGTGAGAGGCCTGTATTGAAGTCAGGCCTTTGGTTGATATTACTTATATGTCAAAATCTCAAAATGCATTTGTTTTGACAAAACATATGTCGCACGATCTTTGCATTCCAATGCATGTAGTTTTCTGGACCATCCCCGACCACAATGACCGCCGACTGCCACCATTTAGGTCCAAGTGGCAGTACCCAATCTTTTGTTGGCTCCTTTCTTTGGCTTTGCCTTGCAATGAATGTGCCATCCCTAAAAGATGTATTCCAAGAGTGGGATGCCTCAGAAATGGTCAGGGAACATATGCGGGTGAGAAGATGCCTGTTCGCATGTGAAGCACGTACCAATGAACCTTCCTCTACTATCAAGTGCGCTGAGCGGAACTTTGAGGTTCTCAAACCCTTAGCCAAAAGGCTTCGCATGCCTGATGGCACGGTGGGTCAAATCAAGGTTCCACATGTCTTGACGCAGAGCTTTGACCAAAAATTCACAAGTAGTTTTTTCATTTATGTTTGGTATTGTTTCCACTTCCTTGAAACATTTTTTGTGTGCGTTTGTTGTTACTTGTTTGGAGTTGCAGAAACACCACCCAGCAACTACCTGCAGCACCCCAAATCATCATCCCAAGGATCAAAGCGCTTTACGAGAAGATGAAGATCCCGCTTCCAGGTCCCAGAGAGCTGAGGAAAGAGGCCAAGCTGGCAAAGGCTTTCTGTGTGTTGATCAAAAAAAAGCTCAACAGGGATCAGCTTTGCCGCAACAAGACCTTTCGAAAGCTCATGGCCCTAGTGTTTGACCCTGAAGAGAAGGAGAGATAGGGTGCTCTTATGTTATACTATATGAGTTATGTATCTTCCAAATGTACTTAAGATATCTTTAGGTCCGTTTGATCTCTGATTTTATATGTGAAATATGTTGTCCATCTCCCTGTTCAGGAGCCAGTCTGTGAACCTGCAGAGCCTTCTGGTGGGGATGACATGGAAGAGCCAGAGGAGATGGTTCCGCTTGAGGACATTGCTTCCGATTCCGAGGATGGGGCGGGAAGTTCAGAGGAGCATACGGATCCCAAAACACTGGTTGGGGAAGATGTTGAGGAAAATGTTGGAGAAGACGTCATGGATGACGTTGGGGATATTGGGGAAGATGTTGGGGAAGATGTTGAGGAAGATGTTGGGGGAGAAGTTGAGTGCCCATCAACCCCACCACCCAAGACATCTGCCAAGACTCCAGAGTGGTTTGCCCAAGACCCGAGCAGCGAGATGGAGTGGTTTGAAGAGGGCCAAGGTGGCACACCCACTCCCCCCAAGTCTCCCTCCAAGGATTTGGAGTTTGAAGAGCCAATCCCCAAATGTGTGCTGATCGAAGATAGTCCCATCAGTTCCAACAAGACCCCAGACTGTCCCCTTAGCCAAAAGATCGCTATGCTTACAAAGAAGTTGGCTGATGCCAAAAGAGAGCATATGGCCTGGAACTTCGGTTTCAAGTTAGTTAACTTAGGGGGCATGTTTTTGGATCAAGCAATTTGTTTTAAATGTTGCCAGTGTTTTGTTTTCCTGTTTTTATAATTCCAAGTTACCTCCCCATGTCAATCATCATCAGGAAAGCCAAGCAAGCAGTTCTGGCTGACGAGAGGAAGGCAAAATCGGTTGTGGTGATGGATAGTTTGCCCTTTGGTGGTGATGAGGCTGACACATTGCCTTTGGCCCCCAAAGAGCTAGACCTGATTGCTGAAGCTTTTGACGAAGAGGAGCCAGAGATACCTGATACCACACCCATAGCACCAAGTCAAAGATTAGTCTATTTGAGGAGTTTCGAAACTTATATACTTTTGAAAAAAAAAAACGTTTTTGTTTTCCTGTTCTTATTGTTTAGCTGAGCTTGCTGGTGGGGTTTTATAATGTTTTATAGTTGAATTCAAACCCATTGTATGGTTCAATTCCTTGTAATTCCCTTGTCCATCCATGCCTGCTAAGGTCTTGCGTCGGGCCCAGTTTGCGCTGAAGGAAGCTATGGCGGGTGAAGATGCTGAGGGGGGTGAGGTTGACAAACCAAAACCAAAGCCGAGAGGTCGCCCAAAGGCAAAGGCAAAGGGAAAGGGGAAGGCGAAACCAAAGTCATGTTCCAAGAAACCCATGCCTGACAGGTGCCCAAATGAAGGATTGCCCAAGGCTGACACTTATGGGTCTGATGTTGGGGTTTGTGGGGAGGATGAGACGGAGCACCAACATGAGAGGGAGGAGGGGAAACCCTCCCATTCAGTCCAGGGATGCCAAGTCAGCTCCCAAGGCTGGTGATGAGGTTAAAGAGGAAACACAACCCAAAAGGAAAACTCGAGGCACAAAGAAGGCGAAGGTTGATGACACAAACCTTGAGAATGAGTCAGCAGGAAATGAGGAGCCTCCCAAGAAAAAAACACGGGCAGGAACCAAATCTGATGTGGCCACAGGTGGCACTACCAAAAAGAAGGCTGCACAGAAGGGAAAGAAACGCAAAGCAAACCCTGAGGAATCAAACCCGGAGACACCAAGCCCCGAGGCAGCAGCAAACCCAGAGGTTGCAGCAAACCCAGAGGTTGCAGCAAACCCAGAGGTTGCAGCAAACCCAAACGATGGTAAGAGGTTGAAAGCACCAGCAAAAACCTTTGCAAGGCGAGTTGAGCCAGCATCTGGCCTTGCCAAAAGTAAGTGGAATGCGCTGCGCGCTGCCTTCCTTGACTTCATCAAGATCCGCGTCAAGTATGCATCTGCCCATGAGGACTGATGGGTGCTGTGTGGGTTTTGTCAGGTTAGGGAAAGGTTTGATGGTGTTGGAGGTGGTTGGTGAGTGGTGGTGGGGATGTGGTGTTGTGGGTGTGGGTTGGGTTGAATAGTTTTGGGCAATTTCTGGTTTGATATGCGAGTGGGGCAGGTTAACATGGGAGCTAAAACAAAAACATGTCGTTTTGTGTATTTATTGTTTCGCAACGGTCCTTAAAATCAAGCTGGTGTCCACAACAGCTGTCATCATGTTTTGCCTTGACAGGTCCCAGCAGCTTGAGCCAAATATTGTTACTTTGTATCTAGCTAAGTTTTTCCCAACTGTCCAGCATGATGCTGTTTTGAACTGTTGGGCATATCTCACCACATGTTGTATGGCACCATCTCATTCACCCACAAACTATAAATTATATATTATAATATAATTAATATACATGCGGGGACAAGTGAGGAACACAAGAGCAGTACCCCATAGGACCCCTTTGAAATAGATAAATTATTCAATGGGAAAATGTAATCTAAAATAAGTACTATCAGACCTATCCAGAATGGAAGTATAACCCACTATCTTACCACCAAATCAAACATAAGAATACTATGGTGGACACTCTTGATGGGGATACTCTGCCTGGCTTTTGCCAGGACATGTTCTGGAAGTTCTTCCACAATGTTTGGATGAAGGACCACGAGATCACCGAGGACACTATTGCCGACAACTCCATCGCAGCCGCTCAACAATATGCGGACGAGTTGCCATGAGGATCAAAGGATCTTTGAGTGGGTTATTTTGCCTCCTGCCACAGCTGCTGGTTTAGAGCACCCAATGGTAACATATATTGAATCCGGTATGTTTTCATCCTTGTATTGTTGACATGCTAGTTTATCTGATTGAAATTCTCAAGATAGTGAAGCTAACATGTTGTTTGTTTTCTGGGAGCTGCTGGCAAGAGCTGGGACATATGGCAGCTGCAAATTCTGCATCTGACCTGGATTCCGTAGAACAACTTATCTAAAATCAATCATGCATTCAATGGATGCTGGGGGTTTCAATTTGATGGAAACCACGCTTAGCCTTCCGAAGCTCTTGCAACAGAGTGTGACTGCCGTCTTTTGGGGCCCTGGGATTTGCAGCATCAAACAAAATGTAAGCAAACTGTTCTAGGCTACAGGTGGAAACCCATAAGAAGTCACATGGAAAGCATCCCATCCCAGTTGACTGCGGCAATAAGATCTGGATGTTGCTGCTAGCATCGGAATAGTGCGTGGAAAAAGGGTTTGGGGGGAGGTTGGTTCCCAATATTTAAAAGGAAAATTAGTAACCCACTTTGTGTAAACACTTATTTTGAAATGTTTGGATTCTTGGGCTGGAGCTGCCATCATTTTTCACCTGTGTGTTTGATGGTGGTTCTTTGAGAAAATCAACCCATTCTTTACCACATTCCCCAGTAGTTCATGTAACCCCAGGTGAGAATATAATAGGTTCGGGGCGGTGGAAAAAATCTTTATACCTGGAATTGCTTGGGTATCTTCTGGTTGGGGCTCCCACTGGCTCCAATTTGCTTTCCCTTTCCCGACAGGCCACATGGAGCGGGTGGAGCGCCTTCCGCAGAATTTAGACATCCGTTAGCCTGGCTGGGTTTGGCAGTTGGGCGCATTCGTGGAAATCAACAAAACATGTTGCCAATTTTTGTGGGTATGGGATTTTCAGCCACCTACAGCCACCTCAGAGTTTTCATTTTTTATAGCATTTTTTCTCAAAGCCTGGTGAAATCACAGGTGTGCATCGTTTTTTTCCAGCCATGGAGCCCACACGGAAAGCCAAAATGAACATAGTTTTGGCTCGGTTGGCAAGGATGCAGGCTCCTAAGGCCAGGGTTTTCATTTCCACACATGTTACTTAGCTAGGTTGTTAACCTGTTCCCCCAACAGATTTCTTGCCTACCAACACAACCTTGTTTGTATGTGTTGTCCATAGTTGTGCCACGCAGGCCTTACTCGCTTGCATTGTCCTTCTATGCTCCAATCCAGCGGTGGAGGTCTTCCAGGAGGAACGTTGTTCCCAAAAAAAATAAATGGCCGAATTGGAAATGGCATCAACTAATTCTGAATGATTGCTTTGGGGGAACCTAACATTCCATCTGGTACAATGGCACTCAATCCCATGGGTTACCACAAAAACATATCACCGTTAATCTGGGGTATAAGATGTGTGTGGGTTTGCAATCATGATTTTTCAATAATACAAGAACAGTGGTCACACCTGTGATTTCTAGCTTTTCTTTCGAGGTGTTTTGGTTGTATTGGTCCCCCCCTGGCCCAGAAATTTGATGTAGTGGAACTGTTTGCTGGAAAAGCATGGGTCAGCCGTTGCATGAAGCAGTGTGGCCAATCTGTGGCATCATTTGATATAGACTTTGGGGAACCACTGCCTGGAAAGCAAAATGCTATGGATTTACTCTCTGATGCAGGTTTTGCGCTGCTTTGGCTATCCTTTAAAGCTTACATGTTGTATGAAGTTTGTTGCATTAGTGTACATGATTAGCCACCAAGAATGAACAGGTTTTTATTTCACCATTGTGGCTGGAATGTTAAGGTTGGCGCTGAGTACAATCTTGAATTGCAAAATGGGCAGCTTCCTTGCCGTGATAGCACTGGTCTGTTCTTCTTTTGTGTCAATATCAGCTGGCACACACAGACGTGCCCCTTGGGATCCTTATGGTCAATCTCAAATCCCAATGGTGGAAATGGGAAACCGGCTGGCTGGAAGGAACCTTGTTTAAGTTGTTTTCTTTTTGGGTTGTACCCCAACATATTTTCAACAATATCATTAGTGACTTATGGTTTTGAAACATCTTCCAACATTGGTTGAGAAATGGGTTTCACTAGCTACTTGGAACCCTTCATATCCCCACCAACCACTACTAGTAGCATGAGCACCAGTGTTGAATGGATGTTCTGAGCGGGTCCCTCTCCATATGTTCATGCACGTATATTTACCATGTGTTTCCACAATTTGTTTGCCACCTGTGGGGGATGTTGAAATGGCCAACAATTCCGGAACCCTTTTTAAATCAATTATTTCATTGAGCATCACCAATGAAAACAAAAATCACAAATGGTATTCCCTTCTCCCCAGTCTTAAATACCGTATGGTTGCCGAAAAAAAAGATTTAATACGAAGCCACCTTATTCATAAATGATGGGAATAGATCAATTACTTATACTCAACTTGTTTGGCATTAAAAAAAAACTATCATAGATTCCCCCACCAGTCGTCTTGGCCAAGGGTGTGTCTACTGATCCTCGTGATATCATCCATGGATGGCGCCTGGTTTCTCGAACAACCACGCTCATCAGCCTTGGAGTGGCTGCCAGAGGTGAGGCAACTCTGGCGCTGCATACCCAAGGACAGGGTGGATTGTTTATTGCCTGTCAATACAATACATTAATGCAGAAGCTTTCACATTCTGGTTGGCGTGTTGATCCCACAAATGGTTTGCTGTTCTGTCATTGGATCTGTCACCACCAAACTATGATAAACATGTTTAAAACATGGGATTGGGTATGGAAGGGATATGTTGGTTTAAAGTCCCATCAAGCTCCGAACATCAGTCAAAATTTTGTTCCCCGCACTTTGTTTCCAAACGGTTATATTACAGAAAGGTACATGGGTGAGGATGACAAACAGTATGAGGGTAGATCACCTAGTGTAGAAGGGATAAAAACACAGAAACACAACCACACATGATTTCCTGGAAGTATGTGAGCCCTGAGGTGTTCTATGCATCTTGGTGGATGGGGCATTATGGTGCTGCTACATTGAAGCGTCACATTGCTTGGTCAAATTGCAAAACCATTGAATGCCTGAACATGGGGGTCATGGCCAGGGAGGTACAACAAAGGTTGTTCCGAAATGCTCCAAAATCAGCACGAACTTACAAAACGAAAGATGGCCGTAAGGGCTATGCTGGCACAAAATTTCTTAAAGGCACACAGAATCTTGTTATTCCAACTGGTTGCGAAGTGTTTAGTTTATATTATATGTTCCTTTTTTGTTCCCAGACCAGAAACATATAAAGGAATATAATATATCCGGAACCATGTGCGTACTCCATCTAAGGACCTATCCTCCTCGCTTTGCGCTCAAGTTGGTACGTCTGCTTCCCCGTTTCATTAGAAACAAGGAAGCGTTGCCTGATATGGGGCCCCCAGAGCTGATGGCTGATTCTTTCACCATCTTCGACCAAGTTGAATGGGGTGATTGGTGTGACCTTAAAACGGTCTTCACATACTTGCGAGGAAGCATAGACCTTAACCTTGGGGAATGGAGAAACTATTTTCCTACCCACGTTTAATTCGTATATATATGTTGCTTGGACATCACTGGGCTCCATGGATCTCTGGCACGCAGCTAAATGGTTTAGGCTTCAAAATTGATTGGCAACCTGTGATATATTTTCTTTGGTGACCTTCAAAATTGACAGCCTTAGATCTCTGTGGGTCAAATTCGAAAGCTTTTGGTTCTGATTCAATTCAAACTGAATGCAGCCTCAACATTATTGCTTGGTGCAAAAGGGTCTCATTGCTATTCACTAGGCTTGAGGCATTCCAGCTGGAGCTGGGGACAGCTACTCTGGTGTTTTATGGACTGGGGTCATGGGAGTGGTTTGGGCTGGATGAAACATAAGAGAATTTGATCATTTTTGGGTGCCAACTAAAGGATTTTGAAGTGATTTGATGGATTTTTAGGCAATTTTAAAGATTTTTAAACGAAATCCTCAAAATACGTACCGGGTACGGACTGGTACGTACCGGATCCGTACCGGATACGTACCGGAAATCCCTACCCGTAAGAAGGCCATATTTTACCCGTAAAGGGCCGTAAAAAGCCGTACTGGAATACGTACTATTTCCGTATTTTGGCTATTTCCCAACATAACCAAATTTGGGGAAAAAATTGCATTTTTGACGGAAAAAATGAACATCTGAGTGATTTTGTCTTGGATCTTGATATTCTGGGTCCCAACCACTGATGTTACCCCATCGCTGCTTCCAAAACCAACCCATCTTGGAAGTCTAGGGATCCTGGCTCAGAGTCGCGCAAAGCAACCTGGCAACACTTGGGATGGCGGTGAAGCGTGAACGCCCTGTCCCATCCAAGAAATGGTCTTGCAGTGAACTTAAAGATGGTCAAAAGAACTTGCTCAAAGTGAAGAACGAGAAGGAAGATGATCTTGAAAGCAAGATTAAGGAGCAAAATATTGTTTGTTCATGGTATGGATATGTCTTCTCAAGAACTTGATGGAAAATAAACGACTTTGAATAAGTTATGAGGTTTGGATATCATTGTTATCACCTTCAGTCCTGCCATATGGTCATCGTATATAGTGATTTTTTGTTTCTATGCACCATTCGTAACGCTAAAGTGGCGGGATCCTTGCCACTTTCCCAGGAGTACGAGCGTCAACTTGGATACATGAAGCGCTTGCTAGCTTCTTAGCTACACAAAAAATGTTTATCATACCAAATTTGATAGGGTTGAGGCTGAATGGCTATGTGTAATCTACTGTCTAAGAGAAAAAATATTGAGCATTGATGGCCACGCCTCATGGACACCTGATTAAATGGGACAACTTTTCGTGTTTTTATGCTTGGTTTTGTCACTTATTTAAGATATCTAAGGCTGAGGGAGGAGATGCTGCTGCAGGATTTGCAAGTCCTGATGAAGACACGCAACCGGCATCTTGGTGTCACTATATTTTGGGGGAGGGCTCTCAAATTTTGGTTGACTACAGTAATGGTGTACAAGCTGTTACACACACATCATATCACAGATAGCACATGGTTTTAGATCAATCTCAGGCAACGGAAGAGGAATTGGCAAAGAAGCGACCTTCAGCTAAAGCCAAATCACAACCCAAGAGTGCTGCTGGCCCTGCTGGTCAGAAAGCAGCAGCAGCCAAGAGTAAGCCAGTTAAGCCAGCCAACCCCCCAGTGCCAAAGGTCTCGCAGAATGCATCCCCGGAGAAAGCATCCCCGAATCCAGCTCCCCACAAGCGTATCAAGGGGAAACAGCCAGATGTTGAAGCCGACCCTTTTGTGATCATTCGGGAGCTTCAAGAGGCAGATTGTACTGGGATAATCTTATAACATTGTGTCAAATAAAGCCTTGTACTGGTTTGTACATGTTGATGAACTAAATCTATTTAAATTTCCCATAAGACCAACTAGATTCCCTATGGTCGGTACCCCTGGAGGCGAACAAGAAAATCATGGAGAAGCTGATGCTTGCTGAGACAAAGTCTTCTGGTAAGACTGCTAAGATGAATGCTTTGGAGACCCCTCCTCCTAGAGTTTCTGGACCCACACCGGCTAGCACACCAAACCCAAAGGTATCCTCTTCTCGTCCCAGCAAAAGTGGTCCCGTTGCTCCCCCACCAGAGCGCCCGCCTCCAGCCACGGAGGGTGCCAAGCAGAATCGGCTGCGTCGCCTTTGCGAAAAGAAGCCGAGTGGACGATGCAACGTTCCACCAGAGATCCACCAGAAGTGGCTGCATGCTAGTCGGGATGAGAGGGATGCAATGATAGAAGAACTTGATGCTGTGAGTTGGTCGAAGGACCGCTTAGTAAATGCATGTAAACACATTGGCAACCAAATATGGTAAATCTTGGGGTATCATCAGTGGCTATGTGTTTTCACTGGTAGATTCAAACATGTATCACCCTTGAATGATCTGGTCATGCAGGACATGTTCATCTCAAGGATGACCAAGACAATCTCCCAGAACAAGAAGCTTTCACGCCGTCAAAAGAGAGGATGGTTCACGAAAGAACAGATGAAGTCAACTTTGAGTTGGTCTGCGTCGCTAGCCAATCATACCTTTATTCACCATCCTTGTCAGTTTTGGGTTAGGTACACCTTTTGTTTAAAACACATGTGAAAACTCATAACCCCTTTCCCCAAATATTAGATATATATGTTATACCCAACCCACAAGTTAAAGATTGTATCTTGTCTTAGTGGTTATCTATATATTATATATGTGTGTGTAACATTACTATTAGATCAAGGGGTTTGGTTTATCAACTCTGGTTGAATCCTGGTTCAACTTTCCCTATCAGTGCTCTTGCGTCCCAGGTCTTACATCAAGAATGCGGTGGACTATTGTGAGAAGCCTGGCAATGAACGCCTGTGCAAGACTCTCGACTAAAGTATATACATATCTTGGTTCCTTGGGGATTAAACCTGAACATATTCAAAAACTGGTACCAATAATGAATAATCTGAATATCACAACCCACAACAATGGGGTTCAACATGCATCATCCAGTTTCAGGGTTAGATTGAACATGTTTTTCTTTAGAGCTTTCATGTCATGGATGACATATAAACAAAAGTTATATTATGTATATGGCGGCCCCTTAAATCTTATCTAAGGCGTGACCGCTACAACAAAAAGCTCAAGAAGTACTATGTTGTGTACCAGGAGGATGAGGAAGAACTGAGTGAAGATGAAGAACGCAGAGAGCACACCACCAATGAGGCCCTTCTAACTTATGCCCATCAGGTATCTCCAAGTCCTTGGGTCACCAGGTTCCCCCACCATAGTTCTTACCTCGGTTCTTCGCACCAGCCTTGGAACAGGCGACGGACACTGCCCTGGAATTCCAGATGCTTGGTCGTGCCGCAGAGGAGGAATCTGGATCTGAGGATGAGGATTCTTCGAAGGAAAAGGATGCAAAGTTGGCCAACAATGGCTACAAGGATTCCTTTGGTAGATGTGGTGTGCATGTGAAATATTGGCCTGAACTATTTATACAATTGTTTTTTTAGTAGAGTCCACCCATCAGCATTGGTAGGAGTACCAGAAGTTCAACACGTTTACCTCCAGCTTGCTGACTCGTTCATCCAAGCTGACTGAGCTCATGTCCTCTTTGGAAACCGAACTTGGAATTGCAGAGAAAGATGAAACGACATCGGATGGCAAACGTGTCGCAAAGTTCTAAGCTAAGTATGTTTGAGCTGCATAATATACCATAACAGCATTGTGTTTCCCCATGGGGGCAGCCCTCAATACAAACGAGCCAAGGTGCGTCAAGGAGTTGGAGTCGTCGATCGATATCCTCAACCAGCAGTACGAAGCCTGCGAGCTGATCAAGTATGATGTCTCAGGTTTGTCCCAGGCCAATCTTGGAGAGACTGAGGAGAAGCAGTTTCTAGGCTTCTTAAAACTTCTCAAAATCGTTGAAACAACAGGCCCACAGTCATTTTCCAAATATCAAACATGGCATGGAGGGTTCTCAAAAAAATATCTTATAAGTCCAATCTCCATAAACCTTGACCTGAGGTTGGTGGTTAAGATCGACAAGCAGGTTCGCTCCACAACCGCAGCGTGCCTCAACTGCAGAAGTGAGTCCATGGAACCTCCAGCCATTGGTCCTCCGGCCAGTTGATCTAAGGTGCTCAAAGGTGACAACAACAGAAGTTGGCGCCAAGAATCTTGAATGCAGCATGATGCAGTTTTATTGGTTACTAAACACGGACTTTCCAACCGTTCATCCTATCAGAAGTTACAAGTCAATATTAGGAAAGAAATATGTTACTATTTTTATATATGGTAGGTTTCACTATGAAAAAATCATTGGACAAATATATACTGTACCCATTTCCTGCCAAAATTTTCCACTGCTTAAGGAACCTGCTCAAGATCCTGAAGAAGGGCAATGAGAGCTGAGTTGCTCACATGTGTCTTACCTGGAACCTTGGTGACCCACAGATGGGGGTAAACCTCCATTTGGTTTTCTCAAATTTTGATTTAGATTCCAAGCGGCCACGCATAGAGCAGCTTCTATGTGTGACAGTGTGACATGTTACATGTGGTGGTCCGTTCCCACCTAATCTTCAGGGGTACATTCAAACCCAAGGCTGCCGACAATCTCCAACCAAGTAGATTTGCCAACTACGTTTGTTTCGGGATATAAGGGAACCCACTTCAAAAACAAAAACAAAATTCAAAGAAATGATTGTTTGTGTTTTGTTTTTCTTGATGGTGGCCATGGGTGAGAATCTCGTGGGGGTTCATCCATCCCTGGTGATTACATCAAGTCGAGTTCAAGGATGAATGCGTGTTTGCAACAATGCAACATGCCTTATGAAACTACTGTCGATACCATAGTGAAGACATGGAGAATGCCGAGAATGGAAAAAATACCGCTAAAATCATTTTCACCAAATCAGGTACCATATGTTCTTTGGTTCTCCATCCCATGCCAGGTCCAAATGATGTGGATCCTGTCCTGGCTGGCTTTGCGAAGCTCATAGCTCATGGAGCCGTGGCCTCATGCACTCGTCCTGCACCGTAAGTTGGCTGAGTGTTTTGTTGGGTGAAGTCAACCTCCTATAGATGTGAAAATTTATTGGCCCAGGCGCTACATGCACACAGGATCCCACACAACATCTGATTGAATCCATTGATTTCCAAAATTAATCTATATGTAAAAACAATCCACCAAAAAAATGATAAATGTTTTTCTCTAGTATGCTATGGGTTTCTTGAGAAAAACATCAATCGGGAAATGAACATAGCTATATACCACATATTCTTACCAACCACCGACTCTGGCCATGGATGATGATGATGATTTGGTGGATTTGCTTTCCTATCAATGCCCTTTTACTGGGAAACGTCGAACTGCTGGTTGCGAAGATGGCCAGTTATATCAAAAGCATCTTGGCGGCATGACATGGGGTCTGATTGGCATCATTTTCTACAACTATGGGGGGTAGTTTGTTGGTTTAAAAAACACGTGACTTAGGAAACAAAAAAGTGCTGATGATCAAGCTGATGGTCCAATTTCCGGCCCAGATGATGGGATGTATATGGATTACATCAACCGAAGTCAACCATCTCAAAGCGACCATGCCCCAAAAGCTGCATCTCCTCCCAGAGCGATCTCAGCGCATCAAACCGTTGCCATGGCAACTTAATGCAAAGTTGAATTGATGTTTTGTTTTGTGTTTTTCAAATGCCAAAAAAATATAGCTTAATTTTGAAACCTTAAACGCATGGGAAACCAAAAAAATCTAAAAACACTGGTAATCCCTTCATATCCCTTCGATTGCCTGAGGATGATCGCCTTCAGCTGCAGAAGTTTGCCAAGTCATTTTCGGCTGATTCCTTCGATTGGAGCTTAGTGAGACGCATGAATCTTTTGAACCGATGCCTGCCAAGCGGCCAAGCTGCGAAAGCAACTTGTGGCAAACTTTTGTCACATTGCCGGGAACAGACTATTTGTTTCCGTGAGAACGTTGGTCTTCGACTTTGTGTTTTCAAAATCGGGGTAACCGCTAACCCCATCACCCGGTACTTGGACTATTTGGACCAAGGTTACCAAACCATGTGGCTGATAGCTGTTTCGCAGAGTGCTGATTTAATTCACATGCTCGAGGCAGCCTTGGTAATGGAGTTTCACAAACATGTAGGATGTAGGAATAAGGAGGGCTCAGGAGGTGAAGGTGCACTTAATAAAAAAGATAGGGTGCCACCACCTTACTTTGCCTATGTTACAGGGGGTCGAGCTGATCAACTCCGAAGGATTGGTTAGCACCAAGACTTTTTGGTCGCCGGATGATGGGTCAAAATCATTGCTGAGCACTTGCTGGCCTGTTGCAAGTTTTTCAATTTTCATCAATTTTCCACATGTCATACTTCAAGAAATCAGAAAAAACCATTCATATACTGCCACCCAGCATCACCCAGAATCACCCAGCATCCCCAAAGGGTTTTGCATGTGTTGGCAACTTTTCTCGGCGCTGAGGCCTGTTGCAAGCACGTGGTGGAGACAGCCAAAAGTGAGGTTGAAACCAACCGAAATGCTAGCAGGGCAATGCGAGAGTTTGCAGCCATTAGGCTGGAGGATGCAGAGGTTGGTGTTCGCAGGGTTCTCGTTAAGTACTGTTTAACTGCTGCAATTCCAATTTCTTGGATTGATTTGGGTGAAGAGCCCCACCAAAAGAACTTTCCTTGGGTCAAATTGTCAAGCTGGGCACAGCACCTCTTAGACACTGGCCTTTTGCCACGTGTGCTGGTTGGCGTGAATGACTTTGCCACTATGAAAATAGTTTTGACTGAATTTTGGTCTCGCTATGAAGAGATGGATGCTGGCCACCCTGTTTTTGCTTTGGAAAGAAATGGCATCGTTTGCCGTGACCGCTTGGTGCCCTTTTATTCGCACAGCGATGAAGGTACAACATTTCGAGATGCAGCCTTGTGGGTGTTGAATGTCCATGGTGTCATTGGACGTGGCACCAGATCTTTTTTGGGATCAGGGAAACACCGTGCTCCAGTCCACCGAAATGCAATGGGCTTGAACTACCTTGGAAACACATGGGGCACCCATTGCCTCATTGCGACAATGATGAAATGCGTAGCTTCACCGGAAACTTTGAATGTGTTGCTGTCTGCCTTTGCAGCTGATGTGAAAGAGTTGCTGCATACTGGGATCACCAATGGTGCCGAGAGGGTATGGATGTACCATCTAGCTGCAAAAGGTGACCTACCAGCACTTTCCAAAATTGGCAATCTACTTCGGACTTTCGGGCATGCTCCGAGGGCAGCTCGCTCGAGGAAGCCTTGCAGAGGTGTTTGCTGGCTTTGTCTTGCTGGCCAAGAGCGAGATGATGCACATGGTCGTGAAGCTTTTCCTTTTGAGGATATGTCGATGTCACCTTGCTGGGAGCCTACCATTTACAAGGAGCTTCCGTGGGTAACGACTCCGAAAATCTTGGAAGGCCTGGACCTGGACGATGCAAGGGCAATTGAATTTTTTCAAACCGATTTCTTCCACAATGCCCACCTGGGGACACTGAAGAGTTTTACATCATCTGCTCTTGTGAGCTTTGTCGAATCTGACCCTCCTTTGCCATGCCTGGCGCATTGCAATTCCGTTGAGGCAAAGTTCCAAGAGCTGACCAGGATGTACAAAAGTTTTTTTGCTAGCCGGGGTTGCAAACCATGGGTCAATGAGCTGAATCGTGACATGGTGTGCTGGCCAATGTCTTCTGCTTGCCCAGCGGCCAAGTGGAACAAGGGCATGGCAACAGTGCAGATCATGAGGTTTGTCGATTGGTTTGGAAAAACCCACCTTGCTGCTTCCCGGGATCCTGTGATGAAGTCAATCGCTCTTGGGTTGCAACAATGTTACTGTATTGTTTTTTGTTTTTCGTATGTGTGTTTTTTGTAATTTGGATGACCCAAAATTTCCAACAAAGATTGCATGGTTTTGGTGATGGGCCTGCTTCTGTTTTCAGGCTGCTGGTGCAAAGGCGATGAATGTGGCAGTGACCTTCCTCTACAACAATGGCTTGTGGCTGAGAGCTTCCAAGGCCAAAAAACTGTCTCGGTGGCTATTCTGCTTCCTCGGGCATTATGCCATTTTGGCACAGAAGACTTTGGAGGCAGGCAAACGCCGCTACCCAGTGTATCCGAAAGGACATATGCTCTGTCATGCTGCCTTGAAGTTGCTTCGCCTTGCTGAAAGGTGTCGCTGGGTGCTGTCGCCAATGGCGACAGCATGCCAGCAACAAGAGGACTACATTGGAAAGCCATCTCGTATATCGCGCAGAACCAATGTTCGTCAAGCCCACCGAAGCATTTTATGGAGAAGTATGATTAACATTAAGGAATCTTTGGCCCAGGCTGAAATTGATCAGCGTGGCATGGATGCATACATGGCTCACTGATCCCAGTGATCTACATGTGTCAAAAAACAATCATGGCTGTGCATACAGAGCGAGTTCCAATCATATTTGTTTGCTTTGTTTGGGTCAGGATCAGTGACTTCGGATGAACATAGCTGAGATTGATCAGCTCGACCGCTCCAAGATGGAAAAATAAAGGGGGCGCCACTTGTGGCAAAAAAACACCAAAATCAAAAGGTAGCTGTTTTTAACAAAGGGGTGTATTTTGATGTTTCCATGTTGGTGACCATTGAAAGATAGCCTTTTGCTCAAAACAGGCATCAAACCGGTTGAGGGTATATAAATACAGCATGGAATATCTACCAGACGTCCTAGGATCCTAGTCAGCCTAGTTCTCAATCATCTGACCCGCCAGCCCTGGGGTTCTCCGACAGCAAATGCTGCGGCAAAGGAGGCATGGAGGGGTGGGTGGGGGGCCAATAATGTTCATTTGTGTGCGTTCTAAATGTCCTGACGGCAATACCAAGACGCTATTGATGCTACGCTCTGAACATCTTCTCAGTAACTTCAAACGCGGTGTTGATTCTACGCTCTAATTTCTTCTTGGCATGCTCTTGATGCTACATTCTAAACTGATACAAATATAGATAGATAATATATATATATATATAATAATAATATAATATAATATTATATTAAAATAATATAATATAATATAATATAATATAATATAATAATACTATAATGTAATATAATATAATAATATAATATAATATAGTATAATATAATATAATATAACATAATATAACATAATATAAGATAATATAATATAATATAATATAATTAAATATAAATGAATACATATTTATATCATAAAATAAATAAATAATGTTATGTATATATATATATATATCTACAGGTGCCATTCCTGCTTGCACCCGTCATCACCAGTCAGTTTCCCTCGCCGCACCTGAAATTTCACGGGGCTGCCGTCGACCCTGTTTCAGGGTGCGTAAAACAACGGGCCGTTTACGTCGTGTGGTCAAACCTACGTAGGTAAAACACCATACCATGCGATTTCACACGGATAAACATGATCTGGTTGGTGGTATACCTACCCCTCTGAAAAATATGAGTTCGTCAGTTGGGCTTATGCCATTCCCAATCTATGGAAAAATAAACAATGTTCCAAACCACCAACCAGTGATGTACGATTAAAAATTTAAAACATGTCAGAAGTATCTGTGGAAATTCAATGGACATTTCGTCTTCAATGGACTGTATCTGGGGCGGCAAAACCAATGTTCTTCTCCTCTGGAAACTGAGCTCGATTTCGTGGGTTCTAATAGGAATTTCAACCATAGCGAGTCTGACAAGCCAATGGGAATGATGACTGGTTGGTGGTGCAATAAACATCTTCAAAAATATGAGTTCGTCAATGGGAAGGATGACATCCCATATATGAAATGCAAACTAAAAAAAATGTTTGAAACCACCAATCAGATGACATACCACAACACTTCTGATGATGGTATTTTTTTCAGTCACCTGATCTAAGGAAACTTTTGCACTGAACCTCCGAGTTTTTTTCTCCCAGTAGACCTACATGGCTTCTTGCATTTTTTTCCTTGAACCAATTCTGGCTGTCATGATGTGCTTTCCTCATTTCTGTTGTTGTCAAATAAGAACCCATTGACAATTGCGCCAAAATTCCGTAAAGCTACACTTCACATTGGTCAACACCATTCCCCAGCTATTCGATTATTCAAGTTGGTGATGAATTATGTCAGGAATATCCCATGGAGGATCATGGAGGTTTCCAATCCATGGCTACCCCTTAAATCATCCATTTTTACTTGGATTTTCAATGAAATAATCATGTATACACTATCCATTGGGGATTTTTTCCATGGCTATGGAAAGTCCCATGAAAGTCATGGTGCTATACTGGCCTCACCCACAGGAGCCCTGCCCTACGAGGTGCTTCATGGTTGGCACCGCATACGGCTTCGCTGGATCGGCAAAGTAGATCCACTCGCTGAGCCAAGCCCCTACGAAGTCCTCGAGGACGCCGCGGGAAATCATGGCTGAGATCTCCGGTGTTTTGGAAAATGGCGGAGGTAGGAACACCAAAAATAGATGGAGATGAGCCACAAAAACCTAACATGATGGACGTTGATAATTTGTTGGTAACATGGTACTAATAGAGAGTTAGTGTTTGCATCATGTGACATGTGACCAGAGAAAAAAAACGTTGAAACAATGGAAGGTGTTCATAATTGGTGGCGTTCAGAAATCCCCGCCCCCCGAGGCCCCGAGAGGATCGCATGATGGGACCCCATGTACTCCATCAACTGTTGGCTCCGTCCTGATGTTTCCTCGTTTGAAGCTAACGACTTACTGGTGCTTAGCAGGGAATGAGGGAATAATCCATAATCACTATATAGTCATCCCAGCAACCCCCAGCAACCCATCCATTCCCTGCGTTTAGCACCAGTAAGTATATCCCCAAAGAGCCATATATATATAGGAATGATGAATGTCATGAAAATGCTAAAATGTAATGTTCAGCAGTTGCAATTTGCAGATCTCAATGATAACCCATGTTGACAAATCTCATATGATGAAGCAGGAATGGAACCATGAGGCATACAGTACCCATGGTGGACCCTCTCGGACCTGTCCTGCAGCAACACCTTGCCCAACTTCGAAGAGATGTCCGGGGTGCCCTTGTAGCCATGCTCCACCGGATCCGAGGCTGCCTGACGCAAATTTCCGCTGTAGAGTGGATATACTGTGTCTAAATAGATTATAATATACATATATATGAATATATATAATTGAATAAACATAAAAATAATAATGGTATTATATTATATTATATTATATTTTATTATATTATATTATATTATATTATATTATATATAAATAATATAAACACACACATATATATAATATACATATATATATAATATAAACACACACATATATATATAATAATATAACTAATATAAAAAAATATATATATTAATATAGGTAATTTAGAAAATATACAAAATATACATAATATAAATATATAATGCTGTATATAGAGAATATATAATATATTATACGATATATATAATGATATATATATGTTATTTATAATATACTATATATATAATGTATAATATACTATAATATATATATATGTCCATATGGACGTATGTCATGTGTGTCATGTATATAGTTAATATTAATAACAATAATTATTTTGCTAAATTTAGTTTTGACCCTTTGTATATATATAATATACATATAGCTTATTCAACATGGTGATGACGTGGGGGTGGTTTATGACTATTGGCGATCTAATGGGTGCTATAAATTATTGCTATTATGTATAGTACAAACCCTGTATTATATACAGTATATGGAGGTTTCCTAAAATGGTGGTACCCTAAGTTATCATCCATGTTCTTCCTTATTATCAATTGGAAAACCAATGGCTTGGGGCACCCATAATTTATCAAACCTCCATACATATGTATATATATATATGTGTGTATCATGTATATAATATATAGCAATTGTTATTTTGAATTAAACCAATAAGAAATCAGAATAAACTGAATAAACATAACAATCTAAGATATACATATATAAATGTGTATATAAATATACGTTGGATGATTCTTTTTTACTTGGTATGAATAACGTGTGCAAGTTAAACAAGTCAAAATAGAAGAAGGCATCTTGCTGATTAATGTGTCTGACAACCATTAGATTAGATAAGGACTTGCTATCCATCATGGGAGTGACTTCCGGATTGAAACAAAGATACGTACACTGCCTGCGATACGGCCATGGTAACGGCGCTAAGGTTCGGGAGCGTGCATGCCAACATGTCGACTCTTGTAGAGGCCCACGGACTTTCTTACCATTATCATCAAAACATGTTTGTTTGCTTTTTTTTTATAACCATGCAACCAGAAAAAACAACGGCAATTCGACCAACAAATCTAGGAACACTTAAATCCGGATTTTGTTCAGCGATTGGAACATGTTGTTGCTTTCCGTTCAACCCATGTTCATCCCTTTTTTGAATGGTTTGTCATTGGGGACGACTTCACCCCAAGGCCCCAAGTGCTCCATTTAGGGATGGGTCATGATCAGCTACGCCTCTGACCAGGCATGTAGCTCATTTGGTCAGGGGATGATGGGTTGTTAATGGGTTTGTAAACAAACTACTCGTTGGTGGTGCAATAACCATCTTGAAAAATATGACTTCGTCAATGGGAAGGATGACATACCATATATTATACTGCTTGGTGAAAAATATGACTTCGTCAGTTGGGGTTACTATGACATGACCCCAATGTGACGGGAAAAATATAAAACATGTTCCAAACCACCAACCAGATATATAGTTATTCCAATTATTAACCATTATTAACCATAGATTAACCATAGATTAACCAGGAAAAGTCATGTTCCAGTCACCACCAACCAGAAACATATCTCTGGGGAGGGCCCACATTGTCACCAGACACCATCCCCTGGCCCAGAAAAACCTCCACATCCACGTCCACGTCTTTCTCGGCGGATGGCTTTGCTGCCAAGGGCGACAGATCCTGGAGCGTTGCTACAAATGGGGGTGTCCTAAAATGGAGGGACCCTCAAATGGATGGTTTATTTCATGATAAATCCGAAAATAAAAATGGATGATTTCGGGGTACCCCTATTTAGGAAACATAGAAAAATAACTATGGATGTTTATAGTAGATATCTCAGCAGATGGCTGAAACTAAACTAACTTAATCCTCTCCCCCTCATGCTAAACCCCGGCCCCCCCCCAAAATAATAAACACCTCAGGTAGTTTTTATTCTTAGGGGGTATATTTATTATTAGGGTTCCCCCTAATACTAATGTTTAAACCCTAATATTATTATGAAAAAACTATGTTGATGTATTTCAACATCGATTGGGTTTCCTTGTAAAATCTAAATAAAATATTGCCAAAAATTGGATTTCGAAGCTTCCCCCTAATAGTAAGTTTAAAACCCTATAATATTAAAAAAAAAAAAACTATTGTGTTCTAGTTCAAAATCGATTATATTTTCCTTTACAATCTAATAAAAATATTGCCAAAAATTGGATTTCGAAGCTTCCCCTAATAGTAAATTTAAAATCCTAATATAAAAAACTAGCGTGTTCTATTTCAAAATTGATTATATTTCCTTTTAAAATCTAATAAACATATTGCCAACAATTGGATTTCGAAGCTTCCCCCTAATATTCAATTAAAAACCTTAATATAAAATACATTGTTTTTCGACCTTAATTAAAAGACGGACCCTAATTAAAAACACCCCGGGGTTGGCTAGTTTTAATTATTACAGGGTGAAACCCTGAAATGCTAGCTTCATTTTTAAATTGTTTTCTACAGGGGATCAATTAAAAATCAAATTGGCCAACCTCAAATTTTCCAAAATTGGAGACGGAGCCGGAGCCTAGTTTTTATTATTTGGGGGGGTTTAGTTATAGGGGGAAGGGATTACAACTGAGGGACAGCACTTGGTGGAGCTCAACCAGCAAACATCTTGGATTGTAACCAGACAAGGGGGTGCACCCTAGATTTGACGCACATAGTTTGGTCAACATTTGGGTTTATGGAGGATATAACGAATGTCAATGGGGGTTATAAACCAACACAAACCAACTTATAACTAGGGGGGCCACCCTGCATGTTTTAACTGTTTAACTCTTGGTTTTGTAAAAATGTTTACGGCATGCTAAACCCCCCCAAACGGCAGGCTAGGGGACGACATCACAGGAAGGGGCCCCAGAAGGATAGGTAAGTCGGTAAGTCCAATAACTAGGATTTGTGGTGACTATATTGAACTAGTTCGGTGGGGTTATAAACCAACAGACATAATGAGGAGGCCCCTTCCTACATCCACGCCTGTCCTCTTTGGTTTCGCTTGGCTGATAGACCAAGATCTTCGGTGAATCCCAGGGCAGACCGCACAAAGATCCGCCTGAAGCAATCGCACGCAATCGGTATAGTTTACGATGCATCGTCCGCCATGGTCATGAAGTCCCTTTGTTATATCTATCTCAATCTCTATCTCAATTTCTATCTATCCTATCTATCCTATCTATCCTATCTATCCTATCTATCCTATCTATCCTATCTATCCTATCTATCCTATCTATCCTATCTATCCTATCTATCTGCCTGTCTGTCTGTCTGTCTATCTGTCTATCTGTCTATCTGTCTATCTGTCTATCTGTCTGTCTGTCTGTCTATCTGTCTATCTGTCTATCTGTCTATCTGTCAATCTGTCTATCTGTCTATCTGTCTATCTGTCTATCTGTCTATCTATCTATCTATCTATCTATCAATCATATCCGTCTGTCTATCCACTTTTCATCCATTTTCACGCATGATTATCATGTTATATCCATTTATATCTCACTATACCAATACAGTCAACTCTCAATCCATATAAATCCCAAATCATGGAAACCATCCAAGATCCAAGAAAACCTCCATTTTCATGGCGCTTTTGACCCACCTTCCGACCTTCCCCGGTATTTTTACCACAACCGCTCCGCCTAGGACAGCGCCGAAGCCCCACTTGCCGTTGCCCGTGCCCAGAGATCGGATATCGATGGTGGAGGCCGTGGAGGATGCAGGATCCACCACCAAGATGTCGTGCCTAAAAACATGTTGAAAGATTGGTTGGTGGTTGGTGGTTTCAACCTAATGATTGGTTAATAATTGTTAATAATGGTTATAATACTGGTTAATAATGGTTAATAATGGTGAATGATGGTGAATGATGGTGAATGATGGTGAATGATGGTGAATGATGGTTAATAATGGTTAATAATGGTTAATAATGGTTAATAATGGTTAATAATGGTGAATGATGGTGAATGATGGTGAATGATGGTGAATGATGGTTAATAATGGTTAATAATGGTTAATAATGGTTAAGAATGGTTAATAATGGTTAATAATGGTTAATAATGGTTAATAATGATTAATAATGGTTAATAATGGTTAATAATGGTTAATATTGGTTAATAATGGTTAATAATGATTAATAATGGTTAATAATGGTTAATAATGGTTAAGAATGGTTAATAATGGTTAATATTGGTTAATAATGGTTAATAATGGTGAATGATGGTGAATGATGGTGAATGATGGTGAATGATGGTTAATAGTGGTTAATAATAGTTAATATTGGTTAATAATGGTTAATAATGGTGAATGATGGTGAATGATGGTGAATGATGGTGAATGATGGTGAATGGTGGTGGATGATGGTGAATGATGGTTAATAATGGTTAATAATGGTGAATGATGGTGAATGATGGTGAATGATGGTGAATGATGGTTAATAATGGTTAATAATGGTTAATAATGGTTAATAATGATGAATAATGGTTAATAATGGTTAATAATGGTTAATAATGGTTAATATTGGTTAATAATGGTTAATAATGGTGAATGATGGTGAATGATGGTGAATGATGGTGAATGATGGTTAATAATGGTTAATAATGGTTAATAATGGTTAAGAATGGTTAATAATGGTTAATAATGGTTAATAATGGTTAATAATGATTAATAATGGTTAATAATGGTTAATAATGGTTAATATTGGTTAATAATGGTTAATAATGATTAATAATGGTTAATAATGGTTAATAATGGTTAATAATGGTTAATAATGGTTAATATTGGTTAATAATGGTTAATAATGGTTAATATTGGTTAATATTGGTTAATAATGATTAATAATTGTTAATAATGGTTAATAATGGTTAATAATGGTTAATAATGGTTAATAATGGTTAATAATGGTGAATGATGCTTAATCATTGGTTAAACAATTGACTGGTTTGTGGTTGAGCCCTACCCCTCTGAAAAATATATGAAAGTCAGAGTTCGTCAGTTGGGATGATGACATGGCCCCAATACATGGAAAAAATAATCCAGTCATGTTCCAAACCACCAACCAGTATGAGTAATTTCAATGTGGTAAAGTGATGTAAAGTGACTATTGAGAGTAGTGCTGTAAAGCTCTCAATGCTCTAATCTGAATCTGGTAAAGTTGATAACAAAGCTACGCTTTGTGGATGCGTTTTTTTACAAACCATGTTTGGTGATATTTGGAATGGGTTTATTTAGTCGAGTTAGTGATGTAACATGTGAATAGACATTTAATCACTCATTAACATTAGACATTTAATTAATCTATGAGTATCGCAACATCAACGATTAAGTAGTGTTCTTAGTATGATGTTGTTATTTTTCAATATTTTTGAAATGGAGAAACTGCCAGGAAATTCAATAATGGACTAGACCTATCCTGGAAGTCTACATCTATGGTCCAGCTGTTCAAATTCATGGTTAACAGATTGCTTTCCCTTCCCAAAGACATATCCAACTTAGCATCCAAATTCCATCAAGACCCTGGCTATAAGGCCTGACATTCTTCAATTTGTTGGTACCGCAGTTATCATCCAGTCGTCATGGATGACCATGACTTAGTATTGAAACCCGTGGTGACGCCAGGGTATCCCCCATGACTTAAGAACCCCCCAAATGATGTTGTTTTGATCGTGGACTTTCCAGGAGGTTTATGTTGGACGGAAAGCCCCTGCTGTCCGTATCTAAGTATTAAAAAAAAAATCGAAATGGCTCCTTGACGATGGTTAAATCTCCTTGTATCTGAATAAACATAGTATGGCTAAAAGGGCTAAAACATGCAAAAACCATGCTAGATTCCCCTCCTTTCATGGTCAATCTTTGGTAGTCAACAGAAATCATCGTTTGCTGCTTGCAGTGATTTTCCATAGCAATCAACCCAAGGATTCAACTGATTCAACTCCCCATCCGGTTGGGGGGGCCCCATCTACCCACATGGTGGCCATCTGCCGCAAAGCTTCGCATGGTATGGCACTGCGTAGATTTTGCCCCCCAGCACCGCCGCGGATTGCCACTTGGCCGTGCCATCACAAACGCCGCTCACGTCGATCCCCGACACCTCCTGACCCAAGTGGAAACACCGGCGCCGCTTCACCAATGACATCGGCTGAATGGGCTGAATGAAGAAATGTCAGACTTATTGTCAAGCATATCTGAGGGATGACACATATGACCTATGACATAACTATCGAACAATCACATTTCCAGAGGATTTGTTTCTATCAAAGTCGAGGATTTGATTGACTCGCACATCAGACAATGACATTGTCATTGTCTGAAGCTGCTAGGTAACCCATTTGGATCTATTTGGGGGATATGGAAAGCAACTATAAATGTATAGGTTTCAATGGGAAAATCATCGAACTAAATGGTGCATGTTCCATTGGCATGTTTGATTGCAGAAGCTATCTCAAAAGCTACGTGTACCAGTCAACAAACAAATGCGATGATTAGAAAATCCACGGAAAGATTCAAAGAAGGATCATGGCTAAACATGGTTTGGAGCAGCTGGGTTTTGATCCCAGCAATCCATTTCAAACATACCCACAACTATCCCAAACTCATGTATTTTAGTCAAAACATGTTCAAACTATGAAGATGTATTGATTTTTCGAAGCTTGAATTCCCATCATTGTCAGTCTCCCTGTGTTTGTTGGTATATTCCCACAGGTTGACTCACAAATGCATGAACAAAAAAAACAGGATAACTTTGCCACTATTTCATAATTGGATTTTTATATACATAATATTTACTAGGGTCCAGATAATCATTTTACCAAATCACGTTCAATTCACATCCTCTTCATTCTGTCATGCTCCAGTAATATCCATCCCATATAGTATTGATTACATCCCCTAATTTACCTGATTGCCTTTCAACTCTCAGGATAAAAACAATATCAACAGTATTGCCGAAATCTTATCCCCACCATCATATTCTGAATATAATCTCATTATATACCATCGTTGTTTCCTCTATATTCTCATTGACATCTTCATTTCAGCTATAGTCTCATTTTATTGCCAGCTTGTTTCGACTATACGTTCGTTCTATTGTTTTTGTTTGCCATCTATTGCTGAATATCCAGTTTTACCCCTGCGTTTCCTGGCGAAATTTAAGGTCTCCCATCATGTAAGTGTTAAAGAATAACCCGTTTTTCCATGGGATTTCACCCATGATATTACCATTGCTTACCGGTTCTATCTCACCATCATATTCCCCAATGATTGGTTCCCATGATTTGTACCTAGACCCTCCGTTTGCACCCATACAAATTAGTAGTCATTTATAGACATGTGGTGTAAAATACCAATCTTTCCGGATACAAACGGAGGGTCTACGTACCCCTACAGTAAACAAACATCATTGATGAGGTGATTTTCCCATCCAAAACATGCGAACACCTCCATTTAGTTCAGGGATGTCCCACATGTTTTTCCATCCAAACATCCTCCGTGGTCGGATCGAAGACCAAGACGTTTGAGGCGCGGTCCGGGATGCCGTAGATCTTCTGCGCCACCACGACGCAGCTGAGCCACTTGCCCGGTCCGGTAGCGACCTGGAGGGTTAAACTGGGGAAATGGTTTATCTCATGGGATCATATTGGATTTAAGCAAACGAGTTGGGATTCAAATCACAAAATTGCAACAAACATGCCGCGGAAATGAAAAAAGGTACGCAATTGACGGGGTGTTCCTACCGCGTTCTCCAGTCGAGTCACATTTTTTGGGGTCTGACCTCGTTCTCCATGCCGCACTTGTTTTAATAGCCAAAAGGTTTACTTGCGATGCCTACCTAGTTCTCGGATGTTCTCGGGGTGTTCCTACCTCGTTTTACAACCTAGATATGATGTGTTTGACAAATCGGGGTACGCCACAATAAATCAAACAAACATATTTCATAAATTTCAAATAATCTAGGATAATCGTTGCTCCAACTGTGTGAGGATCTAAAAAATGACCAAGGTGACCAAATCTGACCATCAAAGCACCATGGGAATTCACCGTCAAAACCACTGATGGGTCATTTTGACTCATCCCCGTCACAGTATCTAAAGCACACCTTCCAAATGCGGATTTAGAAGGCAAAACAAACTTGTAACCACGAAGTCCCAATTTGATGGGCCTGTCGGCCATGAGCAAATTTCGCGCTGAAAATGATCAACATCCCTGGGTTTGGAGGTGTTGCACTACCTATACACCCATCACCCTGAAAATATCATTCAAGGATCCATATAAAAACCGTGCGTTTTACCACGTCTGGGATGGACGGTCCACCTGGATCAGTGCTACCTGGATGATTGCGGGGCCACCCATCACGTTTCCGAAACCCCACGTTTCAAGAGCCATTTCACGCACCTAAACTGGAGGTATTGTGCCATATAAAACCATATTTTGGAGGTATATCCACTTACATAGCCATCAAAATAGACCTTATATATGGATAATATAATTTATAACTATATATATATACAATAGCGGTCTGGTAGGCCTCTTTGTCTGTTGTGGGGGTCCAAAGCCCTTGGAACTATTTGCTGATAATATTGCGCTGATGAATATCTGGTGTGGCTCTACTAGTGTGCCATTAAAGGTCTTCACGTTTGCAGCTGGGACTGATCCCCATTCATTTCTCAATAGTTTCCAAAAAAATCGCTACAAATAGTTCCGGCCTGTCACAAATAGTTCCAGCGCTAAAAGGGTCCAAAACAGAATTTAGTGGATAAACAGGCCAAGCGGACTGCTAATAAAAAGGAAACACATATAATATTGATGTATATAATAATATATGGTAGGTACCTCCAATTCAGGTTGATGAAATGGCCACTGAACGTGCTGAACGCTGCATCCCCACAACTCCACTAAGAGGCAGCTCTGGTGTCCACATGCGACAGCCGATTGTTGGAAGGATCAAAGATCAGGATGCAGTCAGCGTGGCATGGGATGGCATACAGCATGCCTTTCAGGGTTCTAGCAGGGAGGGGGTGGGAACTCGAAGCCCAAACACACAAGCAAAATGGTACCTTAACCCATATCCATGTATGGTATATATGCTAACATTGGGGGTATATTGATGGTAAATTATGTTACCATATATATAGCATACATGGATCCTATGGGTGATGGCCAAACAAGAAACCAATTGATGGCAGCTCAAGGCAGCCGAACATCTCCGTCCGCATAGATGTCAAAATTCACCCGGCCTTGGAAGGCTACAGCGCACAGCCATTTGAAAGGTCCCGAGGCGTGGTAATTGGTTGGAACACCCACTGAGGAATGGCTCAGTGGATCATACACCAGCAGGGCATCTGAGTTGCACGGAACACCAATCACCTCCATGGGGCCGGAGAAAATGTGGCACTAGCTATGAAACATGGCGACTCAACCGAACCTAACCAGCAAAAAATGGGGATGGAATCGGGATAGATGGGGATTGATATTGGATCTAAGACGTAGGCTGAGTTGAGAGAAACAACAATCTACCTATTACATCCTATTACCTAGGGTTTATGGTGGATATGATATATCTGAGTTTGACGGTTGAAGCTACGACTCATAACTGGACAGCTCCACATTGTGCCGCGAGAATCGAAGGTCAAAGCCAATGAAAATTAATCCTTCACATTCTGATAGATCGGATGAACACCTAAAGTTTGAAGGTCGATTGGTGTTCCAAAACGTTAGACCATGGAACACCTTTAGATAGCACGCAAGATTTTAACAAACATTTTGTCTCTTGCCACAATGGTGCAATCTCGACAACCTAACATCCAAAATATGAGCCCATACAGATGCGCACCAAACACCATTCAAAACGAAAACTCAGCAACAAAAATACCCACCGCGCCTTGCCACCCAGACTTAAGCCTGCCAGCCATTTCAGCTTCCCAGTGGCAACGTGACCAGTCTCCACCCCACTCAATCCATCTGACTTCGAAGGACTGGATTTGGGGCGGCTGGCAGAGCTGTCATGGACCTTGGGGTCGAAGACCAACAGCTTCTCGGCGTTCAAGGGAATGCCGTAGACCTTTCCTGGCGACGGCATTAGGATTTCTGAAAGGTAGCACTTACCGGACGGATGAACATCATACAGCGATGCCAACCATCAACCCACCCTTGGAATGATAAAATTATGTGTGATTGAAAACCATTCAAAACCCCTAGAACTACCTGAACACCTTCAGGATAACGGTTGGAAGGGTTAGAAGAGTTGGAGGTTGGAAGGGCGTAGTGAAACTCAGTGTTCACAGCATAGCCAGCATGGTCAATGATTCAAGCAACTGAATGAGAGAAGAGTTCAAGCTGGTCGATGGTATGGTGTCATATGTTATCCCTATTACATAACCATACATAACCCCTATCCGTTGATCCAATTTGATGATATTTGATGTGTAGATATCCTTCATCTTCAACTGATCAACGCGACGAGCTTCCTGCCAACGAAACTGCGGATTGCCACTTCAGAGGCCCCTTGGCAACTTTTCGCGTGTCGATGCCAATGACTTGTTTGGAAACAAAGTCGTAGATCAGCATCGCTTCCTAGCTGGCTGGGCTGTTTGGTATGTTTGGTTCACACGTTCTGACCTGGGGTTGTGGTGAGCCCAGTAACAAACCCGAATTTTCTAAAAGGCTGCTAAAATAGGACAATAGAACATATACATACTGAAAATGTGTAAGGCTCGTGAGCGCTCCACATATTGTCCTTATGTATTTGTGTTGCCCTTTTTGGGATCGACACAGCAAGGGGTCAGCAAGAGGTCACCCACTGACTACCCATGTCTCGACAGCATTCGACAGCTATGTGGCTTTGTCTGAACATGTTGAGGGGAAAAAAATCACACGCAACATTTCATGGTTGAAGAAACCAATAATGATGTTCTCTCTTTCACAAACGGACATAGGTTGAGCGTGAATCACCGATTTTTTGAGACAGCCAAAGACAGAGATCACCTTCAAAAGAGAACATCTATGGATTTCCTTGGTTTTCCTTGGTTTTCATTTTTTTCCATGGCTAGATCCAACTGAATTTCCATACGCGCCATGGTCAAAACATATCAAAACATGGCATGAAAATCGGGTATGGCCATCTCACCATCATGGGATGACTATCATTGTCCATGTTATCATGTCTCAATGGCTAAGCTGCTTCATGTTTTACATTGTTTTACCATAGTTGAATAATGATATAATGATTCAATAATATTTAATATACTGTTCCATTTTTCAATACTTAGTCCATTTAATTTTCCCGGTAGAATCCATCACAAATTCCCCAAGTTGTCTCTTCCCGCTTTCCACCTACCGGAAAAATGGCCTAGCATAGATTCGTTCTTTTCCCACTGGTCGATTAATAGAAAATTCCCCCTCCGTTCGATAACCAATAAATAGGTATAGATAGCAATGAGTAAAGCAATAATACACCAGCCACATGCTAATGGTTTACACCACCCCATGGCAAATTTGGGGAGGATCCTATTGCGCTCACGGATACATTTATCACAATATCTCACATTATATAATAGTTTCGAAAATCAGGGACAGTATTGCACACCCAGTGTCCGCCCGATCAGGGATGCCATAAAGTTTCCCTCCCAGCGCTACGGTGCTACGCCACTTCCCCTCGCCCTTCGCCACACTGCGCGTGTCAATGAAGGTCACGGGATCCGTAAAGCAGCTGGGGTCGAAGATCAGAAGGTGCTCGGCGTTGCATGGCAAGCCATAGAGCTTGCCTAGGGGCGAGAGGGATTTGGGAGATTTTCATAAAACAATTGACCAGCAAAAGTCATATGGTCATTTAGTGGGTGTTTAATGGGATTTGGATGGATTTGGTGCTATTTAGCTAGCTGAGCTGGTTTAGAAGCCTACAGTACTACAGTAGACCTAGGCTTTATATAGTATAGATATGATATATCTGTAGTCAAGTGACTTAAGTGGGTCAATAAGTGGAGAAACCCCCTTGTAGGAGAGAGGGGATGTCGCTTGCTATAACGAACAGTATTTTAATACAACTAACTAACATCTAAAATGGTCATATAATTATATCACATAATTAATAATACTAATTCATAATAATTCATAATAACAATAATTACTAATAATACTAATTAATTAATTAATTAATAAATAATAATAATAATAATTACACTGTGTATAATAATCTGTGTACTATATAATATTGGCCAAAGGTGGTCCCCATCAACGTTGCCCAGTCCCAGTTGCCACCCAAGCCAACTCCTGTCCACCATCTCTTTCCACCGGTTGTGGCCAGACTGACGTCCACGCCCCGTGCCCCCGGCGTCGAAGCTTCCGCGCCCATGGCGCCAGCGGTACGGGGCCATGGCGGAATCCCCGGGAGGTTGGTGGAAATCTAGGGAAATCTGGAGAGAATCTGTTGATGATCCAAAAAAATGAGAGAAAAACATGTGAAAGGACTAACTATAATTAAACTAACATAAATATACCTAAATTAACTAACAATATATCTAGATAATCGATTCTATTTGTTTCATCGGAGTTTTTAGTCATGATGAGTGGATGATCGATGATCCCTGAAAACTTGTTGCAATGATCCACCTCGTCACAATGCTATGGAGTTTGTCCGCTGCAAACATCAGGCAGCTGTTTTGATTTCGGCGCATGTTTGGCAGATCCCGAGGTTCTGATTTTGACACTGATAAACTTAAATACATGCCATGTTCGCTATGTGTAAAAAACAACAAATGCGACTGTATGGTTGAGCCTCAAATAGCCCGTCAAACATTGACTGTCACGAGAAAGTGAACATCATGATTGTGAGCAAAACTTAATATACACTTGGATTTCTCTCTCCTTCCATGTACATGATGTCCTTTTACGGTACCGCATATGAAGCGAATCAAATTCATCCCACTTAAATGTGGGAAAAGCCTTCCAGCCTGGGGTAAACATTTCGATAACAGTTCGATGTGGAAAACGCATGGTTTCCCCAGGAACATGATCTACAAAAGGTGGGTTTTCCACATCGAACTGTTAGTTTACAGGATGGGGCATCATTGATTTTTTGCACCCGCACCCTTCGTCTTCTTTTTGCTCTCTCCACATGTTCATGGTGCTCGTGCAGGATTCAACCAGCCGACAAATTTCGATAGCAAAAATGACGGGGAATTTGAGCGGCAAAGTTAGGGGGTATAAAACCAAGCATTTGATGTGGACATAATTGCATCTAATGGGATACATCATGATAAACCTCTTTCCAAAGTATTCATTCCAAAGGTGACTCCCCAAAAAATGGTTGGAGTTGTGGATAGACCGAATCTGAACCAAACAACAATGACGAATGGTCGGGGTTCGGTTTAATCCTTATGAGCTGTGGGTCCAAACTTATGATTGGATTGACTGGCTATTGGGCCCCAGTCATCCAGTTTTCTGGGTACTCAACGACCCATAAACATCCATAAACTATTTATGAAGTTTTGGTCTTGAGTCCAATCACTGGAATCTGATGCAGTCCATTTTGACTCCAAGTTGAGATATCGGGATTTCATGGGATTTGCTGCTGCCCCACAACAGCCCTACGCCCTACGCCCTGCGTCACTGCCATCTTTGGGACAGCTTCGCGTCGCCTGTGCGGCAGCCCAATCAGCTGCGTTCAGAAGGGCGATGGAGACTGACGCGACGGACGCTGCGACTGACGTTCCAAGTCAGAGGTGGAACGAGGATGTAAAAAAAACATGCCGAAATCCTATGGGATTCATTGGATTTGGGTTAGAAAACGAGACTTAAGTCTATGATTAAACCCATGTGTATCAATAGCCCATTGGATTCTACATGCTTCGTGGTCAACATCCTCATCTTGATCAGTTTGGATATGTTTGGATTCAGGATGAGTGCGACCAGTCATAAGATGGGACAGAAACCACCACAGCCCTACCATCGATGACTTTTAACACCCATAAAAATACGCTAATCTGCTGGTTTATGGCAGAAACCAACCACATTATACCATGATGTTCATGGCTTCATCCTGCACATAGCCCTGCCGAACTCAACCAGGGTGAACTCACCAAAGGTTTAGCCAACATGGTCATACGGTAAAATCATGAATCTCCTGAAAAAAAAAACAGAAACTATCCACTGTCCATCCATCTAAATCCATCTAAATCCCATGAACTAAAAGTTGGAGACCCCACTTATAAGTTGGCTTCTAAACCCCTTTAACATCCATTAACTATATAGATCTATCCTACGGTGAGCCGATCCTCCCGCCTGTATGGCAATCCTTGAAGAACTCGCTGGCGGACTCGCCGCAGACCTTGCGGAAGCGACTGGAAAAGTTGGGTGAGTTTACAATACGTTCGAACATGTTTAACGATGAACAAAGTCAAGTGAACTTGAATTGACAGAGTGAAACATGATCAAACATAGGATTTAACTCTATGAAATATGGGGAATTCATGGGAATTCACTATCAAACATGGTGATTTAACAATCAACATTTGGATTGAGCCATCAAAATGACTTGATCCCTGAAGCTGGATCGTTGTCCGAATCAAGGACCTCAAGGACCCCAATGGGGAAGTCCCAGAATTTTGGGCTTATCATGTTGTTTTTTTTTTAACATGAATTAAGCATAAATAACCCCAACATTGACCTCAAACGTTGGAACAATATGGAACATATGTGAACATATGATGATAATCCTCTGGAGTTGGGTTGTGGCCCCAACCTCTTTCAATGAACTCACTTCAGAAAGTCAGAGATTATCAGATTTACGTTCCAAGACGGGACGGAAGAGCCCCCAGAGTTTTATACCTGTGTTGGTTTATCAGCCCAGAGTTTATAGATTCGAATTGTATAGAGATTAATCATGATATATCATGATATTTCGAACATCAGTCCCTGATTCCTAGTTAGCCTATAATGCAATAAACATGAACCAATATACTACTGGTTGGTGGTGCAATAACCCCTCTGAAACAAATTAACGGGAAGGATTATCCCATATATTCCCATATATTATATATGGAAAATAAAAAAATGCTTGAAACCACGTGGCATCATGTGGCTGTCTTGATAGAGACCTTGCCACGTAAACCATGCATTTTTTTCAGATGAAAATCCTCGTTATTTATCTTGAAAGCTACACGAAATATACCCTCTGGTTATTTAACATAGCCATGGTATAGATGGCCCATAGAAATAGATGGTTTACCGTTCTTAAAAATGGTGGATATTTCCATGGCTATGTCAGCCATAACCAGATGGTAGACATCATTGAAGAAACATGTCCATGTCTTGCCGTAAGTCCCAAAAAGGGGCCCCAGGGGGCGCAGGGGATGCAACCAACTGGCGAAGCCCATGGCGAAGAGTTCGGTTTCCCAGCCAGCTTCGCCACCAATTCGCCACCAAATTTTTACATAACCAATTTTTGTGAGAGTTAATGATTGGTTGATAAAAAATATCAAGAAAATAGATATATCAACCAGATTTTAAATGTTTATTAAAATCAAATCAAACCTGGCGAATGTTGACTATAGTAAACATGTAAACTGGGTAAACATATCAGCCAGTGATAGTCAAATCCGGCTTTCAAAACAAACCTGTTACCCCAGTAGCTTCAGCATCATGGGGCGACCACATCAGCAATTTTTGCACGCTGCCTTTGCTTTATGTACAGGAAACATGTCACCCAGTGCACATTGGCGCAAGGTGGCAGCGCCAACTTCCAGTTCTTTGCCATAACTTGGGCCATGGTTATTTTTTTTGTGAACAAACCCACACTTTTATCTACGAAATTGTTTTTATATTTTCGGGGGAAGACAAACCCACATTTTTCCTATCTACAACCTCTTGAGTTCCTCTTGAATCGCCGTGCTGTCGCCACCAACGGTCGCTTTGCCCCACGTCACCAGCGATCCCTCCGCGGTGCTGGCCGCGAAGGCGCGGCCCGTCGCCTTCAGCTGCCGCACCTGGCGCAGCTGGGCAGACACCATGGAGCTGTCACCACCGCACCTTGGCAGCAAGCTGGAGCTGGTACAAAAAAACACCAAACAAAATGCCACGTTTACAGATTCATCCAAGGTTTAATTTAACTGTAAAATTCTAAAGCACTTGATTTATTAGTAAAAATCCAACTGTAATCCAACAGAACTAATTTGATCTATTGGGTAAAAAATGTAAAAAAACTACAAATCGTTCTACAACTGTGTGGAATAATCCTTAATTATATGAGCAAGTGCAACAGGTATATAAGTCTATATGATAAAATATGTGTTTGACAATTATAGTCATAATTCACTAAATCCGTCAGGATTATGAATTATAGCAGGATATGTGGGATGCAAACCCATCTAAGTTGACAACTGTTGAATAGTAGCATAAGATACTATAAATCATAAATATATCCATAAACTATATCCCAGATTATCCCAGCAAGCAAAACAAATATGTATGACTAAACCCCATCTGGACACTCTGCGCGACCCCATGTAACAACCGATCCATCTGAGAGGATCCCGGCAAAAGCCCAACACGTCGCCTGAATCTGCTGCACATTCCTAAGCTGAGCTTGGACCTGAGAACTGTCACCACCGAAACGTGGATCACCCCATGTCACAACTGACCCATCCGCCAGGATCGCAGCAAATGCGAAGTCTGTGGCTTGAAGCTGCTGGACATTCTTTAGTTGATCTTGAACTATCGACATGTCTCCGCCGTCCTCTCGGTTGCCCCACGTGACAACTGATCCATCTGCCCGAATCGCAGCGAATGCCGTGGCCGTGGCCTTAATCTGCTGTACAGCACAGAGCTGATCTTGGACTTTGGAGCTGTCACCACCCAAGCGCCCGTCGCCCCAGGTGACGACCGATCTATCTGCCAGGATTGCGGCGAAGGCAAAATGGGCAGCCTGAATCTGCTGCACATCAACTAGTCGATCCTGGACTGCAGAGCAGTCGCCACCTTCAGCTGGAACTCCCCATGCAACAACCGATCCATCTGATAGGATCGCCGCAAACGCAAAACGCGCAGCGCAAATCTGCTGTACGTTCCTCAGCTGATCTTTCACCTGAGAGCAGCTACCACCAAAATCAGGTCTGCCCCATGTCACCACTGAGCCATCTGCCAAGATGGCCGCAAACGCACGTTCTGCAGCCTCAAGCCGAGTCACCTCCAGGAGCTGATCTTGGACAGGAGAAGTGTCACCACCAAACTCTGGATGCCCCCAAGAAACCACTGAGCCATCTGCCAGGAGTGCAGAAAAGGCCTTCATACTCCCCCAGATCTGCTGCACCCCTCTGACTTGAGCCTGAACTGCTGAGCTGTCACCACCAGCATCTCTGTTGCCCCAGGTGATTATCCGATCACCTCCCACGCACCAGAGAGCGAAGGCTTCCTCAGTGGCTGCAAGCTGTGGTGGACTGGCGATGCCCGTGAGATGGTCCCCATCTTGTAGCTGCAGTTCTTCCAGTGCTAGCAGGGGATCATTCAGCACCTGCCCATCTGCTGTGGCAAGCCGAAGGAAGCCTTGCTGGAAACATTCTTGGGCCTGAAGTTTTAAGTCCCCAACTTTGGAGGATGGCAGAATGGAAAGGCTCTCACTACGACCACTGGGTAAAGCTACATGTAACTGAAGCATCTGAAGGCGACGGTCCACTCTGAGAAAATCTGAAACTCTTCACATGTCGGCCAAAACATTTTGAGCCAGTGACTTTCGAAGCGACATACAGCGCACGTGTGAGTCACTCGGCGTTGTGCTTCACACCACAAATAACGAAAATAACAAGTCTAAGTGATCAACGAGCATTTGTAGGATACGAACCTATAAATACTGTCACAATCACCAGTGTCACTGCAAATAAACAAGTAACTCAGTAACTCCCAGATTTTTCATGATACTCCCGGACTTAGAAACACATGATCCACATGTCCCGAATTACTATCATTATCCTCATTCATCCCCAATTTTAACCCCTCAGAAACTAAAAGTTGGGTTTTCCCCACCATTCTCAAAAACTGCAAATCATTCAGAACATAAAGAAACTAAATGACCATATTCATCCATTTTTTTGCAGATTACTACAGTGGAAAACCAGTTCTGATCCAGTCCATGCCATCCAACTAGTGGCGTTTGTGCCCCCTATGGAAACCCCGACACCCACCTTGAAGAACTTCGGGTGAGCGGGGGGAAGCTGTTCGTGCGCGTAACGGCTGAGGAGTCTCGTCCCGGAGCGATGGCATCGAACATGTAGAGGGACCTGAAGCTGGATGATGGGGAAATCTATTACAAGGTGGAGCCCTATATATAGTTGGCAAAGCTGGTTGAAAACTCCGTTAAGTATGTTGGGTTTATATTATAAATATATATATGGGATATGTAATGATACAGAATCACTATAGAATCACTGGCGTCTACAAAACAACTTATAACTGGAGGCCGCCTTGTAGGAGACGATCCTTACCACGGAAAATCGGAGAGGTTCTTCTTGTTCTATCCATGATGGATGTGTCATGCAAACTTTTGCTTGAACCACTGCTTTGAAGAGTACAAGCTAGGATGGTCATTTTTTCTGTGGAAAAACAAATGGTTGGATCTGGTCGTTTGGCAAAAAATACTGGTAACGTTAGTAAAGCAGCAATAAACCACCCATATTTTGATGGTTGATACCATCTATTCATTCTCAAGGGATGCTGATTCTTGGGTAGAGTAAGGTCAACGTCTGCCCTGCCGTCGAAACAGCAGCTTGAAAACCAGCTCGAACATATCGAAGTGGTTTGATGGCAGCTTGTTACACTTAATAATTTTTCTAGTTGGTGGTTGACCTACCCCTCTGGAAAATATGAAAGTGAGTTGGGATGATTATTCCCAATATATGGAAAAATAACAAATATTCCAAACCACCAACCAGAATTTACCGGGACACACACGCCAAGCAGTGGGGTGAAATCACCCGCAGGAATCGTGTGAGTTCACCGCGGTTCGGATCCAAGGAGTCACATGACAGAAAACATGTGTCCGTTGTGTTTTCACAGGGTGAAATTGACAGAAACCATTCTTCAACGTTGAATTTTGAAGGTGCCATCCTGAAATCAAACATGCCTTAATGGAAAAAATGCACAATTGACCCTCTGGTAAAGTAACATAGCTGACATAGCTATTGAAAATGGCCCATAGAAATAGTGAGTTTTCCCATTAAAAATAGTGATTTTCCATAGTTATGTGGCTGTTTACCAGAGGGTAGTTGGATGACTTTCACATTAAACCCTCCAGAAATATCGAGATTTCCCATTTCCGCCACATCCTGAGCAGCCCGTGCGACTCCGGAGGGGTTTTCACATGAAGATCCTTGGTGAATGTCATGGTAACCTTGAATCAAAGAGATTTAAGGTGATTTTATGGTGATTTTAAATGGTGATATGCCATCGATTTCCTATTGGATATCCATCAAATAGGATGTCAATGGGATTTTTCATGGTGATTTTACGGATATCCAATAGGAATTTGATGGCATTTGAGCGGAAATGTCACCAACAATCTATCATATGGCAGTGGGGTCTGTCTAAGAATGAGGAAGTTGCATGATTTTGCTTCAATCTTTGACTCCACCTTCGCAACAAAACATGATGAACCAGCAGGGTGTACCCCATCTTTGGACACATCCACCATGTATCTTTTGAATATTGTTGAATAATGATTGGGGAATCAGTGAGGCATAAAGTGTGTGTGGTGCAGTCACGGATTTGTTGCTCCGTGTAAGAAGATATGTATAGTTCATCAAAATTGGATACCATGACTACAGAAGAACCCACCAACCTCCAGAAAAACTCCGTACAGCCGAAACATCTCATGTTTTAGTGGTTCAAGCCTTAACAGGAGCTCAGGCTGATCTCAGGTTCCCTCACGCTATCGTGGAGACCAGGCGCACTGGAGGCCTAGAACAAATTTGGGAACCAAAATCGTGGTTTAAGCCACAAGAAACTGCGACTTATTGGTTTTAAGGGATTCCAATATGATTTTATGGCATTCTGATGAGTTGTTATGCGATTTTATGGCATTCTGATGGGATTTTTTATGGCATTCTGATGGGATTCTTAAAAAGCGATTTCATGAGATTCATGAACCAACAATGAACTGTGGATTTAATGACGTTTTGTTGTTGGTTATATCCATATATTGCAACAACATTTACAGGATATAACCAACAACAAAACGTGATTTTTCATGGGACCATGGATTTCTTATTCAATGATGGCTCCAATGGTGGAATTCATAGGCTTTCATAGGGATTTCAGGATCCATCGAGGTGGATGTTTCGACCCTTTTTTCGCTTGGGCTTAGGGAAACACCACGATTTTTGGTTCACGAAAAAAGGGGAAACAGCATGTTTTTCAGATTTAATGGTGTCGTCTTTGGAATTCTATACCGGAAACCATGGAACTGGCAAGGCAGTTTTCCAACTACATGGGTTTCATGTTGATCTTTGATTCATCCAATTCTGGAGAAGTTCCAACAGGCCATGACATGTCAAACAAATTCTCATCTGATTCACCAAGGGGACAGGGGCCAGGTCAATTGAAATAATCATCCCACATATGCGTTGTCTGATTATTTTCCCCATAAGATGCTTAATAATCATTAATCATCCCAAATGATCATTAACCAAGGGTACACAAATGTGATGCTTTGTCTGATCATTTTCATTCATTTTCCCCATGAAAATGACCATAAATTGTAGAAATCAAGACCACCAAAATCAGACACAGCCATTACTCATCAGTCCCATCGGTCTCATCGGTCTCATCGGTTATAAAATATATCCATATACATATTGTAATAAATTAACTCATATTATTCATATCTTATATTATATCATAGTGTTAATATATTATATTATTTATATATTATATTGTATTATATTATATTATATTGCATTATATTATATTATATTATATTATATTATATTTCAAACATTTCCCATTATATCCCCATAAACAATCCAAGATAAATATATAGATATATATAATCCTACCACATATCTATGCTTAAAACCACAAACCAGCCTGGCTTCGTCGTGAGGATGGGGCGAAGAAACCTGTTGACTTCACAATGGATGTGATTTGAGGTGATTTTATGGGAATATAACAATATGATGATACACTGTAAGGGGAATATGTATATATATAATATATGGATTATAATGGGATATATTATCTGGGTAAATTAAAATATTTCACTTAACCTGAATTAAGGCCATTTTGGGATGATTTCCCTTATTCACCATGATTTCCAGTGAGGTCGCAGTGAGGTCGTTATAATTTACCCAGATATATGGATTATAATGGGATATATTATGTATCTATGATGTACTGGTTTTGTCCAAGAATGGTGAACTTCAATGGATCTCATAGCAATTCTCATGGCAATTCTTGGTGATATGTCTGATAAGTGCAGCTGACAACAGAATTTGGGATGTAACACTCGTCTTTATTGTTTCAATGGGATCTAAGCAATATAATTTTATTATATTGGGGTATAATATATGGGCTACATGGGATTGCCTGAAAATTAGGGATATCATCCCCAAATGGCCATGAAACACGTGCAATTTATGATGATTCACCAGTGGGACACACCTGATTTGATGACGGAGCATACGTTGACATTGAAAAACCGTCGGACTTCATCAGAGATGGCCGTTGGATTTGATTTGTCCAGCTATAGCAAGAAGAAATCTTATGGGTATATTGCAATTCATATAAACTATACAATTCAGTTCAATATAATATATATATACTCTATAATTATAATATCTTCACTAACATGTCGCCAATTTTGAGTGTCTCATGTCGCGGTTTCGTTGGAGGGATGGTAAGCCTTGATTAAAGCTGGCAATTCATACCCTGGCAATTCATCTCTCCCTAGTTCGATCCCACGAAATTCCATGAACAATCTAATCAAATCACAATTAGCATCAAAATTCCAATAAAAAACTCATTAAGCCCATATGGCAAATCTCCATTGACATCAATCAGCATAAATAGGTCGCCATTTTTCAGTCTCACCATTGGTGCTGAGAAAAACCATAGAAATCACCATAGAAATCACAGAAATCCATGAAACATCACCGTTGAAATATGCTGAAAAATCACCATTGTTCCATTAAATCACCATAGAAATCCATCGAAAAATCAGCGAAATCCGATCCCGAAGCCTGCCACAAAGTCTCCTTGAGGTGCGCTGATGAAGCTCAAGTCCTACACCGACGGCTGAATTATCGATGTGGATGGTTGATGGATGGTCAATGGTTAGATAGATAGATAGCTAGATAGATAGATAGATAGATAGATAGATATCATACTACCATGGTTAGATAGAAAATACAACCATGGTTTATGCAAAAATATATAACATATCTATCTAACCTATGGTATTCGTTTGTTTAACCAACTTTACCTTGGTATTGTAGTGTTTGGGAACCTACGGTATCTAAAGTGAGCCAGTGCTAAACCAGAAAGTCGCCTGGGCAGGGGATTTGATACAATACAGTATTGGGGGTGGATGGGATTATATCCAGTATCTGGTTGGTGGTTTCAACCCCTCTGAAAAATATGAAAGTCAGTTGGGATTATTATTCCCAATATGTGGAAAAATAAAACATGTTCCAAACCACCAACCAGAGTATACATGAACTATGAACTAAATGCTTTGTAGCCGCTTCTTACATCTTCTTACTGGGATAGATGTTTGAGGTTGTAGACTTATGATGCCCTATGGCTCTCTTCTGGGCATTCCATTGCAAAAACTTCGGTCCCGAGACTCTGATTCCTTAAAGAAAAAAGTATATAGTTTGATCCCAAGGGTTTCTCCATAATAGCAACATATCGTCATGTACATATGTACTTTAGATTATATATATATGGGTAAATTATAATATTTCACTAACCTGAATAGTTGGGCCATTTGGGGATGATTTCCCTGAAATAAACCATGATTCCAGGGTTCGGTCGCGACGTGAGGTCGTTATAATTTACCCAGATATATGTATGTATAATAATAATAATCTATAATCTTGGTGTATACCCTCTGGTAAACTAACATAACTATGGAAAATCACCATTTTTAATGGGAAAACTCATTATAAATGGCCATTTTCAATAGCTGTGTTAGTTTACCATAGGGTAGTTGTATTCACATGGAAAAGTTGACCATCTCAACTGGCCTTATGACATAAGCAAATCATACTTTTTCGGGGCTATCTAACAATTACAAGGTGGTGCCCCGCGCCACAACGGCGACCACAAACTGGAACAGTTGGAGTATGTTGGAGTTATTTGCACCAACTCAGCCAACATCAATGAGTTATCCTTTGGTAGACTCACATAGCTCTGGAAGCCATGGCCCATTTATCGATTTACCATGATTTACCTAATTAAAAGGTGATGTTCCATAGCTATGTTAGCTTATTGGAGGGTATACATGCCATTTTCCACTGGTTACATCTCCATTGAGCGGTTCAAGCCGTGGCTAACTGTGGTTAGTGTGCCTTGCTTGCTTCGATCTGCGCCACATGGGCTGCTGCTGACATAAAGAGCATAGCCTAGCCGCATGGGCGTCATGACTTCATCTGACCATGGGGGTATGGGTCAAATTTAAAGATCTGGGGGACCATAGATTTACCATCTGGTTATTTAACATAGCCATGGAAAGATCCACCATTTTTAATAGGTAAACCATCTATAAATGGGCCATCTATACCATGGCTATGTTAAATAACCATAGATTTAAGTCTATTTTCAGAATCCATCCAATAGTTGGAGTACTCATTTTTGACCCATACCCAATAGGTCTTGGATGGTCTTGGTATACACCCAAGCATTTTCTGGCAATATATGTTGGTAGGGGAACTCAGAAAAAACATCCAAACGAAGTTCCTGAGGATTTAAGGGGGAGATATAGGGTGATTTCATGGGGATTTACTGTAATATTACAATATAAAAAAGACAATTGAATACCAATGGGAATGTATATGTATATATATATATGGTATTTAACAGGAATACAATTGGGTATATACTTGTCATGACTTCAAACATGGGATATTTTGCCATGGTATTTCATAGAATGGAATATCACATCATATAACTATATATACACTATAATCTATATATTATCATCATGATAGCACTAAATAATATTGTTAAAACAAAAACATGATTATAGTCGTGGGATATTTAGCCAACACAGATAGATATTCCAACATTATGTTTTCAGGTAAAACCATCTCAAAAGTCACCCCAAGAACTACTGGTGAAAACGGTGTACTAACCATCTAAGTGATCCTGGGGTGAAGTCCATTGAAGTCCCCATCTCGTTGATTATATAGAATCTATCATAATCTCTATAGTCATCCCCAAATTTCATCGAATTTTCGTAGAACAAAATAAGATGCTACTAAAATATAGATTAACAATGATTAACATATATAGTATAGTTATGCTTTACTGTTCTATCTTTTTCTTTTGGGGTGGTTACTATATCCAATCCATCACCATCTCCCAACCTAAGTGGAACCCAGAGTTATCCACCTTCACACAGATGGCCACGGCCATGGCGACAATGTCGAACCTCTGTCTGTGACAAACGGCTCGGCTCCGTGTTCTTCTGGGGATGTCTATGGGGACTTTAATGGGATTCAAATCAGGGGATGTCTTTAAGGGGACTAAAAAATGGGATTCAAATCCGATGGCCTTCCAAACACCAGTGAAATCTCCAGTTTTCCATGGTTTCAATCATGGTAAATCATGGTAAATCCATATAAATTCCATATCTGGTTGGTGGTGCAATGTGCCCATCTTGAAAAATGATGGAGTTCGTCAATGGGAAGGATGACATCCCATATTATATGAAATGGAAAATACAAAAATGTTTGAAACCACCAACTAGCCATTGTTTCATTCGTTGCTGGAACTTGGAACCACCATTGTTTTCCGATATATAAGGGTCAACCGTCAACCATTGGTTTTTCGTGGTCTTGCAACCCCAGAGTTTACCAACAAAACAATGGGGGGTTCATGATCAAAAACGGAAATCTGACCAACAACAAGTGTGTTTTCTACCAACACAGCAATGGTTGGTTGATGACTCAATTTGGCTTTGGGTCAGAAGCCATTCAATCGACTTGTTGTTCACCCCAGATTAGCTCGGATTGATTCATGAACGTTCATAGCTTCGCACATATTAGTAGTAACAGTAGTATGCTTTCGACCAATTCACAATTTTTGGCCAACTTGAACATAATGGTTTAATGGGAATATTCAGTGCGATACCCAACAGATCAATAGGGTACCCCCAAGTTCCAGTGGTATTCCAGTGGTTTATCGTCACTTTCCACAATGAACAGACAATCCCTTATTTCTGGGCAAAGAAACTAGTTTGAAACAGCGTCAACTCACCTGAGCAGTGTTCAAAACGCTGTTTGAAGCTCCAACTAGCTGCCCATCAGGTGAATATGGATACCCATAGTGAGGGGCTCCACCATGGGATTCAACTTCTCTGAGCTTCAAACAAGAAGGAATCCAAAAGAATCGAGAAGAGCAGCACCTGGCGAAAACTTGCTGCCCTGTGAAAACATGGTGGATTTTTCCTCACAACCTTGGTGAGGCCACGAAAAGGAAGGAGAGCGTTTTGTGTCGACTACTAGCTTGGGTGAGTTGATTCGGGATGTAACATGATGCAACTATTGTTTTTTTTCAATTTTGTAGGGCCTCACCTTGCGGCTGACCCGGTAGTCGTCACCTTGCGTCCATACTTCCCCCGACCGCCACCAGGTGAGTCCCGATGCGGCACCAGCAGGGCGAAGATGGCATTCCACATGCCGAAGAGCTCCAGATTGGCAAAAAGCCGACCCAGATCCGGATCCTGCGATCTTAGCCGATGGATAGGCCATGTTTTTTTGGCCAGTCTTCAGTTGGTTTAAAGCAGTTTAAAGCCATAAAAACTCGAGCATACTGTCGCTATATCATGCTCTATCCCACTAACCATAGAATTCACCAAGTTCTGAGTCAAGGATCGACTCAATGGGAGCCTCACCTGGTAGGGATGTGGTGTGTTTACCCAGGATTTGCAAATCATTTCCCAGGCTTTCAAACTTTCCCAAGGGTTTTCCACATCTTTTGGTATGTTTTCCCTTTAATGGGTACATAACCTGTTCTATCTGTTGGAGGTCAAATTGTAACTTTGAAGCATGGATCTCAGATGTCAAGTCATTGGCGGGTCAGGTTTGGACCAATCCAAATGCTAATTTAAACATATTTAAATATTATTGCTGAATTTTGCTGACTAATCAATGTATTTTAACTATTTTTAACTACTATTCAAATATCCAATACATTTGGTCGAGTCCAAATTCAATGTATTTCTGACATCTCTGACTCATCAGTCGGATTGATGTCCGCACTTCTCTCCTCAGTAATCAGGAAGAGCAAGCCAACGATGAGCCTCAGTGCTCTCTCTCACTGTAACAGGCGTCTACAAGCTGTCCATAAATCCTGCAGCAACCCTACTGAGCAGTGTTCCAAAGTCTCTGTCATTCCAGCTATAGCCCTGGTTGCTTAAGAATGGGATTCCATTTCATGAATGATGATCATCCCCAATACCCTCTGGTAATTTAACAGTTTGCTATTGAAAATTACAATTTATAGTGGATTTTCCAATTAAAAATTGTGATTTTCCATAGTTATGCCAGTTTACCAGAGGGTATATCAACGGGAGTAGCCCGTTACTCCCGAATCATCAACCAACAGTTCCGTTGCAAGCAGCGCCAAAGGTTGGGCCAATGGTGGCAGAAGAAACCAGACCTGACGGTTTTGGAGCTGAGCTGGGAGCTGGGAAATCCTGACCTAAATGGAGGTTTTTATATATTTTTATGGGAAAACATCAATGACCCATAGGATATATAATCCCTGAAAATGGAGGTTTTTATATGTACATATAACATGTGGTTAATGGGAAAACATATATTGATGACCCATATAGGATTCATGGTGCTGCTATGGTGACATGGATCCCATCAATAATTATACCCCCTTTATGTTAGCATATATAATATATACCATGGATCCTATGGGTATGTGTTTATGGGAAAACATCAATGATGGGTTGTCCATTGCCACGTTCGAAAAACATCGAAAAACCTTTACTTCCCGGAGACGACGTGGGAGCTGGGTCTTTCTGGGCATTCCAATGGGTAAATCATAGGATGTTCTGCCGGAGTCACATCCGGATGGCACCGTGGCACTATTCGTACTACAAGATTATCCCACCAAGTGATTGACAATCCGGGAAGTCCCCAAATTCTGGGTTATCCAATTGATAACTGGACCTACCCCCAGTGCCAAACCAGCTGAATGTCTTTTCGCTCTCGCTACCTGGCAATAGAAATTTCATGAAAATTCCACCAGTTTACTTCGAGAATTTTCCTAGTTCAATGCCCCCCAATGCTCCATGTATGGAATATTTGCCAACATTTACCTCCTAAGTGACCGAAATGTAGGGACATATTCCATATATTGGACCTGCCATGAAAAGTTCGAGACATTTTTCCGGGGAAAAAAAACAACGCCCCGGGCTCATCCTTAGCTTCCGACCAGCCCTGCTGCAGCGCTGGTCTTGAAGAGGATCCAGAAGACCAGGCTGAAGACCATCAGATCAAAGGCCAGAAGACATGTCAAGGACCTCAGCTAAAAATGGATTAAATTAAGTCGTTAGGCTTCGAGCTGGGAACATCATCAACGAATTACAATAAGTACCTTAAGGCAAATGTGATATATATATATATATATGATATATGGAAATACGAACATGAATAAACATCTGGGCAAATTAGAAGGCCTGAATTGGACATCCAAATTCCACTTGGCCACTTGGCCACTTGGGGGATGATTCTGGTGAGATCCGCAGCAGGTTTACTGGTGAGGGGAAGTGCCTGCAAGGGTTGGGAAGTCACAGATTCAGTTCACATTTATGGATGAAAGTCCAATCAGATTGTATTATCATGAAATATCTATTATTAGATATTATTATTATCTAGAAATGAAACCGCAAATCAGTGATGACGATGAGGATAATGATTTGCGACGACTTGCAACAAAAATCAAAGAAACAAAAATATTGCGGGAGGAACATTCACCTGTCTGTGTCTATATATATATGTGTGTTTTGTTGGTATTTATCCACCAAACATAAACTGTGCAAATGACACGGTGAACCAAACAAAGCTACTGGAGGTAAGCTCAGCAAAGGCCAGGCCTTTAGGAATCCCCACCGATACCGATAGGAAACAAGTTGATTTTAACGTATGAAATCCTTGAAAAGATACATAAAAAAAAAAAACACAATCTCAGCGGTTCACCATGCGCTTTACCTTGATGATAGGCTGGATCTAGGCCGATTGAGATCCAAGAAACACCAAGGTTCTTGCCGCAGCCCCTTCTGAACCTCAGCCAGGGTGAGATTGAGAATAATGACACCGATGTTTCCCCTATTCAGCATACCCATGGCCGATGCTGGATACTATTCAAAACTATGCAAAAACAGTGCCCAAAGTATTATCATGTGGTTGCTCTCCATTCAATACGGAATATAGACATAGATACAACACAAGTACAACATGATACAACCATAGCTCTACTCACCAGCTCCCTCCTAAGCCCTGTGGCAAAATCGCACCTTTCCTTTACCAGTCACTCTTCCAACCCCATCTGAGTATCAAACCTTTCCCCCATTTTAGCAGCAACCTGCCACCGGCATCCCCAAGGTCCACCCAGGCGCATGGGGTTGGTGAAGTATTTCATGACCCGAAAAAACATGCTGCTTGTATATTTCCAGCATATTGTATAATTTGTATAATACTGTTCTGAAAATATGATTGTACTATTCTGACTATTCTCATATATGTTTCACCTTGGATGGGTAAATGCCTATTGTACCAAGTTCTGGGGCTGGGGTATGAATATTCATTTACCAGCTATGTGTTCACCAGAGTATCAGGGTTTTGGCTGCCAAAATAGTTGCTTCAAGAACCACATGTCCACCTAGACCCTCCATTTGTAGCCATGAAAATGCCTGTTTCAGTACTCAAATCATTGGGTAAAATACAAATTTTCATGGCTACAAACGCAGTGTCGAAGTTCCTTTCTCTGTGTCCTTTCAACCACTTCTACCCAGCCACACCTCTGCAATCCTCGATTGTTGCAGTTGGTTTCACTTTGAGCCGCCGTGTCTTCGCCTTGAAACCAGGGGAACATCATCAGAAAACTCCCTGGTTGAATCTGGGTGGGAAGGTTGTTCCCTATGTAGATATGTGATATGTTTTGTGGTTCACCACTTTGACTTTTGGGATTCTTCTCCAACATAGCAATTATATATGTAAATTGAGGTCTCCCAGTTCGAAGTGTTAGTTTCAATCAAACCACGTTAAAAGAATCAAAGATTCCAGCGCTTCTTCTGTTATGTTTCCCTACTTACGTATCAATCACCATGTTTCGTGCTTAAAACACGTTTATAAACCATCAAAAACACTTAGATCGTATCAAATGTTCAGTACGTAGACCATCTGTTGAAATCCTCTGATTGGTGTTTTTTCGCCCTGGCCCTACCCCTCTGAAAAATCATGGAGTGAAAGTCAGATTGGATCATCATCCCAACTGTTGGGAAAAAAACACATGTTCCAAAGCACCAACCAGTCCGGTTCTACCCTCTGGTAATTTAACATAGCTATTGAAAATGACCATTTATAGTGGATTTTCCTAATCATGGTGATTTTCCATAGCTATGTTAGTCATTACCAAAGGGTATCTTCTTGGAGGTTACTATCAAATCCCAACTGTTGTGGGTACAAATGGAGGATCACCAATGGGGGTGGAGTTCAACTCTTATCCAACTTATGGAGGTTAAAATCCCATGGTTGTAGCCATTAATCACATTTAATAACCATATAATATAGTTATAAGTTATAAGTAATAAACCATTAAGAACCATTATTAACCATCATTAACCATGATTATCACATTATACCGTTATTATCTGGGTAAATTATAATATTTCACTAACCTGAAATAAGGCAATTTTGGGATAATTCCCCTTACTAACCATGTTTTCCAGTGAGGTCGCAGTGAGGTCGTTATAATTTACCCAGATTAAATCATTAACCCCAATTCTGCACCTCAAAGCCTCAAAGTAGGTACAATGACGGACCAACAGTTAGAATATAAAACCTTAAGATTTGCTTAGCTGACCTAAGCCGTTCTTCGGGGTATAGGGTATTTGGACCTAAGCCGAAAACCTTGGTCTTAGAATATGGGCTAATGCACTTAGAATATGGCCACTGATGTCAGAAGAACCGATACCATGTTCATCGCGCCGCAAAGATCATGCTCCGGACTTCAATGAAGCAAGACCAAATGATGCATTTACATATATTCTAACTGCAGGAAATGACCACAGGTGTTGCAAGAATACGATATAATCACATTTGGTTGATTCAATTGCTGGAGACAACATTGACTTTCAGGTACTGTGCTGTACCATACTTCAAGACATGTAATCTCACAAATGGAAATTGACTTTGTTATTGTGTCTCTATATTGTGTCGGCGTATTCTAACTGCAGAAAAACCACACAGGAGTTGTAAGAATACGGTACTGCAAAAGATACAACACAGTAGTCACATTTTATTGATTGGGGTGCTTTTGAAGTCCTTGACTTCAAGCATGGTGAAAATTGCATTGCGCAAGTTGTTTGCTGGTATTTTATTTTGTGCGGTTGTGTGGTGCTGCTGGTGTTGGTTGCGAAGTGAGTGAGGGAAAAAAAACCATCCAAACCTATCCATATTCTAACTGCACTTTTCACCACCAGAATTCACAAAGAAAACAAACAAGTTTTACCGTACCAACCGACCTCGGGAAAACTTTGGCCAACATAATTTGCTGTATGTGTATCTTTCAGCATGTTGGAAAACAGGACAGAAATCATGCAAGAACAAACATGGTGAAAATTGCGTTGCGCAAGTTGTTTGCTGGTATTTTGTGCGGTTGTGTGGTACTGCTTGTTGGTTACGAAGTGAGCGATGAAAAAAAAACATCCAAACCTATCCATATTCTAACTGCACTTTTCACCACCAGAATTCACAAAGAAAACAAACAAATTTTACCGTACCAACCAACCTCGGGGAAACTTTGGCCAACATAATCCACTGCATGTGTTTCTTTCAGCATAATGGAAAACAGAACAGAACCCATGCAAGAACAAGCATGGTGAAAATTGCATTGCGCAAGTTGTTTGCTGGTATTTTGTGCGGTTGTGTGGTGCTGCTGGTGTTGGTTGCGAAGTGAGTGAGGGAAAAAAAACATCCAAACCTATCCATATTCTAACTGCACTTTTCACCACCAGAATTCACAAAGAAAACAAACAAATCGTACCATACCAACCAACCTTATTGAAAATTTTGGCCAACACAATCTACTGTATGTGTATCTTTCAGCATGGAAAACAGGACAGAAATCATGCAAGAACAAACATGGTGAAAATTGCGTTGCGCAAGTTGTTTGCTGGTATTTTGTGCGGTTGTGTGGTACTGCTGGTGTTGGTTGCGAAGTGAGTGAGGGAAAGAAACCATCCAAACCTATCCATATTCTAACTGCACTTTTCACCACCAGAATTCACAAAGAAAACAAACAAGTTTTACCGTACCAACCAACCTCGGGAAAACTTTGGCCAACACAATCTACTGTATGTGTATCTTTCAGCATGTTGGAAAACAGGACAGAAATCATGCAAGAACAAACATGGTGAAAATTGCGTTGCGCAAGTTGTTTGCTGGTATTTTGTGCGGTTGTGTGGTACTGCTGGTGTTGGTTGCGAAGTGAGTGAGGGAAAGAAACCATCCAAACCTATCCATATTCTAACTGCACTTTTCACCACCAGAATTCACAAAAAAAACAAACAAGTTTTACCGTACCAACCAACCTCGGGAAAACTGTGGCCAACATAATCCACTGCATGTGTTTCTTTCAGAATAATGGAAAACAGAACAGAACCCATGCAAGAACAAGCATGGTGAAAATTGCATTGCGCAAGTTGTTTGCTGGTATTTTGTGCGGTTGTGTGGTGCTGCTGGTGTTGGTTGCGAAGTGAGCGATGAAAAAAAAACATCCAAACCTATCCATATTCTAACTGCACTTTTCACCACCAGAATTCACAAAGAAAACAAACAAATCTTACCGTACCAACCAACCTTATTGAAAACTTTGGCCAACATAATCTGCTGTATGTGTCTCTTTCAGCATGGAAAACAGGACAAAACCCATGCAAGAACAAGCATGGTGAAAATTGCATTGCGCAAGTTGTTTGCTGGTATTTTGTGCGGTTGTGTGGTGCTGCTGGTGTTGGTTGCGAAGTGAGTGAGGGAAACAAAAACCATCCAAACCTATCCATATTCTAACTGCATTTTTCACCACCAGAATTCACAAAGAAAACAAACAAATTTTACCTTACCAACCAACCATATTGAAAACTTTGGCCAACATAATCTGCTGTATGTGTCTCTTTCAGCATGTTGGAAAACAGGACAGAACCCATGCAAGAACAAGCATGGTGATAATTGCATTGCGCAAGTTGTTTGCTGGTATTTTGTGCGGTTGTGTGGTACTGCTTGTTGGTTGCGAAGTGAGCGATGAAAAAAAAACATCCAAACCTATCCATATTCTAACTGCACTTTTCACCACCAGAATTCACAAAGAAAACAAACAAATTTTACCGTACCAACCAACCTCCGGAAAACTTTGGCCAACAAAATCCACTGCATGTGTTTCTTTCAGCATAATGGAAAACAGAACAGAACTCATGCAAGAACAAGCATGGTGAAAATTGCATTGCGCAAGTTGTTTGCTGGTATTTTGTGCGGCTGTGTGGTGCTGCTGGTGTTGGTTGCGAAGTGAGTGAGGGAAAAAAAACATCCAAACCTATCCATATTCTAACTGCACTTTTCACCACCAGAATTCACAAAGAAAACAAACAAATTTTACCATACCAACCAACCTTATTGAAAACTTTGGCCAACACAATCTACTGTATGTGTCTCTTTCAGCATGGAAAACAGCAGAGAAACTATGCAAGAACAAGCATGGTGAAAATTGCATTGCGCAAGTTGTTTGCTGGTATTTTGTGCGGTTGTGTGGTGCTGCTGGTGTTGGTTGCGAAGTGAGTGAGGGAATAAAACCATCCAAACCTATCCATATTCTAACTGCACTTTTCACCACCAGAATTCACAAAGAAAACAAACAAGTTTTACCGTACCAACCAACCTCGGGAAAACTTTGGCCAACATAATCTGCTGTATGTGTCTCTTTCAGCATGGAAAACAGGACAAAACCCATGCAAGAACAAGCATGGTGAAAATTGCATTGCGCAAGTTGTTTGCTGGTATTTTGTGCGGTTGTGTGGGGCTGCATACACATGCAACATTGCACATATATCATATGTTCATATTCTATCTGCATATGTTGTTTGCATATTCTATCTGCTGTTTGGGGTCTTAGGTTTTTAGGTTTTTGTCCATATTCTATCTGTGACCTAGAAGTTTTTCATATTCTATCTGTTCGTCCAACATAGTACCTATCTTTCAGCCCTAGATCTGGGCCCTGCCATGCCGTGCCTATGTTGCTGGCGGAATGGCGTAGCAATTCATTGAAGGCCTTGAAAGAGTTCAACGCTCAAAACAATGGATCTGGATAAATTGATGGGGGTTAAAAGGCATTTTCGTACCGATTTAATGGGATTTCATGGGATTTTGATGGGATTTAATGGAATTGTCATGCTGATTTAATGGGATTGGTGATATCTGTGGATAATTTTCATCAGAATTCACTAACCTCAAAACTTCGGCCATTTGGGAATAGTGACCCGAATCCTAGCCTTCATTTGAAGTGACGTCGCAGTGAGGTATGAAATTTATCCAGATGGATGCGTTTTACCAACCAAGAAATGCATGGGTTTTGACCATTATATAAACATGGGGATACAACTGGATTTAGCCATGAACAATTAATTGGCACCGAAACAGTGATTTCATTGTGAATTCAACCGTTGGCAAATTTCTGAGATTTTGAAGACTTTGAAGGGAACCGTTTACAGGAAATCATGTTTTTAAAACCCCGGAAATTGATCCAATTCCAAGAGAAGTGAACTGAATGGGCACGAATTGGACAGTCGCCGATTCGGAAAATTGGAGATGAACTTGGCCCCAGTGAAGGAATTTTTGGGCATGATTCACAAACATGTATAAACAATGTCTGTACTCTTTACCCCAAGTAGATAGTGGAATGCTATGTGGGTGTGATCAAATAATTCAGATGTGGGTGTGTCCCTATTTTCAGGTCCCAAATTTCAAGTTGCAACTTGATCAACGTATGCTAACATATCGAAACTATTTACCACATACCTTGGGATCATCATCGGAATGGACACCCAGCTGGAAGTGAACTTCAGTATTTGAAACGCATAGCCGCTTTTTGAAACTATCCTCATTTCATTCCTGAAATCCCAAACACCCAGAAATGAAATAAATGGTCGTTTCCCCTTTGGTAGTGACAAATCCCTACATAAAAGATGGTGTGAACATTGGGTGAACATGGGTGAACTGGGGTTTCCCTACCCTAAAATTTCTGGCTGTTTGGGGTTCCAGGTACTTAAATCTGACAAACATCCTTAAAATTCCCCGTGAATTAAGTCCCATTAAATCATCCCATAAGAATATCATCCCATTATCATCCCCTTATCATCCCCTCATCATCCCAATAACTGGTGGTTTCAACCTACGAAAAATGATGGAGTGAAAGTCAGTTGGGATCATGACATTCCCAATATGATGGGAAAGGCGACGAGTCAATGCATTGAGACAATCTGCGATCGTATCCATCAGGCAGATCTAAAGACTGGGGACCAGCAACTGTGGCTAGTCTCACACTGATGGCTAAAGGCCAACATCTTGGAAACCATAGATTAACCATAGATTAACCATAGATTAACCATAGATTAACCATAGATTAACCATAGATTAACCATAGACTAACCATAGATTAACCATAAATTAACCATAGATTAACCATAGATTAACCATAGATTAACCATAGATTAACCATAGATTAACCATAGATTAACCATAGATTAACCATAGGTTAACCATAGGTTAACCATAGATTAACCATAGATTAACCATAGATTAACCATAGATTAACCATAGATTAACCATAGATTAACCATAGATTAACCATAAATTAACCATAGATTAACCATAGATTAACCATAGATTAACCATAGATTAACCGTAGATTAACCGTAGATTAACCGTAGATTAACCATAGGTTAACCATAGATTAACCATAGATTAACCATAGATTAACCATAGATTAACCATAGACTAACCATAGATTAACCATAGATTAACCATAGATCAACCATAGACTAACCATAGATTAACCATAGATTAACCATAGATTAACCATAGATTAACCATAGATTAACCATAGATTAACCATAGATTAACCATAGATTAACCATAGACTAACCATAGATTAACCATAGATTAACCATAGATTAACCATAGATTAACCATAGATTAACCATAGACTAACCATAGATTAACCATAGATTAACCATAGATTAACCATAGATTAACCATAGATTAACCATAGATTAACCATAGATTAACCATAGATTAACCATAGATTAACCATAGATTAACCATAGATTAACCATAGATTAACCATAGACTTAGATTAACCATAGATTAACCATAGATTAACCATAGATTAACCATAGATTAACCATAGATTAACCATAGATTAACCATAGATTAACCATAGATTAACCATAGATTAAACCATAGATAGATTAACCATAGATTAACCATAGATTAACCATAGATAAACCATAGATTAACCATAGATTAACCATAGATTAACCATAGATTAACCATAGATAAACCATAGATAAACCATAGATTAACCATAGATTAACCATAGATTAACCATAGATTAACCATAGATTAACCATAGATTAACCATAGATAAACCATAGATTAACCATAGATTAACCATAGATTAACCATAGATTAACCATAGATTAACCATAGATTAACCATAGATTAACCATAGATTAACCATAGATTAACCATAGATTAACCATAGATTAACCATAGATTAACCATAGATTAACCATAGATAACCATAGATTAACCATAGATTAACCATAGATTAACCATAGATTAACCATAGACTAACCATAGATTAACCATAGATTAACCATAGATCAACCATAGACTAACCATAGATTAACCATAGATTAACCATAGATTAACCATAGATTAACCATAGATTAACCATAGATTAACCATAGATTAACCATAGATTAACCATAGACTAACCATAGATTGACCATAGATTAACCATAGATTAACCAGGAAAATTCCATGGTTCCAGTCACCACCAACCAAATCCCAGGAACTCCGAGACCTATCGCTATATGATCCCCATGGATTCCCGCGCGCTTGCGCGCGCCTGGAGACTCATGGGAGTGGTCAATGCTTGCGCCTCCAAGGAATCCAGATTTCGGATGGGAGAGACCAATTGTTTGGGCTGCTGTTCATGGGATGTTCATAATTTTTCGTAGAATTTCATTGGATTTAACGGGATTCGAATCGGATTTTACGATATTTTATGGAATTTCATGGGATTTGAGTGGGATTTTAATATGTTTAATCAGGCAAACATTTTTCAGAGCTCAGCGTCGCGGCTCTGGGAGTTCATCCGCAAGATATGGAGCTACCCCAAAGCATCGGTTTCCCCATGGAGAAGAACCAGTTGATGATTTTGGGCTACCCGAAAAATTGAGGAAACACCCAACTTGTGCAAAGAATCAGGAAGATCAAGCGGACTAAAATCTTGTAAGTAATCAATACGGTCATACATAACCAACAAGAATGCAGGTCTAAGAGGCAAAAGAGGGGCGTGTAACCAATTAATCATGGGGATTGCACCACATGGCAAACTTCCGTGGCCCAGGATTCCCAGTTCCATTGAAGAATCACCCAAGAGATCCACTCAATGATGATCTCGATGGCTGTAAGCTGGTGAAACCAAAATGATCAAAATGGCTCCACATTACGGCTGGGCTTTAAACTTTGAACATGCGAAAAAACATGGTGATTTCACGGTGATTTCCGGTCGTTTTCCTTAATGTTCTTATCCGGTTTGTTGCGGACATTCACATGTTTACTGTGCTCAATGTTTTTTTATTGCTTGGCGGCTGCCATGTTTTCTTGGAAACAGATTCTATTTTATTGATTTAGTGATATGACTGCATACCATCCAAACGGCTTTGGCTTTGCATGGCACCTTGGCCGGCGTCGACTCTGCCGAGCTCACTGACTCTGCCAGACCTTGCTGGAACGTGAAAATTCATGGGGATTTCCAAAAGGACACATACATTCAGCATCATTCAGCTTCCCTTTTCAGTTCGTGGCCTACCATGTCCTACTCCATTTCAAGGAAATAACTGAAACAGTTTCAAAGGCACGCGCAAGTTCCTTGTTTTTACCTGCACTTCGAGTCGTTGTTGAGTCTCAACATGGCAAATCAGGGCGCAGGTCTGGGATCAGAATCTTCCCTTCGATGGCCAGCTGCAAGCGGCCAACTCGTTGCATTGGAATCAACCCGGCTGGTACTTCAGTGACTTCTGTATCGGTGAAGTTGGCAAGCTGCCCGTAGGACAGTTCACTGTTGTTGGGTCTTGTGCGGATCAAATGTTGTAACCAAGAGTTCCCATGTCACCGGGCCAAACAAGGTACTTGCAAACATTGCCGAGAATATTTGCAGCTGGATCAGCAAGGAACACGTAATCAATTCCAGGATGAATATTCCATTTCATAGAAGCAGCATCGCCAAGGAAAACATGTGGCCACCCCCGGCTGCACAATGACGGTGCCAGTGATTTGCAACATCCGAATCGAAGTCCTTCAACCTGTAAGCATCATCGCAAATGAACATGACGATACATGACGTATGAATACTGAAATCCTGCGCCTTTTTTCTTTGTACTTCAACTTGTTGCCACAACATGTTGATCTCTTTGTGCATGTGAACAAAATTGCGAGGAGCAAATGGCCCACGGTTTCTCGAAAAAAACCGCAGTGGGCGTAACCAAATCGCTTCCGTTGATGAATGACCGATCGTCCGCACTGGTGTCGTAGTGGTTGAACACCTTCGAACACACAACATCTGCACCAAACGTCTTGAGTTTTTTAGCTATGGCTATGGCGGCATCAAGATCTTGTCGTTCAACCTTTGACAACGTTGGATCTGGTTCAAATGTTGCTGCCTTGGGTTGCCATGCGGCATTGCCTCCGAGGTTACCATCGTACAAGTAGAAATCATCTACCTTCCAACCTGCTTTGAGTAGAGGTGCAATCAAATGTTCCAAATGTTCAGCTGTGGAATCCAGGCGATATCTTGCCACAGCTGCCATTCAAGTAGCGATTAGTAGCTGTGAATCCCAGCAAGGTCCTCAGTGATACATTGCTTCGACCTGAAACGTCACAGGAAATGGAACATGGTCGCGGCATGTCGAGCAAACTTTCAACGGCGATTTTTTTCATCAAACTGGAGCAAACACGCCAGCGTCTGTAAATTCTGATTTCCAATGCCTAACAATTCCGATGGACATTCCAAACTATGGACGTTTACAAAGAAATATTACTGTGAACATCTGTGAACGTTGTGAATTTTCAAAGTAGGTGTGAATTTGGATGCTTGGAACGGGGTACAGTTGGAGGGTACGGTTTTGAGGTCATTGTGCGCTCATGGTACGGTGCAGTGCTACGGGTCATAGCACGGTATGATGATAAGTTTTTGTTGCATAGTGCGATATGATACTACTGTACTGGGGTATGATATGGTACTGTGAAATATTTTGAAGTCATTGGGATAAAGGTGGTGTACATTTAAATCTTGGCAGAATTTGATTATCGTAGATTGTTTAAGTGAACATGATCATAAACCATAGAAACCTTATCGTCATTGCTGAAATAGTAGTTCTTGCTCTACACCCTAAAAAACGGATCCGTGTCCGGCGGAGGAAACCATTAGACTCACAAAAATAAGCGCCGTAAATGATGTTCATGTCGTAAAGATCTCAGGATACGACAGCTTATTTCGCCAGAATATAATGTACAGTATCTTATCCTATTTTATCTTGTCTTATCTTATCTAGATTCAAAGGTTTTGCTCAATAGGCTACCCCGATGGCCCTTTGAGGCCTACACAGAAACTCGCACAAACAATGACAAGAACAGCATACTTTAGTGCAAATCAACATCAAAAACAACAACAACAACGACAACGACAACAACAACAACAACAACAATCGTCCCTTAAATGTATGAACATAACATATGCTCGTCATCGAAAAGCAAGTGTCGCAGTCGTATTGTTGAAAACGATCAATATTTGAAACGTTTTGAAACCACTAACCAGTTTATGTGTTTCTATCAAATTGGCTTTCTCAAATTGGGTTTTCTCTAAAATGAAAATACCGCTCGATGCGTCTTGCTGGGCATGCCATCAGCACTTTGTGTCCCCAAATTGTTGGTTTACTCCCCGGTATCCTCCGGTGTCATCAAACGTGGCACTGGAAAATCACCTATAAATGGAGGTGGATTGTCCATTGGTTTAGTCGGTTTATTTTTTGGAAAGTGCCCCCTTCTGTATGAAATCCCAAGAGTTGTGCCACTTTGATTGGACTTTTGCTTGGCGTGTGGGATGTCTTCTCTAGCTGGGTTGGTCTGAAAATGGATGCTATACCCTCAAAATGAGCATTTTAATGGAAATTATGGGTATATCAATTTTTTGATATTCATGTTTTAATGGAAATTATGGATGGTATACCCGAAAATGGATGATACTATCATGTGGTTTGGAAATTTTGGAAACTCAAACAGTAGCTCCGGACAGCTCCCCACAATATGCGGGAATACTTTCGAGCTCCGGACAGCTCCCTCCGTTCACCGATAAATCAGTTGATTTGGAGATACCCATGGATACCCTCAAACAAACCCAGAAGTGTCACACTTCTCGGGTTATTCCCACCCGCCACCAGCATCAAATTCTGGAGAACATCGGATAGCTATGCTTCCCTATTAACCTTGACCATCCACTTTCAGTGGCTAATGGGAAAAAACAATGCAAATGCTATAAGTTTCACTGGACATATTGATCAGAGCACACCAAAATCCCAGTCTCATCATTAATGCTCCCATTTTCCCTATGAAAATCGCAAATTTTTGGGCAGCCAACCATGGCTAATCCATATGCTGCCAGGTATCTCGCAAGGGTTGAGAATTGAGTGAAAACTAAGCACAGTCCTTGGTAGCTTGGGCTTTGGATAGAGAATTGGATGCTTCCCTGGAAGTTGAGCAAATGGTAGATGGTAGACCTGAGAATAATTCATGGTTCTACGATGGTTCCAAAATGTTCTAAGATTTTCCAATTTTGTTCTAAGATGTTCGAAGATGTTGCAGTTCAATAAATAGTTAGTAATTAAAGATTGTTGCCACTAAAGAATCACAGCAACTGATGCTGTACAAGTGCTTGATAGATGCTCCAGTCATCTTTCTGAGATGAAGAGCATGCCACTTCCATCGTGCAAAGCTCTATGATGGTCGATGTCCAACTAGAATGCCCCTAAGTTGGTTAAAATATCATTTATTAAGGTGATGTTCAAAATGTATTTATGATATATATATATAAATAACTATATATATATACATAACATCAACAAACATCACTGGGCACCTTTTTTGATCAATGAAAGTGGGTCGTTTCACCGGCAGTCGCAAGGCTGTTTGAATCCGGAGTTGCGCTGGTTGTCAGCAGCTCTGTAGCCCTTTGATCAAATTTAACCTGTCCCAGTACATCATTCCAACCACCATTGATCAATCATTGATGGTTTGAAACCCATCAAGAAGGGTTACCCTCTGGTAATTTAACATAACTATGGAAAATCACCATTTTTAATGGGAAAACTCACTATAAATGGCCATTTTCAATAGCAAACTGTTAGTTTACCAGAGGGTAAACTGGTTAACTTGGCGCCCAGTGCTTGAAAGTTTACCCTCTGGTAATCAAACATGGCAGCGGAGTATACAGCACTCCACTCCGCGTTTCGATGATTTGCCCAGCGAACGAAACCTCGATCGTGGGTTTCCGATTGCCATCTTTGATCACGGGAGGGTATATCCCATTAACATCCCAACATATCCCATTAACATCCCATTGATGTCCCATTCATTTGCCATTGATACCCTATGAAGACCCCATTGATATCACATTAATATCCCACAATCAATGGAAAACTTCGCACAAGACTCGAAGTTCACTTCTTTTGGTCCTCCTTGACCGAAGGGAGGCGTTGGCATTGCTTTGCCCCTGGAGCATTGGGCTAGAAGACCTTGGGTTGTCCATGGCCCATGGCTATATATATATATATCAATTTATAAAATAGCCAAGATACATCAAGATTCCATAGTAAACCTGGTTTGATATTGGGGAGTTTTTTTTATGATAAACAACCCAACATGATGTGGGGAATAAAAATCAAAGCTAGGTACGAACACACATAAGCAAAGCAAAGAAACTTGTGCTTCTGTGGATCCCAAAAATTTGACTCATGTCCACGTGTATCTACAGTAGAGTCTGTTGAAACCAAAGTCTCTACCAGAACTATTGGAGCCATGGTCAAAACATGGTCAGAACGATATGATGGCCATGGTCATCCGTCCCATACTGGGAATCCTTATGCTGGATGTATGAGTACCTATTAATGGAAAGATATGGATTGATGACCAAAACTCCCCAATTCAAGGGTGTATGATCAATCTTTTTGCGGCACAGAATTGCAGCCATTTATACGGAATTGCAGGCAGCTCCACTAGCAAATGTTGAATCGATGAGCAGTCAAATCAAGCAGCCACAACCTCTCTATGTTCACTGCCCATGGGATTTTCAAAGCAACCACACCTGCTCCACCAGGTCCATGAAACTGTTCTCCGACGTCACATCGCCCTAGAGGCCATGCAGCGAAGTGGGGGAAACTGGACACTTCTGAATCTTTGAATATCTTTGGATCAACCCTCCAAAGTTGGGTATGCTCATGTATGTTGTCACAGTAATGCGATCAGCGCTGTCCCGCTTTTTGAAACCGCGGGAATCAGCGGCATTTTGATTCAGGTACAAGAATCACAACAATCGGTGGATAATGTATGGTACCTCTCGCCTGAATTCTAAGATCTAAGTGGAGAGGGGCATTGTGTAGAATTGTTGGAAAAGCTCAAGGGGAGTTGTGTAGAATTGTAGAATTCATTTATAATTTAACACTGCATCCCATCGTATCTCAGTGAAATCATACTAAGTCATGAATTCTTTAAGGAATGACATCACCATATGTTCCCGATAAATCGATTGATGTTGATCTAATTTGTTGAACCCAATAATGGTATCCAATCTATTTCCCAATAAATCAATTAGTTTCCCATCTATGGGTGAAGCTGTGTAAATAGATTGATATAATCGATATCCCATGATACTCCCACGAATAGACCATTAATATTCCATCATCAATCCACAAAATACATAGTCTATTGATGTTCCATTAAGATTCAAATGTGTATTGCGTATTTACGGAATATTCATTGCATCTGAAATGACCATTACATGATGATTCCATTGGATAACTGGGTAATATGTCTTATAATCCCATTATATATATATATTTATTTATTTATTTGATAAGCTGATCAACTAGGATGCTCCCGTTTGATATATTAATATAATTATATAATCACATTGTTCCACTATCATTCTAATTGATATTTTAAACCCAATTAATAATCATCCATACATGGATGAATTTGTGGAATCATGTTGATAATCCCATATTCCATTAATGGATTAATTAGACCCATTATTATGGATATATCTATGTATATGGAGGTTTCCTGGAATGGGAGTACCCCCAAATCATCCATTCATAGATGGAGTTTCCAGTAAATTATAAATCATTCATTTTGGGATCCCCCCTTTATGGAAACATATCTATCCCATCATATCTATAAATGGGACAACAAAAACATCACCACCCTCCTCCACATCTAATTGGTGGTTTCAACCCCGAGAAAAATATGAAAGTCAGATTGGATCATCATCCCAACTATTGGGGAAAATAAAAATTCATGTTCCAAACCACCAACCAGGGAATATCATGGAATATCATGGAATATGAAAGTCAATGGGAAGGATGACATCCCATATAGTATGGAAAACAACATTCATGTTTGAAACCACCAACCAGAAATATGTCTTAACTACTCAACCATGGTTTCTGGGGGATGTTTAACTACCCACCAGTATATAGCGATATATGGTTAAAAGCTACTTCTATGATTAATATGGCTACTACATGGTTACTTTACATATTCTGGTTGGTGGTTTCAACCCCTCTGAAAAATATTAGTCAAATGGGAGTATTATCCCCAATATATGGAAAACTAAAAAATCTTCCAAACCACCAACCAGAGTATACATGAAATATGAACGTTCAATGCTTTGTAGCCGCTTCTTACATCTTCTTACTGGCATAGATGTTTGAGGTTGTAGACTTATCTGGTTGGTGGTTTTAACCATATTGAAAAATATTAGTCAATGGGAAGGATTACCCCATATATTATGGAAAATAAAAAATGTTTGAAACCACCAACCAGTTATGCCCGTAACACTTTTCTATGATATATTCCCGCTGCCGCCTGTGGGCTCTGCGTTGGACTCGCCACGCTGCCCGTGGGCGATGCCGCCGGAGCCGCAGCAGGCCGGCTCGGTCGCCCTGGAATCCACGATGGATACCATGGAAGTCGTCGATCTTTTTGAGCAGCAAACATGGATAAACATGGTGATTTCATGGAACGAGGTTTGAATGAGGTTTGAATGGGATTTCATGGGATTTGATGCGATTCTACTCGTAAATTTCATGGGATTTGATCGGATTTAATGTGATTCTAATCGGAGTTTTGATGGGATTTTATGGCATTTAATCGGATTCAATGGTATTTAGCTTGCAAAGTTGCTGGGGTTACAAATAACCCCTGATAACTGGATATATTTCATGGATTATCACCCACTACATGTCACATCTAAGCAGGTGCTGTGTGCATCAAACATGCTCAAAACCATGACATGTTACTTACTAATGGCTGCAAATTGCAATCAGATAAACAAGGCTCTAAGATTTGCTCACCAACAACCAACCGTTCCTCTTGGTTTCGATCAAAGGGTACACATACGGCGGTTTTCCAGAACGACGACCACATGACAAGTGAGAAAAACCGTCATGACCCACCTTGGATCCAGTCGGCTGACCCAAAAATACAATGTGAGGCCCCCAAGATAGCGTTCAGTTGGTTTATAACTCCAATAACTATGGTTTATGGTACTTATAACTATAGTTACTGGGGCTTATAAACCAACTTATAACTGGGGGGCCTCACATTGTAAGGATCGAAGATGATCCAACCTGATCTAACCCATAGTTCTGTCATATCCTATCCATCTCTATCCCTATGCCAATCCTATCCCCATTTTTGGGCTCTCTTGAAACACCATCCACACCTCGTCGGTTTATAGAGATGACGCAGGCTTGTACACACCCAGCGAGCCTAGGCTCCAGGCTCCGCCCCCGAACAGTTGGCCTAACCTCCATGAACAACCCAACTCTTATAACCCCCTTGGGTCCATTAACAGTTGGGGGACCTAACCTCCAGGACTCCATGAACAACCCAAATCTTATAAGCCCCTTGGGTCCATTAAGTTGGGGGACCTAAACCCATTAATGGTCCATGATACTTATAACTACGGTCCAAGGTATCATTGACACAGCATGGGGAATCACCAACTTGGTCATCCAAAAGGTCCCCACACAAAGTGGGAAGCAACCCTGCTGATGTTGTTTTGGTGCGTGAATGTTCTTTCGAAATAAAACATAGTTCAAATAAGCATGGTGAACACATCAAACTCAGTATCCATGGGTAACTTGGTTTTAAACAAGTGTTTTACTTCCTACTATCTATGTGCGATTTTGCGGGAAGTAGCGGAAGTAGATCAAGTTGAAACATACCCCGGCAACACAAACAGCTACCACAAGTGCATACAACCTGAATTCCCAGTCTATTTTGTGGGGTCACTTCACACCAGCGAGGTTTGATGATACCGCTCACATCCGCTCACGGACCGTGCTGGATGGCTGGGCCGCACGGGATGCATGAACTGCAAGTGGGTCATAATCTTTTTTGAGCCAGTGTCAAGCTAGTTACTAAACGGCTGCTAGTTACTAATCAGCTAAGGAATCCAACCATCCAACCGTTGATGTGGAGCTCTTTGAGACGGCACCATTTTTCGGATGTGGACCGCTGAAAGCTCGTGTGAAATATCCCTGTTCTTAGTGATTCGAAGCTTCTGAACTATAGGATATACAACTTATATGCATATTGCACATATATATATATATATATTAACATATATATATATATATATTAATATATATATATATATTAATATATATATATTAATATATATATATATATTAATATATATATATATATTTATTATTATTATTCTCATGTATGTATACACATGTTATATATACATTTAATTTATACTATATATATATATATACGTATATAATAATTGATTGTGTGCAAAATATGTGTGGATGTGAATAGGTTTCTATTCCCACCTTCTGACTCCCCTCCTTTTAGCCAAGCTTCCCGCACTGGGACGCGCATTGTTCCACGGTTTCATGCAGCTGTTGCAGTGAGTCGTCTTCATCTTTACGCAAGTCGTCCTGTTGTGAGACATACCCGGGCCTATTGTTGTGATTTTGCGATGCAAGGCTAGCTTGCTGGAGGGTAATCTTGTAATTAACAATGAGAAATCTCTATGGCCACTGCATATTTGATCGACACTCGGGACACAGCCTTTGGCAGTCATCCAACAATCACCGGGAGAACTGGCATTCACAAGGGTGAATTCGCTACAGTGTGAATGGCTTGTACAACTCGCGAGGTGCATCACCACGTCTGTTGGTGAGTCTCCACATGGTTCTTGAAGATATGGCTGCTGGTTTTATAGACACCCTGCAAACAAGTTAACTTGAGCCGCTTGGCACTGTATTACTCTCTGGTAATCTACCATAGCTATGCAAAAACACACTAAATCATGGTAAATCATGTGATTATCATCTATTTTCATGGGCCATGAATTCCGCAAAACGTTCCGTATTACCCTCCCATTCCCATCATGTTTACCCTCTGGTAAACGTTTACATAACTATATGGAAAGATCCACCATGCTATTGATGGCTAAATCCACTATTTCGACTGGGCCATTTTCTTTGTCGCAAACTCTTAGTTTCCCAAAGGGTACCCATTGCTATGGCAACCCGTTGAAGACGTCGTCCCCAGCACAGCACCTGTTGAATCTTCCGCGCGGCGCGGTTGAAGGTGGAGATCACCGACAGGACGGCCGTGGCACCGAAGTCCGTGTGCTCCAAGAGTTGCAGCACCGGGTCACCTGACATCCCCCATCATGGGAATATATATATATATATGTGTGGGTATATAATGGGTATCCTTTGGGTAGGGTAGAGAAAGATGGGATATCTAGTTGTTTTTTTTGTAGATCACCAATGAATTGTTATTTTAGATCCCCAAATACGGGTGTACAATTTGTACTATCAACTTTTCACCCTGAAATAAAAACACTGAAACTTTCCCTGATTTCACCTAAAGAGCCTGGGAGTAGGATGGATGGGACATCGGAAATAAAAAAAATACCAAGACCCGATTCTCAAAAGACTAGAGAAGAAAACAATCATATTGCTGTCAAACACCAACGTTTCCGTATATTTTTGGTAGTTTTTTTGGTGTAAACGTGTTCAAAACATGTCAAAACCCTCATTTGAAGCAGTTTCTCTCTTTCTCTCTATTTTTGCAGCACTTTCTTATCTTCCTGGCTGCCCTTGCTGCCCTCGCAGCATTTGCCGCCAAAGATCTGATGTCAACCTCGAAAGGGTCGGAAAATGTGCCCTGGCCCTGTACAGGAATGAGCCAGGCATCTTTCAGCAGGTTCACCTTAGAGGGGCAGCCCGCAGCTTCCGAAGCTTCCGAAGTGGCTTATTCCCATCTGTAGATAGATGTTGAACATATACGAGTAACATGTACAAACAATTATATATACAAATAACATATATATATATACATGTATCAGATATATATATATATACACACATAGTATAAATACTTATACATATACATAATATATGTATGTATGTATGTATGTATGTATGTATGTATGAATGTATGTATGTATGTATGTATGTATGTATGTATGTATGTATGTATGTATGTATGTATGTATGTATGTATGTATGTATGTATGTATGTATGTTATATATATATATATAGGTTATATATAAGTTATATATATATATATGTTATATAATATATATATATGTATCTTATATATATATAAATGTTATATATATATAAATATATATTATATTTACATATACACATAGTATAAATAACTATACATATACAATATATATATATATATATGTTATATATATGTTATATATACATATGTTATATATATATATATGTCATATATATATGTTATATATATATATGTTATATATATATATGTTATATATATATATATGTTATATATATGTTATATATATGTGTGTGTATGTTATAAATATATATATATTATATATTTACATAATATGCAATATACATAATATATAATACATACATAATATATATATATAGATTATATATATATGTGTAGATTTACATAATATATATAATTCATGCTATATGTATATATATATATACATACATAGATAATGTATGTATATACATATACAATAATATATATATATATACCTAAATCATATAATCATTATATATAATTTAGATATTCATGTTCAATTACACTAAAACCCCCAAAAAAACCCTACATCTGGTCTTTTATTTTCCTGTTCAACATGGAACTCCGCCCAGTGACTGGCGCCCAGTCCAAGCGCGATCGTGCGAAGTCCAAGACATCGAAATGGGCCAAGGTCGCCTTGGCGTCGCAGCCGAAGCGCAGCACCAATTCCTTCCCTGGCGCTACCGTGGCAGCGAAGCTGTTGAAGGTGACCATGTGGGAATGTCTGGGATGTCTCTGTATATAATAATTATTATATATATATATATATTTATCTGTGTGTGTGGGTGTGTCGAGTTAATTCGAGTTTCACTTTCATCCATTTTCAGAGCTAATTCCGGCAAATGGGCCATATCGTTTTAAAAAAAAACCATTGGATCCCAATTAAATCAATATTAAATCCCATTTTCAGAGGTAATTCTCGCAAATGGCCAGTTCCGCAATCCCACTAAATCCACATATTTCCCCCATGCTCGTTCAAATGTTCATCCACCTTAACCACCACCTTCGACCCGCCGCGCTCGCCACCTGGCTCCCGAATCCAGGTCCACAGCCGTTCGCTGTCGCAGAACTCCATCAGTACCTTCTGCACCTTTGGAAGTCGCGTCAAAGGATGGCCCCCCGAAATATACGAAATATAGAGATGTGTACGACTTAAGATAAAAGGTTTCAATAAATATAAAACTTCATATCATGTTATAATATGAAAATAATTAACATTCATTCCCATAGGATCCATGGTGCTGGTATATATGCTAACATTGGGGGTATATTGATGGTAAATGTTACCATATATAGCATACATGGATCCTGTGGGATTGATAACTATACCAATTCATTCCAGACCTTTCAGCATCCCAAGGGTTTTTTCCCGGCCTTCCTGGCTCGCCGCAAGCGCTGCCAGCGCGCCACCAGCGGCGCCAGTGGGGGATAGAGGTGCCGCAAGGCGCTAATCAGATGACCCGACACCCGACTCACCTCGAAGCGCGCTTCGAAGAGTGGTAAAACTGTGAAGAATTGGGGGATTTTTTGGGTGGATTTCATGGGAAGAACTGGGATTTTTTGGGGCAGTTCATGGGAATACTATACATACAATGTGAGGCCCCCAAGATAGCGTTCAGTTGGTTTATAACTCCAATAACTATGGTTTATGGTACTTATAACTATAGTTACTGGGGCTTATAAACCAACTTATCACTGGGGGGCCTCACATTGTGTATATATATACTGGTTGGTGGTTTCAATCCCTCTGAAAAATATGACGAATCGTCAGTTGGGATCATGACATTCCATTCCCAATATGATGGGAAAGTCATAATCCAGCCATGTTCCAAACCACCAACCAGTATATATATATATATCCTCTGATCATTTCACATAGCGAAGCCATGGCCCATTTGATTCGCTACGGTATCATCTTTCCATGGAAGTTGTTTGTCGCTGGGAAACTCATCGAACTGTCTATTGCCATGTTTGATTGCCAAAGGGTAGCAACTATATCTCCAGAAAAGATAGTCTCCAGAAATTTGCCTATTTTTTTATCATATTTTCTATATCCAAATAGGGAATTCCTGGAGTGGTAACTAAGTAGTAACTATATCTCCAGAAAATGCAATGCTCTGGACAGTTTCCTTCTGGACTGCCAGGTGGCTGAACTAATCCATTAAAGAAAAAAAACAATAACAACCTAGTGGAATCAAAATCATTAACAATGCTCAGTATATGATTAGTCACCAGTTATATCCAATTATAATCAACTAGGTAAAATACCCGGTTGGGTCTGGGGTCACTGGCCAGCTAAAGTCAATGAACTAGCTCCATGGACCATCAAAGTCCCTGGATGTATTTGTTGGTTTATAACCCCAATCAACTATAATTATAATCACCATACACCCAGCAAATCCATAGTCAGCTATATAGTTGGAATCAGCATCAAAGCTAGTTCCAGCATAATTTTAGATTAGCATCATCCAACACACACATATATATATACATAAATAGTGGTTATATATATATATTATATTTATTATTAAATATTATAATTATTATTATATGATATTATATTATATTATATTATATATAATTTTATTAAGTTGAATGATTAATCCCATGAACTTTGAGCTATGGATTAGCCGTCCACTTCGCCACGGCTCCGGCCTCCGTGGCCTTCTTCACTTCCGTGGACAGCTGCTGCCAGCGATGCTCCAGAACCATCTCCTCCAGCCCCGCAGGCACCGTCTGCGGCAAGAACCAGGGCGCCAAACGGGTGTTGTCGCCCATCAAATAGACACGACCTTTAAAGGTGGCTGGGGAAAATGCCAAAAGTTGAGGGAAAAAAATCGGAGTTGACTAAAATACTAAAGACCATAGGGGATTTCTATGTGATTTCCGGATATACTGGGAATGTTCGAAAGCTAACGTTAGGGATGATGAGGGGATGGGTTTTATATGGTTTTTGTGGGATGGTTCACCCTAATTGGGAGATATCAGCATAATGGAGAGACCCGTGGGACATTTCTCACCAAATATCGATCAATAGATGGGGATCGTTAGGGATATAGACCAGGAATGGGATGAGATCACCAACCGAAAATGCGGATTGAAGCGTAAAACATGGGTGCTATACAAGCCCAACCAACCAAGAAATGTGGATTTTACTACTAATTAAAAGGATTCATGGGAACATTAATATATATTTAAAAAAAGAACAACCGATACATGGGGAGTTAAACATCAATAATTAGGTTTCATTACGGAACTATATACACTTAAGCAAACAGCTAGGATATATAGGGATGGGATATTGGGATGCTTGATCCATCAAAATGGGTAATCTAACCACACCAAAGTAGTTTTTTTTGTGTCAACAAGTTGGATTTAAGCAGAAACATGAAACTATAATCAACAAAATTGTGAGGAGAATCCATGGATATAACCAACCAACTCATGGACTGTCACACTGTCAAACAGTCAGATTGAATCTGATGGAAGCATGACACATGTGCATTTAACCTGCTGAATTTGTGATTTGATCAACCAACAAACGGGGCTTAAACTGTCAAACTTGTGATGTTTTCAATCATCAAAGGGCGTATACTAAGATACAACAATGGGGTTGTTAACAAAGATATGATCAGATATACTCATGGAGACGCAAAAAAACATGATGAAATAGATGGTGGATGATTCTTTAAGGTAAACATCACTCAACATCGCCATTTTCCAGTATGGACATGTATGGAAATATGGACAAACATCACTAGTGAGGTGATGTGTAGCAATGAATGGGATGATCTGCATGTGGGACAGACTGGGCTTCCCCTGTCAATCCAAATGGACTATCCTGTAGAAAACAATCAACCATGAAGGCGCAAAGGCGTGACAATTTCCCTCGCTGGGCCGGTGCTTCAGTGAATCCCGAACATTCGCAAGGTGGTTTCAAGCTATGTCACAATATATAATATAGTTGATTTGGAGGTTCCCGAAAATGGGGGTACCCCAAAATGATCCGGTTGGTGGTTTCAACCCCTCTGAAAAATATGAGTCGGTTGGGATGATGACATTCCCAATATATGGAAAAATAAAAAATGTTCCAAACCACCAACCAGGTATTCATAGCTATTGATCCATGGCAAATCTGAATCAGAAAAAACAACAAGGAGAACAATAATATATGAAACACACATTTCTGACACAGAAAAATCACCAGTGCCATCCAGCGGCAAACATGAAATGGCAAGTTGTCCCGGTTGATCTGAAATTCCTGAGGCGTGACCGGTTGTGACCGAATGCACTAGACTAGGGAAAGTTGGGGGGTGAGGAGTGGTATCTTTCTGCCATCATCGAGCTGTTTAAGGTCTCCAAACCCAAGCACTTCAAGGATGCCAAATGAAAGGCACATTGGAACTTGAGACAACCACATAAACAAGTGTTGAATCTGATGTGGAAACAGTTTTTTTTGCACCAAGGAAATATTGGTTTGCAAGAATCCTTGGGAAACTTCACGGAACTTCATCCCCAATAAACCCCGAAGGACAGACTCATTCCGTTTTGGTGGTCAACATCCAAACTCAACCAGTCAATCCAAGCTCAAACGGACGATTTTTGTCCAATCAAACACAGGGGATGTCTAATTACAATAGAAATGTTTGAATAATCTGCAAAAGTTTCTGCACAAGCTATATCATATCTTTTATCTTGGTACAGTAATACCAATGTTTATGAAGAAAGGCAACAACTTCACCACAGTTTTCTCCAAACTTAGCTTGTGAATTCCAATTGTTGCTGATCAAACATTGATTGTTGATGCTCAACAAACCGTCCCACCCGACAAGTTGGCTTCCATATCCCCACTTTGGTTCGCCACTTCCCTATGTTGTTCTTGGTGTTCAAATGTGTTTAGCCCCACCATTGGAAGCTGAAGAACCCTATAAATTGATACTTTACCACTTCAAGTGGGATGGTTTAAACCCCCTGAAAGCACCATTTTGCATCATTTGGGTTTGTGTGAAAATAGCCTACTCCAAAATGCACGTCTTAATCATCATGTTCCCAACCGGAAAAATGGCCATTTAGAGGCTACACCGATAGCCACATGTTTTGTCCTATCTAGTTCGATGATATTCCCAGGGAACGAAACCTGGCTAGGCCACGGGGATTTCCCACCTAGCCATGGGTTTCTATCCCATTAGATCCCACGGAATCAGGTGGGCCCCAGTTACACTCCAACCTCAGGGTGCAGCTCCAGCAATTTTTGTGGCTTAGATTTTTCACCATTGTAGAGGCCACATCTCCCAACTTGTGGAGGTTAATGACCCCAACTGAACTGCCAAGTACTTGGGTCCACGATGCCATTATAGTTAAATCCTATCGAAATCCCATAGAAAATCCCATTAATTAAATCCTATTGAAGTCACCATTGAACCCCATAGAAATCCCATTAAATCCTGTGTTAAGTCACCATTGAATCCCTTAGAAATCCCATAGAAATCCCATAGAAATCAATATTGGTCCATTAAATCCCATTCATCCCCCCAAAAAAAAGGCACAGATTTTCATTGCGACCATTCCACGCCCAGCATCCATGGCCCCCCGGCTGCCGTTGGAGGCACAGACCCGGCGCGACCAAGTCGATACAGTCGAGCCGGACCTGGATTTTGCATGGGAATTTCAAGGGGGTTCATGCGATTTTGTGTCGGAAAACCATCTGGTGATGTTAGGGGAAATCATTTACCCATAGGATCCATGGTGCTGCCATATATGGTAACATTTACCATCAATATACCCCCAATGTTAGCATATATACCATACATGGATCCTATGGGTTAGGGAAAATAATGAGATGTTGAATGAGATCTTATCGGATGTTTCTGGGGATTTTAGGGGAAAATTCATCAATGATGGGTCAAACATGAGGGATTTAACCTGCACGACAGAAATTATGGGATAAATCATGGGATAAAGACGGTTCCATCAGCGTTGCCTGTAGATTCCATCCCATGGTTAAACTAAAACCCAATCTTCTTCATAGAATAGAATATAGCCATAGCTCATCCTCTCCAGAAGAATATGGCCATGAATTGGTGTTTAGTCAGTTTGTGTTTCTGACACAACATCATATTTCACCAGAAATCACCATCCTCCAACTGCATTGAAAAGGCTGAAAAATCCATGTTCAACCCATGAAATCCTCGGATATCAGAAACCATTCTTCCAACATCTCGTTTAATCCCCATGTTTTCTGCCACACCCTGAGCTCCCCAAGATTTCCTTTAAAAAAACAAGAAGCAGATCCTCCAACAAAGGTCTGGAGCCGTTCGTCGCCAGATTCGCCTTCCGCCTTCGCCACAGCAACAGTAGGGCCGTTCCCACGATGGCACAGGCAATCCCCAGAACGCCCTGACGGAGGAGAAATGGGGGTTTCTTAAGTCATGGGGGATCCCCAAGTCGCCATAGGATTCAATACTAAAATTTCAGAAATGGTCTAATATTGGATGAACCCTTATTTTAGGAAACCTCCAAATGGATCGAAAGGACAGAAGTGGCTGTGTGGGTGAAAAATGGATGTATACCCTCTGGTAATAAAACAGCCTGGAAAATCCATGAATTTCCCACTCAAACCATGTCAAACCTCCACTTAGTTCAGGGATTTTCCAGCCAGCCACGTTTGATTACCGGAGAGTACTCCAAAAATGATATGGGTCAACAATAACCAGCAAGTGATTGGCATACACCAACATCAACAATATCCTAAGCTATAGAGGTGATATAAATCCCAAAAGTCTATAATTTTACTTGATATATGATATATATATATATGTTATGGATATTGATGGGATATAACCAACGAAACATCATTATACAACCAACAAGTAGAGTAAAGTGTATGGGTGACACTAATGTAGGGTATCCCGAAATCCTCTGGTTTGGATATGTTAGGTTTATATCTTCTAATAATTTGGATCACTATATTTCGAATTATAATATGTATCACAAACATCATTTATCAATCCAAACATGTTAGAAATCCATTTGGATCACTATAAATGATACATTTCGAGTTTGGATATGCTGGGTTACACATGATTTAAATGGACCCACAAAAAACGATCAAGCTGGTGCCATTCAGTTTGACCCAGTTTGACCCATACTTATATGGATACAACTGACACAATCTAACCAACACAGTTGAGGACAAACCACTAATAACCACTAAATCATTGGGATACGCTCGATCCAGAAATCCTGAAATCCAGAAAGATGACCAGACATCGAATCGGACATCGGATATTGGATATTTAACAACAAAAATCGGGGTGACATCAGAGATGAGATCAAATCTTTCTGCCTAACCATGGGATACCATGGGGTACCCCCCCGATTCCAGTGGATAATTCTCATGATCTTTCGCAGCGGAAACAAATGGATAAATTTAGGATATCCCCAATTTTGTGGTTTGCGAACCAGCAACCTCCCATAACTCAGAGAGCCCGAACTGGGAATGTAGAAATGTCCTTTCAAGATCTTTGCATTCCAGCATTAATCATGAAGAAACATGGAAACTGATCCATTTCTCGATTATTCATAGTATTTCCATGGCCATGTTCCATCACAAACTGATAGATCACCAAACGCTAAATCAATCAACATGTGAAGCCTGAAGCCTTGTGTATCCTTGTGTGATATGCTAAACCATGCTAAACACAATACCATAAACCTCCAATCTAATTTGGGATTGTTTGTATTTATACCATTTTAGACCAAGTATTTCCCAACGATTTTTTGGATTGTGATTGGGTCACATGAAAAACACAAACATGTACAAGGTGGGGCCCTCCAATTCTAAGTTGGTTTGCAAACCCCATCAACTAGAGATATATCTACCATAAGGCCTAGGATTCACCAAGTGATTTGCACCAACTCAGCCGAAAAAAAGCGGCCCCAGCCCCCCAGCAGCCTTCCATCCTCCGAAAAAGGTCAGTGCATAGTCCAAGGGATCCAGGCAATTTTTGTTGCTGGCCACATTGGGCACACCCACCGAACAGCTGTAGGGACAATCCGCTGTCGACCACCCCGTGGTGCTGTTGGGATGGAAGGCCCTCAAGGGGATGGGATTGCAGGGTTGGCACATGCCAACACCATCGCTCCAGCTGTCCTGAGCCGGACGCCGGACCGGACAGCAGGAGTTTAGAGTCTGAAGTCTGATTGTGAACATGTTTAATATGTTGATCGCAAACAACAACTTCAGAGAAATCACACTTTCATTCCATTGAAAACACACTGAAGAGCTCTTTAACCTTGTGACACACTACCCTCGAACCAAATTCTGACTTACACTTCCCAAACACTTGATGTTTGAACCCATGTTTACCCTAATTTCTGGTCAACAACAATATTCATTGGACTCCATTGGATCATGCTGCATCCCCCATCAAAACATGTGAGCCTGTTTCATGCCAGATGGCAGCCAGACAAAATGCCAACATCAAATCCATCCGCATCGCCAAGTCACTTTGTCGCAGAGGTCACAAAAAACGCCTGCCTCGGATTTTGCCAAAGATGGCCCCCCAACAACCCAACAAGTAACAAGCTATTGCCATGGCGGACAGCTTGGTGTTCTTGGAAAATCTTAAGCAACATGTGTGCAAATATGAGGAATCTGAAGCAACATGGACATAAAGAACTTTTGGGTGGACGAAGGTGAATGTGAAAGTAACACAATAATCTTCTCAGCAACTCCCAGAAGTTTTCCTTACTACAGTCGGTAATATCCTGTAGATGAGTTTACTCACCAGGTATAACTCGTGGCTTTCTCCGGTTGCCACTTCAAATGCCAAGCCATTGACAAATTATATCAGATCCAATAATTTTGTATAATGGGACTGGATTTAATATATATATATATATATTATATTATCGTAATATATTATTAATTTTGGATATCCTTATTACTATAGATCTATAGAAATTAAATATGATATACCGGGAGTTCCTATAAATTTTATATATCATAATTGTGGGTTATATCTATCCCATTATAATTACAATACATATTTATATATGTAATTATATATATATATATACATTTCCAGTAGAGTCCCGATCCAGATCCAACAACTCCAACTCCCAAAATCAATGCAAAAAAAAACATCAAAAACCAAGCGGCATGACCACCAGCACATGCCGTGATGGACATATTCTGCCCCACTCGGCCAAAGGTAGCCTCCAACATCTCGCGGCCCGGAATCAGGTTGCAGCCGTGTCCCGTTTCATCGGAGCCCAGAGCACCGCCGCCGATCAAAATGTTGAAGTTGGGCCGAAGCAACCTGAGGGACTTCGGGAGTCAGCCATGTTACATCAGAATGCCCTGGTCACATCAAAATGACTGGGAAAAAAAGGGATGGTCATCCCAACATATGGAATTCATCCCAAAATATGGAATAATCATGTACCATCTGGTTATTTAACAGTTTGCCATGGAAAGATCCACCATTTTTAATAGGTAAACCATCTATTTCTATGGGCCATCTATACCATGGCTATGTTAGTCATAACCAGAGGGTAATTTTGAATGGTTTGATCTATCCCACCTGTGATGGGGTTTTGTTGGGAAAATCTTCACCAGAAGATTTAGACAGCCGACAGGATAGCCAGGATAGCCCTAATGCAGCATTTTTTTGGGCATTTTTGTCAATGTTCCTTTCATCAAGGTGTTGGAAGTTCAGGGACTTCTCTTTTGCGTCGGTGAATCATCCTATTCTATGGGTCTAAACCCTCAAAACAATTGTCAATGGTCATTTGGGTTCCAGGTGCATTGTTGAACTTCAACATGGGACTTCAAGACCTAGCCACCAAAAGCTGACATGTTTGCCAACCAAACTGGACATTACTAAGCGGCAAGTGACTCGGCATCAATTTTTGAAACATCACCCATGAAATGGACTTTGGCAATGAAATACATTAAGCAGGGCACCAGTGAAGCAAAATCCCAAAATGCACCAAAGTTCTACTCAAACCACCAGATCTGTTTGATGGTTTTCACAGTCAGTTTGAACCCCTCCCAAAAAAACAATGACTCAGGGTCACTCTTTCCAGCATTAAACACGAACTAAAGACGCGATCCATTTTACCAGAAGAAAAAGGGCCGGATGTTCATTGGATATCACTCTGGCCCCCATCATTTCATGGTCATCTGGTGGACGGTTTCAACCCATCTGAAACAAATATAGTCAATTGGGCTCATTAAAATCACCATAAAATCAACTACTGTACATAAAACCACCATAAAATCTACAGATCATCATCCCATTTCTATGGCTTAAGAGAACACTATTTGAAACCACCAACCGCAACAAGCCATTTTTAGGGATACCCTCTGGTAATGACTAACAGTTTGCGAACTTGAACATGGCCCATAGAAATAGTTGATTTACCCATTAAAACTTGTGATTTTCCATAGCTATGTAAACGTTTGCCAGAGGGTAAAATCCCATTAAACCACCATAAAATCCGATGAAACCACCATAAAATCCCATTAAACCACCATAAAATCCCATTAAACCATGAAACCACCATAAAAACCCATTAAACCACCATAAAATCCCATGAAACCACCATAAAATCCCATGAAATCACCTTAAATGTCATCCCATTCATCACCCGGCGCCCCAGCCTGTCACCACTGGGTTTGCTCCAGTTGAACCCGACAAATCCGCCGCCGCCGGCTCCACTCACGACCCACAGGTTGCTATGTGAAGTGCAAGCACCGTTGCCACCTGTCCCCAGGGTCGAAGGACAAGGTGAAGTGCCCCCCTAGTGATGTGAACGTTGATTTAGAAAAACCATAGTATAGTAGTATGTCGATATTAATCTACCATAAACCATAATTGGAGTTATAAACCAACTTAGCTAACTATGGGGCACCACCTGTCCCCAGGGTCGAAGGATAGAAGTCTCTGGTTATGACAGATATAGCCTGATATAGCTATTGAACATATGGCACCCTGATGAAAATAGTTATAAAACACCAAAGATGGTGATGTTCAATAGCAAACTGTTAAATTACCAGAGGATAGCTTTCTGGTGCATCATGCTGAATGAGAACAGAACAAAATGCTGGAGATAGAGTTATTTTTAGCAACCCTCATTCAAATGGATAAGTTGGATGGAAATTGTGGAGGAAACATCACCCTAAAAGATATCCTGGCAACTTTGTGTTTTATCTTTTTGGGAAACACCTATAATAGATAGATGGAGTCACATGAACCAATCATTTGACCAAGTACAGTATGGAAAGTGGTGATGTACCCTCTGGCTATTTAACGTAGCTAGGGGAAAAATCACCATTTTAATAGGTAAATCATCATTTTGATCATCTACAAATGGGACATTTTGCATAGCTATGTTGAATAACCACAGGGTAAATCAATGAATAGTTTTGATACATCAAAGATTCCAAAAGACCAACCAAATGGAAAAATTGCAGGAGGGATGTTGATTAGCCCCACAAAAAAATGCATGATGTTCACAATCCCATCAATACAAGTTGTAGATCATTCCAAAAGTAAGTATTTTATCTTAAAGACATCTTGCAAACTATCCACGACAAAGTAATCAACTTGAAACCCATTCTACACCTGACTGATCAACTTCAACTGCTGTTTCTCTTCACTGGTGCCTGAGGCTTTGAGAGTAGGCAGTTGATCATCAGGAGCTTTCAAGGAGGGTCCTGAAAAGATCAAGATCTGACCACCCGAACCACCACCCGACGCGAAGTGATTGCTCTTGTCCTGCGCGCTCTCTCAAGGCTGGAAAAAAAACACAATGCATCTGTTCTATCATGCACCTAAAGCAAACAAGTTGGAGATGCAACTGATCTCATCCACAAAACATCAGGGCTCTAAACGGAGTCGTACCGTTCAGTCGTTTCTATCAGTTGAACAAGGCTGTAACCAGCGTAAAATGGATAGCATATAATTATACATGTATACACTATTATACACATACAAACACATATATGCGAATGTGTATGATACTTAATTACATACATATGAAAATATTATAACTATATATATATATAAATATATTATTGTATTGTATTGTATAGTATAGTATTGTACTGTACTATATTATATTAATTTATATTATATTATGTTATATTATATTGTATTATATGATATACTATATTATATTATATTATTCTATATTATATTATGTTATATGTTATACTATATTATAGTATATCATATTAAATTATTATATCAAAGTATATGATATCATATTATATTATTATATCATAGTATAAAATATCATATTATATTATATTGTATGCTATATGAAATTATATTATATTATATATTAAATTATATTATATTATATTACATTATATTATATTATATCGTATTATATTATATCATATCATATTATATTATCTTGTATTATATTATATTATATGATCGAAGGAAGTTTAGAAGTCAAACTTCCGACAATATGGACAGATGAAAAGCAGAGCAGGGACGAGGCAGAGAGAAGAGAAAGATTAGAAGAAAGAAGAGTAGAAGAGAAAGAGTAAGAAGAAAGAAGATGCAGATGCGTGAAAAGGTAGGAAAGTCGCGAAACACTGTGTTTTTCCACTGATTTGGGGCTCCGGAGGGTCGAAAAGTAGGCTCGCTAAAGCGGAGGGTGCGGAGACAGCTGGCCAGATGAGAGATGAACTAGACGACGGATGGCCCGAGAGCGTAGAGGAGCAGAGTCTTCTGTTGTTAGTATGGAGACACTATATTACAAGATAATATGATAAAGATGTATTATAGGCAGACGAGAAGAGTAGTATCAAGACAATATATGACTAGTACAAGACAATAGTTTGCATCGTATTTTTGTAAAGTTTTTCATACACAGAACTCTTTACAGACAGACGCTTTTGCACACAGAGACTTTTACACACAGACGCTTTTACACACAGACGATTTTGCACACAGAGACTTTTACACCCAAACACTTTTACACACAGAGACTTTTACACACAGACGATTTTGCATACAGAGACTTTTACACCCAAACACTTTGACACACAGAGACTTTTACACACACAGACGCTTTTACACACAGAAGCTTTTACACACAGACGCTTTTACACACAGACGCTTTTACACACAGACGCTTTTACACACAGACGCTTTTTACACACAGGCTCTTTTACACACAGACGCTTTTACACACAGACGCTTTTACACACAGACGCTTTTACACACAGACGCTTTTACACACAGACGCTTTTACACACAGAAGCTTTTACACATAGAAGCTTGTACACACAAACACTTTTACATACAAACACTTTTACACACAGAAGCTTTTCCACACAGACGCTTTTACACACAGACGCTTTTACACACAAATGTTTTTACACACAGACGCTTATACACACAGACGCATTTACACACAGACGCTTTTACACACAGACGCTTTTACACACAGACGCTTTTACACACAGACGCTTTTACACACAAACACTTTTACACACAGAGGCTTTTACACACAGACGCTTTTACACACAGACGCTTTTACACACAGAGGCTTTTACACACAAGCACTTTTACACACAAACACTTTTACACACAGACGCTTTTACACACAGACGCTTTTACACACAGACGCTTTGACACACAGACGCTTTTACACACAGACGCTTTTACACAGACACTTTTACACACAAAGCTTTTACACACACAGACGCTTTTACAGACAGAAGTTTTTACACACATACGTTTTTACACAGATGCTTTTACACACAGACACTTTTACACACAGACGCTTTTACTTTACACACAGACGCTTTTACACACAGACGCTTTTACACACAGACGCTTTTACACACAGACGCTTTTACACACAGACGCTTTTACACACAGATGCTTTTACACACAGACGCTTTGACACACAAACACTTTTACACACAGAGACTTTTACACACAGACGCTTTTACACACAGACGCTTTTACACACAGACGCTTTTACACACAGACGATTTTACACACAGACGCTTTTACACACAGACGCTTTTACACACAGACGCTTTTACACACAGACACTTTTACACGCAGACGCTTTTATACACAGGCGCTTTTACAGGCAGATGCTTTTACACACAAACACTTTCACAGTCGCTTTTACACGCAGACACTTTTACACACAGACGCTTTTACACACAGACACTTTTACACACAGACGCTTTTACACACAGACGCTTTTACACACAGAGACTTTTACACACACACAGACGCTTTTACACACAGAAGCTTTTACACACAGACGCTTTTACACACAAACACTTTTACACAAACACTTTTACACACAGACGCTTTTACACACAGACGCTTTTACACACAGACGAAAGGGTTGCTCCGGCACAGGAAAAATCGCAATTTTACCTCAGTTTCTACCGATCGACCCTCATTTCGTGCGAAAGGGTTGCTCCGGCACAAGTCAAATCGCAATTTTACCTCAGTTTTTGCCGATCGACCCTCATTTCGTGCGAAAGGGTTGCTCCGGGGCAAGTAAAATCGCAATTTTACCTCAGTTTTTGCCGATCGACCTTCATTTCGTGCGAAAGAGTTGCTCCGGGGCAAGTCAAATCGCAATTTTACCTCAGTTTTTGCCGATCGACCCTCATTTCGTGCGAAAGGGTTGTTCCGGGGCAAGTCAAATCGCAATTTTACCTCAGTTTTTGCCGATCGACCTTCATTTCGTGCGAAAGGGTTGCTCCGGGGCAAGTAAAATCGCAATTTTACCTCAGTTTTTGCCGATCGACCTTCATTTCGTGCGAAAGGGTTGCTCCGGGGCAAGTCAAATCGCAATTTTACCTCAGTTTTTGCCGATCGACCCTCATTTCGTGCGAAAGGGTTGCTTTAGCACACGTAAAATCGCAATTTTACCTCAGTTTTTGCCGATCGACCCTCATTTCGTGCGAAAGGGTTGCTTTAGCACACGTAAAATCGCAATTTTACCTCAGTTTTTGCCGATGGACCATCATTTCGTGCGAAAGGGTTGACGTTTCGTGACTCCCCGCCGGCACCACCCTCGGCCTTAAGAGAGAAAGATAAAAAGAAGGCGAGAGAGAGAAAAGGGAGAGAGATGTGAGAGAAGATGTGAAGATGAGCAGATGTGAAGATGAGCAGATGTGAGAGAAGGTGTGAAGATGAGCAGATGTGAAGATGAGCAGATGTGAGAGAAGATGTGAAGATGAGCAGATGTGAAGATGAGCAGATGTGAGAGAAGATGTGAGAGAAGATGAGAAGATGTGAAGATGAGAGATGTGAAGATGAGCAGAGTGAGAGAAGAGTGAGAGAAGATGTGAAGATGAGCAGAGGTGAGAGAAGATGTGAGAGAAGATGTGAAGATGGAAGCAGATTGTGAAGATGAGCCGATGTGAGAGAAGGTATGTGAGGAGAGATGTGAAGATGAGCAGATGTGAGAGAAGATGTGAGAGAAGATGTGAGAGAAGATGTGAGAGAAGATGTGAAGATGAGCAGATGTGAGAGAAGATGTGAAGATGAGCAGATGTGAGAGAAGATGCGAAGATGAGCAGATGTGAAGATGAGCAGATGTGAGAGAAGATGTGAAGATGAGCAGATGTGAGAGAAGATGTGAAGATGAGAAGATGTTTTACAGACCCCCACTTCTACACACAGAAGCTTTTACACACAGACGCTTTTACACACACACGCTTTTGCACACAAACGCTTTTGCACACACAGTCTTTTACACACAGACGCTTCTACACACAGACGCTTTTACACACAGACAAGTCCGGCACAAGTAAAATCGCAATTTTACCTCAGTTTCTACCGATCGACCCTCATTTCGTGCGAAAGGGTTGCTCCGGCACAAGTCAAATCGCAATTTTACCTCAGTTTTTGCCGATCGACCCGCATTTCGTGCGAAAGGGTTGCTCCGGGGCAAGTAAAATCGCAATTTTACCTCAGTTTTTGCCGATCGACCCTCATTTCGTGCGAAAGGGTTGCTCCGGCACACGAAAAATCGCAATTTTACCTCAGGTTTTGCCGATCGACCCGCATTTCGTGCGAAAGGGTTGCTCCGGCACACGAACAATCGCAATTTTTCCTCAGTTTTTGCCGATCGACCCTCATTTCGTGCGAAAGGGTTGCTCCGGCACAGGTAAAATCGCAATTTTTCCTCAGTTTTTGCCGATCGACCCTCATTTCGTGCGAAAGGGTTGCTCCGGGACAAGTAAAATCGCAATTTTTCCTCAGTTTTTGACGATCGACCCTCATTTCGTGCGAAAGGGTTGCTCGGGGGCAAGTAAAATCGCAATTTTTCCTCAGTTTTTGACGATCGACCCTCATTTCGTGCGAAAGGGTTAACGTTTCGTGACTCGCCGCCGGCACCACCCTCGGCCTTAAGAGAGAAAGATAAAGAAGGCGAGAGAGAGAAAAGGGAGAGAGAAAGGAGAGAAGATGTGAGAGAAGATGTGAGAGAAGATGTGAGAGAAGATGTGAAGATGAGCAGATGTGAGAGAAGATGTGAAGATGAGCAGATGTGAGAGAAGATGTGAGAGAAGATGTGAAGATGAGCAGATGTGAGAGAAGATGTGAAGAACAGCAGATGTGAAGGTGAGCAGATGTGAGAGAAGATATGAGAGAAGATGTGAAGATGAGCAGATGTGAAGAGAGGAGCAGATGTGAAGATGAGCAGATGTGAAGATGAGCAGATGTGAGAGAAGGTGTGAAGATGAGCAGATGTGAAGATGAGCAGATGTGAGAGAAGATGTGAAGATGAGAAGATGTGAGAGAAGATGTGAGAGAAGATGTGAGAGAATATGTAAGAGAAGATGAGAGAGAAGATGTGAAGATGAGCAGATATGAGAGAAGATGTGAGAGAAGATGTGAAGATGAGCAGATGTGAGAGAAGATGTGAAGATGTGAAGATGAGCAGATATGAGAGAAGATGCGAAGATGAGCAGATGTGAAGATGAGCAGATGTGAGAGAAGATGTGAGAGAAGATGTGAAGATGAGCAGATGTGAGAGAAGATGTGAAGATGAGAAGATGTTTTACAGACCCCCACTATTGGAAGAACCCTGCGCTCAGACGCTCTCGGGAAAAATTGCACGCCGTTGTGGCGCGAAGCACATTTGCAAGTCAAAATGTACAAAACACCTGGGTCTCGGAGCACTTTTGGAAGTTGAGATGTCGAAAAAGTGCACGCCGTTGTGGCGCGAAGCACATTTCCAAGTCAAAATGTACAAAACACCTTAGCGTCGGACCCACTTTTGGGAGTTGCGATGTCGAAAAAGTGCACGCTGTTGTGGCGCGAAGCACATTTCCAAGTCAAAATGTACAAAACACCTCAGGGTCGGACCACTTTTGGAAGTTGCGATTTCGAAAAAGTGCACGCGGTTGTGGCGCGAAGCACATTTCCAAGTCAAAACTTGCAAGACACACCATGTACGGACCATTTTTGGAGGTTCAGATGTCGAAAAAGTGCACGCCGTTGTGGCGCGAAGCACATTTCCAAGTCAAAATGTACAAAACACACCATGTACGGACCATTTTTGGAGGTTCAGATGTCGTTTAGCGTGGCAGGCGCAAGGGATTGTGGACCTTGTCAAAAGTGACCAAAATGTGAGGGTTTTGTAGCATTTCAAAAAATGATGGCAGGCATGGGACATTTGAAGAGGATCTGCAAAGATGCATTTTCGTGGCAGGCACGGTACAGAAGACATGTTCATGAGAGATGTTAGGAGGTCAGGGTGTTGATTTCCTGAGAGGGGTTGCATTTTGGAGTATCAGATGTGCAGGTTTGCTAAGATGATTTTGCGTGACAGGTGTAGCCCTTCGTATGACCTGGCATCAATTTTCCGTGGCAGGCGCAGTACTTTAGACAGGTGGACTGGAAAAATCGCAAAACGCATTGGTACGAGTCTGTCAGCTCTGCACTCAACTTTCCATTTTTGAAGGAAGTCTCGCAGAATTCTTTCGTTTTTGATGTCTTGAACTTCGAAAAATGAGGAAGTCTCGCAGAATTGCTTCGTTTCGGATGTTGTCAAGTTCCAAAAATGAAGACGTCTCGCAGAATTGTTCTGTTTTGGACGTTGTTATGTTCAAACATTAAGGAAGTCTCGCAGAATTTCTTCGTTTTTGATCTTGCAGATAGATAGATAGATAGATAGATAGATTGATTGATTGATTGATTGATTGATTGATAGATGGAAAGATAAATAGATAGAAAAATAGATAGATAGATCGATCGATAGATCGATAGATCGATAGATCGATAGATCGATAGATCGATAGATCGATAGATCGATAGATCGATAGATCGATAGATCGATAGATAGATAGATAGATAGCTAGATAGCTAGATAGCTAGATAGCTAGATAGCTAGATAGATAGATAGATAGATTAGGTAATTAGATGAAAGAGAGAGAGGGATAGATAGATAGATCGATAGATAGATAGATACATAGAAGATAGGTTGGCAGGTGGGTAGATAGTCAGAGAAAGAGAGAGAGAAAGAGAGGAGACCTCAAGCACCTTTCGGTCCATCAGTGGATTCGCTCTGCCATCCCTGATTCAGAACAACCAAGCTCTCCTATAGGTTTCCTATTTTTGAAACTTCCGCCACCGCCTTGTGCAGTACTATTATATAAATGTGAAATCCATTGAAATCCCCCATAACCATGATCAAGAAGGTGGCTTGCCATGGTGGCACCACAAGTTGTAGATCCCAGCCGATCAGATTAAGGAGCCCAAAAGGGAGAGATCCTGGATGGAATCGGTGGGTCCCGGCCCTTTCTAAAGCCCCTTTTAAGGGGGTTCGATGTAGCTTCACCCCACATGGGGCTCCCGTCCTTGCCGGCTGCCCCATCCCTGCCGCTGGCATCCAAGCGCACAGCTGCACCAAAGGTGATCCCTGAGAGGCCACTGAGCCAAATCATGCCGCCGCCTCAAGCGAACGGAAAACGCTGGGGTAACCGTGGAATTTCAACCACAGCCATAAACATCTGGTTGGTGGTTTCAAAACCTCTGAAAAATATGAAAGTCAGTTGGGATTATTATTCCCAATATATGGAAAAAATAAAAGCCATGTTCCAAACCACCAACCAGACATCCATAAACATCCGCGAACTGGAAAGTGGTGAAGTACCCGGTCACCAATAACGCTTTGCGAAATGAAAATCACCATTGTGTAGATAAATCATCATGTTGATCATCTATAAATGGGCCATTGCTTCCATAGTTATGTTGAATAACCAGAGTGTGGAATGTCAACCCAGAAAACTGAGAACCGTAATATGGGCCAGAAAACTTCGGGATCCACATGGATATAATCCAATATGGCCTACGAAATCAAGTGTGGAAATAACAAACAGATACAACAAGTTTTCAGGTTCACATCTCAAGAAAACCAAATAATCGGGATGTTTAAGTGGATTCTAACCTTCAAGCAACAGTGTCATTAATACAGTGAACCAATCTTACTTACTTATCCTGGCCTTCAGCACCCGGATAAATGACGAGCTGGCCATGCAAAAAAAAGTCCTGAAATCTACTGAAATCCCCCAAAAAAAAATTGGACAGTAGCTCCCATAAAATCCAGGAAAAGTCCTCAAGTTTGGATAGTAACCTCTATGGAATTCATGTCCCCCCACCGCGCCTGAGGAATGTCCGGACCAAATGGGTGGACCAGTGCCATGTGGGATGCCTGTGGCCCCACCCGAGGCCCCTTGCGTTGGCAAAACATCTCCTGAGGCTCGAAACGATGAAACTGGGAAAAGCCACCTTCTTGGATCAAGAAATCATGAGGATATCATGGAGATATCATAGAAATATGGAGGTTCCAAGTACCATGGTGCTACCCCAATTTTTGGATGGGAATCAATGCTACAATGGTCTGATTTTGGATGATTTAGGGGTGCCCCTATTTTAGGAAACCTCCATAGAGAACTGACAATCATTATAATGGATAAACTATAGTGGACATACAGTAGATTTCATTATTTTTTTCGGCCCAAAAATAGGGTACCTCACATTCCATCTTGTAGTTTAGAACCTCATGTTTCCCAGTCAAATGTCATGAATTGGGTATCACAAATGTCCTTTTCTCACTGGTTGATACAAAAAAAGAGGGTTCCGCCCATTCAACAACCAACAGGTAGATGATTCTAAATAATGTACCAAACAAAACAAATCGGTCCTTCTTTTGTTTCCTAAATGGACAATATTAGTGGTGTATATCTGTTGGATTTCGGGGGTCAACGTGGTCAACATGCTGGTAATCCGTTTTTTGTTCAAGATGCTAACTGGGAGAAATAGAAAATAAAATCCCCATGGATCCAAACACTTCCTCAGAAGATACTTGAAGTCCTAAATTACACCCCAAACATTTCCTAAGAAGGAACTTGGATCCATAGGGAAGATAGTTGAGAGTATTTAAACATTATTTAAACCAAAATTATCACCAACACGTTGGCGAATTGATAGACCAATAGCTTGCTTGCTCTAGCCCCAGGATATCCCCCACCTGCAGATCCAAATCTCCAAAAAATCAGCCAGTTGACCTCAAAATCTCAGAGCTTACAAAGGGATCAGCAGTCTCAAATCATCCCAAATCTTAACAAAATCTGCCAGTTACCATGAGGTACCCCAAACATCTCCGCAAACTCTAAGCAAATCGGAGGCGTCTGGTCTCATTGTATCTGTCATACTGCGCGTCTAAGGGAATGGTTTCCCGGTTCACGTGCGCACCCGTCTCGTCGGACCAGAGTGCATAACCCCCACGGCCCACGTGGGTGCCACCCCCTGAAGGAAGATGTTGATTGAACAAAAAAACTTACCATCTGGTTATGACTAACATAGCCATGGAAAATCCCTTATAAATGGAGGTTTTAATGGGAAAATCATCTATAAATGGGCCATTTTCCATGGCTATGTTAAATAACCAGAGGGTAGGTTTAGGGATGAAATTATGCAAACAAGAGTGGAGATTTAACCAACAATTATATAATAACACTAATCAATAATGAGGATTTGACCTTCAAAAAAAATCATTGAACCATGAAAAAGAGGGGGATCTAACATAATCTAACATAATCATACATCATCTAACAGAATCTAGCTCCTTTTTTTGGATTCAACCGACAAACATGAGGATGAGACCTGCAGGAATGCGTATTCAAGCAGCAAAACCAAGTTGCAAGTTGTAAACCGACAAAATTAGGCACATGTCCCGGCGCAAATCACGCATCTTGGCTTAAGTTTTCCCTTGTGTATACGGTAATCTTCAGCAACATGCCTGGTGTCTTCATAATGTCTCTCCCATCAAATGTCCACTGGTGACATGTGATTGCAATTTGTCCATACGACTCAGAAATATCTTGGTGGCCCTGTCAGGGCTAATCTCGATGATTTTTGAAGTCAATACAAGAAATATGTCCTGTTCATAAAACTGCCTTTGAAAACTGCCACGCAAATCACCAAAATACATTTGGTAACTGCCAAACCTGCTTCAATTAACCAAAGGCATGTGGTAAGTTGCTAAAAATCAGTTGAACAAACACACTTGCAAAGTTCCAAAACAAACAATCATCCACCAAAATCACCCAAATTTCACATAGGGTTCATCCTAGTACAATCTGGGGCTCCCAATAATGTTTTATGCTACTCCATCCAAACATAGACGTACCATAACGTATCTACCATAAACTATCGAACACCTATAGTCGTTTGCACCAATCTAGTTTTTTCTTGCTGAAACACAGCGATTTGATCCCAGATGCTATGTTGATAGGTTACACCTATCAAGTGAGAGCCCCACAAAGTAGTGCACCCCACTCACAAGTTTGTTTATATAATCCCCATTGACAACACAGTAGTTACAATCAATCACCACAAACCTTAGTGATACTAGTTATAAACCGACTTAGCCTTACAAAATCTCAGTGAATCCCATTAAAAATCACCCGTTTTTATCCATGAAAAACCTATGACGTCCCTTGAAATCACCAAAAAATTCCATGAAGTCATCATAAATTCACCTGAACCCGATGAAATCACCCTTGAATCCATGAAAAATCCTAGGTTTTGCTATGTTTTGCTGCTCAACTCCCACCTTTCCAACCCGTTGCGGCGCCTGCCAGCCACGGGGCACCCTGCGGGCCCGGCAACGCCACGCCGCCGGCGCGCTGCGGCGACGTCATGGAAGCCGCTGGGCAGCCAGCGCCCGAGACGTCCACCACGCAGTGGTCGTTGAGGGCCACCTTTTAACCACTGGGTTTTGATCATCAAGGGATTTACCCTCTGGTAATTTAACTGTTTGCTATTGAAAATGGCCATAGAAATAGTTGATTTTCCCATTAAAAAATGCCATTTTCAATAGCTATGTTAAATTACCAGAGGGTAGGTAAGGGGTATAACCAGTGGTACTAAATATCACTTAACTAATTTTGGTCATAACCAGGGGTATACCAGTGATCTTGATCATAACTAATTTAGGTGATCATCACTTGGTTATAACAAGGGCTAACCAGTTGTTAGGGTTAGTATACCAGTTTGATTACAGAAATAACTGCTACGAACCAGTTGCTAGTACTTGAGAAGTAGTTAGTACCCTCTGGTAAACGTTTACAAAAAACGATGGAACATCACCATGCTATTAATGGGTAACTCAACTATTTCTATGGCCATGTTCAACCGTAAATCAACTATTTCTATGGCCATTTTCAATAGCTATGTTTGTTTACCAGAGGGTACCAGTTAGAACAAGGTTAGGGTTTGACAACTGATTAGTAGCAGTTCTTTTTGTTGATCATCCAACGGTGATAAGTGGCTAGTAATGGTTAGTACCTGGGTAACCCAATTATATGGATATAAATATGGTATAACCATAACTGGTTGTTAGTAGCAGTACTTGGTGGGGGTTAGGGGACTAAATTAGTTAGTATAAATGGTATAAGTGGGGTTGTAACCCAGTTATAAATGGTATATAACTAGATGGTAAAAGCCCTGGGGATTTAGTAAGCAGTTACAGTAGGATGAGATGGGAATCGCAATGGGGTTAATATGGGATATTATAGTACACTTGGGTTTATATGGGATTAATGATCATAGGATTACTTTCGGTTCATGATGATGATATGATAACTATAGTTGCGGTGAATGATATGTAGTATTTATACAATTGGATTGGGATAGTACTCAGGGATAAAATGGCGTGTACTAATTACAATAATATATCTATGGATCTAATGAAACATGGGTGAAACTAAACCAAGAAACATACAAGCTGGGGCCACCTAGATCGCTATAGAAGATGACTTATAATTTGGTTAACTGGGGTTTATGGAGGATATGGTTAATGGAAACCAACTTACAGCTAGAGGGCCCTACCCTGTATCATGGTCATTTTTATGGGAATTCTATGGGATTTATACTGGGATTTTAAAATTGGATTTTAATGGTGACTTAATGGGATGCAATGGGATTTGACAGGATTTCATGGGATTTAAGGGACTTTAAAAGGTAGTTGACTATGAAAATAATAGGGATTGAACCGACAAACATATTTGAAAGAGTTTCGGGTTAGTCTTGTGGTCTATGGATTTTGAACATCCTATACGTCATGGAGAATAACTATGGATACGAGTACTGGGTTTACATGAGTTATCATATGATTATGTACAAGTATGCGATTCCAAGCTCCATAAGGTGGGAGATAAGCCCTACAACTATGGTTGTGTAACCCACTTGTTATGACTGCACCCCCAAACACTGAGAAATTTCCGACTTTTGCCGCGAAAAATTGGGATTTGACCAACATGAAAATGGGAAACATGTATAATGTAACGGTAAATCCATGGTGATCTTACCATGAACGATGCTGGAAGTTGATTGAACTTTGGGACTAAACATGATTTTGCCAATGAACATTGGACTTAATTATATGGTTAATGGAACATATTAGTCCATGATGGAACTACCTAGACACACCGTTTCTACACTCTGCTGGGGGGTTCCCACCTGGAAAAGCAACAAAAAAATCATAAGACCATCTTTCTGCACACATCTTTCAGTACTGACATCGCATAGGCAGAGTTGACATGATCAGAGTTGACGCAGCAAACTCACGTAGGTGTGGAAAATCCCACCATTTGCTTATCACATTCCCACGGAAAGCCCATTTTTAAGAGCCCTCCGGTGTCATCCAACGTGGCAATGGAAAAATAGTGATCTAATGATTGATGTTTTTCTCAATAAGACACTTCATTTAAGGGCTATTTCCCGTTGCCATGTTTCAGTACAGCAGGGCATTCCGAAAAAAAAAAAAAAATGTTTTAAAAAAAACAATATGACTGCATCTTTGATGTTTAACATAATGGCTGGATCAGTTCAACATATATACATGTTTAGTACTGCAGGGGTATTCCCAAAGATTGATCCAGAAACTGCCCAAGGATCCCCATGCCTGCTGCCCACTGCACAGGAGAGCAGATGATGCCTAGCAACGCCAATGGCGAATGGGTCAGGACATTGGGGGCAATCGTATGTCTTATGACTCCATATATGCATCTAGACATATATACGGTATATATATATAATATCATAATACATATATATATATATATATATGTATGTATATATGTATTATGATATGTATATATATAATATACCATATATGCTGTATATAATACCTAAATAATAGAATCATATACATGATAGATACCATATGATATACATTACGTACCTGGTTGTTCTGTAATGTAAAAATGTATGTATGTATTCATATATTATAAATATATTATATACAATACATACTAACTTTGTAGGTCTCACGTGTTACTGGTAAATGTCTGAAACATCTTGACACATCTTGATTGTATACAGATAGAATGTCCTTGATTGTCACAAAACCATTTTCAGAAAATGATTCTCTTTTGACGTATTGCCATCGCCGATCTCTGTCTAATGCTTTCCCTGGTGAGAGATCTGAACCGTCATAGCGTACCTTCTCTAATTTGCCTTGAAACCAGACCATCCTTCAAACAATCCAACCTGACAGTGAAACATCAGCACTTTTTTCACTGTTGATTTTCCAAGTCAAACATATGAGCTATGTTACCTTCTAGTAGTTTAACATTGCTATAGACAAGCATCAGTCATAAATCATCGGGCCGTTTTCCATAGCCATGCTAAATTTCCAGGGATATGTTGAGTCTGACAATGATTTGCAACATGTTTCTGCTGGGACTTTTGACACTGTCGGCTTCTGGATTGGAGGGCAACTTTGCAGAAAAATCTGGCTACACATATCCAAACTGGTCTGCAACTGCACAGCTGTCGCCACCAAAATCTAGATGGCCCCATGTAACAATTGATCCACTCGCCACTATAGCAGCAAATGCCCCCCAAGTTGCTTGAACCCGTTGCACACCTTTGAGCTGGTCCTGGACTTCAGAGCTGTCACCACCTATATCTGGATTGCCCCAGACCACAACAGACCCATCCAAAAGGATTGCAGCGAATGCAGAGTCAGTTGCTTGAAGATACTGGACACCTTTGAGCTGGTCCTGGACTTCAGAGCTGTCACCACCTATATCTGGATTGCCCCAGACCACAACAGACCCATCCAAAAGGATTGCAGCGAATGCAGAGTCAGTTGCTTGAAGATACTGGACACCTTTGAGCTGGTCCTGGACTTCAGAGCCGTCACCACCTCTATATGGATCGCCCCAGACCACAACAGACCCATCCGCCAGGATCGCGTGTGCAGCCCCAGTTGCTTGAATTTGTTGGACGTTGCCGCAACCTTTGCCTCTATGGCAATAGCTGTGAGGTGGGCTCCGTCTTCGAGTCCTGCAGCTTGCAAAGATTTTGTAGGATCCACCACACTATGGTCGGCAGCAACAAGCCTCAAGAAGCCAAGTTGAAACGATTTCTGCGCCAGAACCCTCAAGTCCCCTACTTTGGAGGACTGCGCAATCGAAAAAATCTCACTGCGACCGCTTGGCACTGCCACAGTGACTTGAAGCATGTATGGAAAAATCAGCTGTACCAATCTCTCCAACAATTGTTCTTGAGCCAAATTGCACCACTTGTTGAGCGCTTGAATAAACTCCCAAGACTAACCGTGCGATGCCTTTGCACGCGAGACCTCGACTGGAATGATTGAAAATTGTCCCATCATTATGAGCAAAGCCCGTTCACTCAAACATGTGCGGATGGGTAAGTCCGAAAATAGGCTAATTGCTCCAAAATTCTTTCATTGATTCATTGATCATCATCTTGGCAATTTCAATGGCATTATAAAATATACATGACCATCAAATCATCAACAAACCAGATGATTTGTATATTTCTCTTGTTTTCCCCTTCCTTTTGAGGATCCAAAAAGGGACGTCCCGCGGTGAGTGAAACTCACCATGTCAGCCTGCAGATTGGCATCTCCCGAGATGGTCAACTGATTTTTTGCCATCAAGACCTGGTTTTTCAGCTGGGACATCCCCAATGGGCATTGAAATTATTGACATCACCAAGGCTATGGAATTGAGAAAAAGCACATGTTTTCTATAAATCTATATACCCTCCGATGTCATCAAACATGGCGGGCCGCTGGGAAAGTCCCCGAACTGAATGGAGGTTTCAATGGGAAAATCATCGAACTAAATGGAGATGTTCCTTCGTGTTTGACTGCCAGAGCGTAGATTTGAGATGTTTCACGTCTTTTCTCCCATCAGATAATCAGATCCTCGCGTTTTGGAGAAAATGGGGAGGCCTGAGTTCATCCGAGCGATATCTGCTTGCAACGGTGCTTGTGGTGCTTTTGGTACTCTAGATCAAACGACGTCTTTCCCGTAGAAAAAAGGCTCAAAGCACGAATCCAATAGCGAATTTAATGATCAGTTTACTATCCAGCAGGGCGACTTGGTTTAGCACGTGTTTAAATGTTTCGTTCAACGTTAACATTACCTAGATTTCAATGAGCGTTGAACCAAATAGTACCATGAACAACAATTATCCTATCTCATCCCATTGTACTTGTTGCTTGATAGGCATCCTTCTTATAGGTTAAACAAAGTTAATCTGGTTGGTGGTATACCTACCCCTCTGAAAAATATGAACGTCAGTTGGGATTATGATTCCCAATATATGGAAAATCAAACATGTTCCAAACCACCAACCAGAAATTAAATCTGAATTTATAACCTCTTTTTTCAGAATCAATCAGCTGGAGTATTCTACAACAAAACACCCAACCACTTCCCAGTTTTTTGGGTTGCATCCCAATTGTCCATGGTGAGATCCGTTTGACGTTTACATCAAGTTAAATCACCATGGTTTATGGTCCATGTTGAATTCAACGATGTCATGGTAACATCCACATCTTTTCACCAACTAAAGCTACAGTCCTTGTGTCTTAAGGTCAAATCTTATTTTTCCCGGCTCAAACCCCCATCAATCCACATGTTTCATGGTCAATTCCAAGTGTTTCATTGAAAAAACAACGTGTTTGATGGTAACATCACCTTACCATCATCCTTTTTCAAAGTGAAATCTCCAGTTTTCATGTTTCAAACATGGTAAATCCATATAAATTCCATATCTGGTTGGTGGTGCAATAACCATCTTCAAAAATATGAGTTCGTCAATGGTAAGGATGACATCCCATATCTTATGGAAACAAATGTTTGAAACCACCAACCAGATATACCCTTTGGTAATTTAACATCATCTATGGGAAAATCACCATTGTTAAGTTCGGTAAACCATCTATACATGGGCCATTTTCATCCATTTTCCATGTTGTTAATAGGTAAACCATCTATACATGGGCCATCTATGCCATAGCTATGTTAAATTCGCCGCGGGTAACTCCATCCAGGCGCCAGGTCGAAGGAGACGTTGCCATCGTCCGAGCTGGGCGGCCAGGTCGAGCCCGTGGAGCCCCAGGAGGAGAGCAACGTTTGACATTTGTCTTCCAGGCGACTTCCTGGGGGATTTGGTCTCATTCAATGGCCATTTTAGGAACCGATTGATTGGGGCTACCTACCATAGAAAAAAGGCCTATATAAGAAGGCCTATGTAAGGGAACATCCCCATAAAATATGGCCGGAAATATGGTACTAACGTACCTCCATTTAGGATCCTGAAATTCCCATTGTCTCATGCCTTGGGATGGTTGATGGCTTTTCTGGATTGGTTTTCTTGGGAAAATCTGAGCCGGAAACCATGGTGTTTACCATCAAATTGATCGGGGTTTCGGGTTAAAATTTTCCCATCATCCAATTCTACGATTGATGGCTTTTCTGGGAGTTTTGTTGCTAGGCAAAATGGGATTTTTAGCCAAATGACTTCCTGATTGATGGAATGTTTGATGGGATGTTTGATGGGACATGTTTATCGGTTATAGAAGAAAATTATGGGATGTTTAACTGGATAATCATGTTTTTCTAAAACATTATCATCATTCCATGTTTTAATCATGGTTTTCTAATGTTTTCTATGGATAATCAAGAGATTATCATCATTCCTCCTTATGAATGTCGGGATTTTTATCGGTGACTTCCGAAAAAGGGGATGGCCGTTTTTTCCTCTCCTCTGGGAATCTCTGGGACATTTACATCATTTCCGGCGACTTCTTGGAGATTGGAAGAGTCGTTTTTTTCAATGTTTCATGGGAATATCATGGGAATATCATGGGAATATCTTGGGAATATCATGGGAATACCTGGAGGTTGAAAAACTGGCAGAAGAACTGGATTTCTGGGAGAGTTTAATGGGATATAGCCTGATATCGCTTACACAAATGCCAATGATACTGAGATGTTATGGAAATATGATGGGAAAATTATGGGATATGTTCCCAATAATTTTCATCATGGGATGATGCGACTTCTTGGAGGTTTCAGCAGATTTTTTTGCATTGATGTTCTGGGAATACAATGGTTTTTGTTACTGATTATACCATCTGGTTATTTAATACCAAGTAACAAAAAATGGTTTGGAGGTTTCCTAAGTGGGTACCTCTAAAATCATCCAAGTCATGGATGACCATTTTACCATCTGGTTATGACTAACATAGCCATAGAAAATCACCATTGTTAATAGGTAAACCATCTATAAATGGACCATTTTCCATGGCTATGTTAAATGACCAGAGAGAAATCTGTGGATGTTGAAAAAAAATGCATGTGTGATCCAAAGTTCATGCACATACAACTAACAATGGGAATATATGTATATATATATATACATAATATTTAAAAAAATGTCCAAGTGGTTATGTCAAATGTCATGATTATAAAAGTATCATTGGATGTTGATTTAATGGGATTTCATGGTTATTATAGGTGTCTAAAATGGGACCCTCAACGAACAGCAGGATGTATTTCTGGGATCTTTGATGGGATTATTGTGGGAATATCAAGGGATGATGGGATAGAACCAACAATCAGGGACAGTATTTTCACCAGTAACCTGGCACTGGCTGGATATGATGGCACTGCCTGGGAGTTTTCGAAAAACAAAATTGGATTATTTAAGGTATCAAAAGTTTTCACCGGGCTTTTTCATGGGAATTCGAATGGGAATCTAATGAGATTTAATGGGAGATAGTGGGCATAGAACTACCAAAGAAATGATTATGGTGCGACTTACTTCCTGGATATGTCATGGGAATTGAATGGTTATTTTGATGGGAGTTAAACATGGGGATTTGATGGGATTGGATTTAAATAAACCATGAGATTCAATGGTTATTTTACTTGTGATGAATGATGATAAACCAATGGATTTGATATGATTTGAAATCAATTTTGGGATTGCTATGGGAATATCATGGGATATAACCAACAATAGGAAAATGTAATGATCAGATTTAGTGGGGAAAGAATGGGAATTAGGTAGATATAATGGGGATCTGAATGGGATATTTAATCCTATCACCAGCAATGTGGGGTATTTGGCCGATGTTTCATACATATATTCCTCATTGTTTCATGAGGATTTCCTCGGGATTAATCTCCATTTTGGTGTGGATTGAAGTTTCGTACATGGACAAAAAATACTTCCCATTGCTATGGGAAAAAATAGGGATATAATTGAATATAATGGGACAACCAACAACCTGGCAGATGTAATATATATGGATTGAATGGCATATTTAATGGAATATAATTAATTACGTACATATCACCAACACTTTTGTGGGTTTGTAAACAAAACAATGGATTTATCCCCATGATTGTATAAATCCCAGAAACGGAATGAATGTAGGAAGTTGGCAATCCAATTCCAGGCAAGTGGTTGTCACAGGCAAGAGTGGAGACCACACCCCACCATGTTTTGACATGGACCGTGGCACATACAGTAATATGTTGATATATATATATATGTTGATATCATCGCAATCTATCTAGCTGTCTAGGCTGTCTATTCTGTTTAGGAATCTGTCCGTGTATCTATTATCTTATCGTGTCTTCTCTCATCTATCTCTTCAAAATACTTATGACAACGATAACGGACAAATATTGACAAAAATAGTTATCTACTGCAAGTTGACCATGTTTAACAATGATTTTCGCAGGGCAGCAGGCATGTACTCCAGTCATATCCATCAAATCCCTATGAAAAACCCCTATGCGACCCACATGTTGGCTGGTTCCATCCCATTGGACCTCATTTAAGAAGCAGCATTAATCCCAATGAAATTCCCATTGACACCCAATTATCTCCTATGTTCATACCCATCAAATAGGAAATCCCACGCAAAAAAGAAAAGTGGTTTTACTGGTTTAACTATGTTTAAACCCAACAATACACTATCCTCAGAATCACCATTTTTATGGATGCTATCAACCCTTCCCAAATGGTTTATGGCAGCAAGGGTTTCCAACACTGGTTCAACAAACCATCAATGCAACTCTGACAGGTCCTCCTGTGTTTTTGCAGGTGTTGTACTCCTGCACCCGCACTTGGCCCTTCTGCACCACCATCAAGTTTTTGGCCGAAGCATTCAGCCCTCGCTGTGACGCGCCGGTGTGGGAAAATGTGGAGTTCACCTGGGAAAAAATAAGTGGAGTTCACCTGGAAGAAATGGCATCGAATTTGTTTCAAAAATGGAAAATTATGTTCAAAGTTTGAGATGGATGAGATACATCTTGGGTAAACTCAAGAAAGTCTGTGAATTGCATTGAAACATGGCTTTGGAACTGGTAACGAATGGTTGGAGCTCCATTTTTCTTGACAAAACACCCTGAGAGCGGTTGTGATTCAAGAGCGAAATCCAGAAAACTCAAACATCACCTTGAGTTTACAGCGGAACCGCTGCGGCTGTGGTGTGATGGAGAAAGGTTCAAGGCAGTTCTTAATCAGAGTTCCATCAGAAAACGTGTGACCCTCAATGTCCATTGCCATGATATACCCTCCAGTAAATTAACATAGACCCTGGCAGTCACCGGGGTTTGAAGATTAATTAGTGTCCACGAAAAATTGGTGATTCTCAGGGTCGAACTGTTAATCAGAGGGTACACCTAGCCAGTACTACACCATCATATTCAGATCAAAGGCAGGATCTTTAAAGAGAAAACCGCGTCATACAGTTGGTTCTATTTCCCAAACATATACTATCATCATAGTAAAAAGTCAGAAACGCAATTTATGATAATTTATGATCTATATTTTTAGTAGGATTTTAATGTTTCTATCTTAAATTTGGGTCTTACTTACTATAGAATACAGGATCCATGTATGCTATATATGGTAACATTTACCATCAATATACCCCCAATGTTAGCATATATACCATACATGGATCCTATGGGATATACCGTCTCATCTCATCGTGGAGACCGTCGAGACCGTCGCCGCCGAGGGGCTGGAAAGACTCCAGGTCACACTGCGATTTCCCAGGCTCATGTCGCCTCAACCGATGGCCAGGCTCTTTTGATGGGAAAATGATGGAAAATGATGGTCCGAACTGGGTCTAGAACTGATGAACTGGGTGATGTTCCACAAAAAACGTGATGTTGTGATGTTCCACCGGAGAGTTGAGGATCCTCGTGATTTTTCTTTCGCATGGTGAATCCATCAGATTGCGCTGGCCACCAAACTGGAGGTAGAAAAATCGACGCGTAGAACCTAGGGCAACTAGTAACTAACTAGTAGAGACTATCAGAACCACTTTGCTACCAATTCCAAATCGTGTCAGGGACCCCTCACAGTATGCATTAATATATATATATATATTAATATATTATGGGGGTCAAAAGTGATTCACGAGATGCAAAATTGATGCATGGATCAATGGACAAGCAACAATCAAAAGTGTTCATTTGACCAATAATTTGACACAGTTTAACAGCGACCAACTGGGTCATTGTACAACCAAACAAGTGTGAAATTGTTACTTTGACAGAGGTTTGATTGGATACTGGTCGGCATAACAACTTTGCTAAATAAAACTGTACAAATATGCAATAATCATCTGCACTCTGACTCAAGTGGCAGGTGCAAACCGCTCTGGGTCACCTTATCTCTCAAACATTCTCAAACAATGCTATGTTGGGGATATCTAAACTGGATGCTGGTTGTCCAGCCAAAACAAACTTAGCCAACTGAGTTATTTATCACCTCCAAAAGGAACCCGTCAGTAGGAACTGCTTGAAACCACTCCTACCTGCCATTGGGTCAAGATCTGGGCCCCTCTGGGCAACCCCGACAAAAATACAAGTGCTAGTGGATTTGAGGATGGTAAACCCACCATCCAAATTGTGAGTATGCAATTCTCATGTGTATGCATGCATGGATGGATGTACCTACGTACGTATGTTTGTATTAACACTAGAAATGAGGTAAATCATCTAACTAAATGCCCCGTGGCTTCTATAGCTAATTGTTTAATTGTCACAGGTTAGAACATATCATTCCATTAAACCAGCATAATATCCCATTAAAATCACATCAAATCTGACTAAACCACCGCTAAATCACATGAACATCACGTCGTTTCTCCCATTAAATCACCATGAAACCACCATAAAATCCCATAAAATTCCATATTCCCAGTAAATCCCATTAAATCCTCCTTAAATTCCCCATGGAAAAATCCGACCACCGGTCTCACCGGTCTTAACTCGCTTCACCTTGAGCTGTGAGGTCCAGGACCGTCGGAATCACTTGCTCCTTGGTGCTGATACCTGACGCAATCCCCAAATAGTTTACTGATGTTTACTGGATTTAGTGATATTTATCATTTTCACGATCATGATTTTAGTTATACATGATCATGATTTTAGTGATACATGATCATGATTTTAGTGATACATGATCCTGACTTTAGAGATACATGATCATGACTTTAGTGATACATGATCATGATATTAGTGATACATGATCATGACTTTAGTGATACATGATCATGACTTTAGTGATACATGATCATGACTTTAGTGATACATGATCATGACTTTAGTGATACATGATCATGACTTTAGTGATGCATGATCATGACTTTAGTGATACATGATCATGACTTTAGTGATACATGATCATGACTTTAGTGATACATGATCATGGCTTTAGTGATACATGATCATGACTTTAGTGATACATGATCATGACTTTAGTGATACATGATCATGACTTTAGTGATACATGATCATGACTTTAGTGATACATGATCATGACTTTAGTGATAAATGATCATGACTTTAGTGATACATGATCATGATTTTAGTGATACATGGTCATGATTTTAGTGATACATGGTCATGATTTTAGTGATACATGATCATGATCTTAGTGATACATGATCATGATCTTAGTGATACATGATCATGACTTTAGTGATACATGATCATGACTTTAGTGATACATGATCATGATTTTAGTGATACATGATCATGGTTTTAGTGATGCATGATCATGACTTTAGTGATACATGATCATGACTTTAGTGATGCATGATCATGACTTTAGTGATACATGATCATGACTTTAGTGATACATGATCATGACTTTAGTGATACATGATCATGGCTTTAGTGATACATGATCATGACTTTAGTGAGACATGATCATGACTTTAGTGATACATGATCATGACTTTAGTGATACATGATCATGACTTTAGTGAGACATGATCATGACTTTAGTGATACATGATCATGACTTTAGTGATACATGATCATGACTTTAGTGATACATGATCATGACTTTAGTGATACATGATCATGGAGTTTGAGTGATACATGATCATGACTTTAGTGATAATGATCATGATTTAGTGATACATGATCATGATTTTAGTGATACATGATCATGATTTAGTGATACATGATTTTAGTGATACATGATCATGATTTTAGTGATACATGATGATACATGACATTTTCGTGATACATGATACAGATGATTTATGGTCATGATCTTAGTGATACATGATCATGACTTTAGCATGATCATGACTTTAGTGATACATGATCATGATTTTAGTGATACATGATCATGATTTTAGTGATACATGATTAATGATTTTAGTGATACATGATCATGATTTTAGTGATACATGATCATGATCTTAGTGATACATGATCATGATTTTTGTGATAAATGATCATGATTTTTGTGATACATGATCATGATCTTAGTGATACATGATCATGATTTTAGTGATACATGATCATGATTTTAGTGATACATGATCATGATTTTAGTGATACATGATCATGATTTTAGTGATACATGGTCATGATTTTAGTGATACATGATCATGATTTTAGTGATACATGATCATGATCTTAGTGATACATGATCATGATCTTAGTGATACATGATCATGACTTTAGTGATCATGATCATGACTTTAGTGATACATGATCATGATTTTAGTGATACATGGTCATGATTTTAGTGATACATGGTCATGATTTTAGTGATACATGATCATGATTTTAGTGATACATGATCATGACTTTAGTGATACATGATCATGACTTTAGTGATACATGATCATGACTTTAGTGATACATGATCATGATTTTAGTGATACATGATCATGATTTTAGTGATACATGGTCATGATTTTAGTGATACATGATCATGATTTTAGTGATACATGGTCATGATTTTTGTGATACATGATCATGATTTTAGTGATACATGATCATGATTTTAGTGGTATGTGATCATGATTTTAGTGATACATGATCATGACTTTAGTGATACATGATCATGATTTTAGTGATACATGATCATGATTTTAGTGATACATGGTCATGATTTTAGTGATACATGGTCATGATTTTAGTGATACATGATCATGATTTTAGTGATACATGATCATGATTTTAGTGATACATGGTCATGATTTTAGTGATACATGATCATGATTTTAGTGATACATGATTATGATTTTAGTGATTCATGGTCATGACTTTAGTGATACATGATCGTGATTTTAGTGATACATGATCATGATTTCAGTGATACATGATCATGATTTTAGTGATACATGATCATGATTTTAGTGATACATGATCATGACTTTAGTGATACATGGCCATGATTTTAGTGAAACATGATCATGATTTTAGTGATACATGATCATGTTTTTAGTGATACATGATCATGATTTTAGTGTTACATGGTCATGATCTTAGTGATACATGATCATGACTTTAGTGATACATGATCATGATTTTAGTGATACATGATCATGATTTTAGTGATACATGGTCATGACTTTAGTGATACATGATCATGATTTTAGTGATACATGATCATGATTTTAGTGATACATGATCATCACTTTAGAGATACATGATCATGATTTTAGTGATACATGATCATGATTTTAGTGATACATGATCATGATTTTAGTGATACATGATTCATATGTTCATGATTTTAGTGATAACATGATGATGATTTTAGTGAAACATGATCATGATTTTATTGATACATGATCATAATTTTAGTGATACATGATCATGATTTTAGTGATACATGATCATGATTTTAGTGATACATGATCATGACTTTAGTGATACATGATCATGATTTTAGTGATACATGGTCATGATTTTAGTGATACATGATCATGGTTTTAGTGATACATGATCATGATTTTAGTGATACATGGTCATGATCTTAGTGATACATGATCATGATTTTAGTGATACATGATCATGATTTTAGTGATACATGATCATGATTTTAGTGATACATGATCATGATTTTAGTGATACATGATCATGATTTTAGTGATACATGATCATGATTTTAGTGATGCATGATCATCATTTTAGAGATACATGATCATGATTTTAGTGATACATGATCATGTTTTTAGTGATACATGGTCATGATTTTAGTGATACATGATCATGATTTTAGTGATACATGATCATGATTTTAGTGATACATGATCATGATCTTAGTGATACATGATCATGATTTTAGTGATACATGGTCATGGTTTTAGTGATACATGATCATGATTTTACTGATACATGATCATGATTTTAGTGATACATGATCATGACTTTAGTGATACATGATCATGACTTTAGTGATACATGATCATGATTTTAGTGATACATGATCATGATTTTAGTGATACATGATCATGATTTTAGTGATACATGACCATGATTTTAGTGATACATGGTCATGATTTTAGTGATACATGATCATGATTTTAGTGATGCATGATCATGATTTTAGTGATACATGATCATGATTTTAGTGATACATGAGCATGATTTTAGTGATACATGGTCATGATTTTAGTGATACATGATCATGATTTTAGTGATACATGGTCATGATTTTAGTGATACATGATCATGATTTTAGTGATACATGATCATGATCTTAGTGATACATGATCATGATTTTAGTGATACATGATCATGATTTTAGTGATACATGATCATGATTTTAGTGATACATGATCATGGTTTTAGTGATACATGATCATGATTTTAGTGATACATGGTCATGATCTTAGTGATACATGATCATGATTTTAGTGATACATGATCATGATTTTAGTGATACATGATCATGATTTTAGTGATACATGATCATGAATTTAGTGATACATGATCATGAATTTAGTGATACATGATCATGATTTTAGTGATACATGATCATGTTTTTAGTGATACATGGTCATGATTTTAGTGATACATGATCATGATTTTAGTGATACATGATCATGAATTTAGTGATACATGATCATGATTTTAGTGATAAATCTAACCGTAAACTAAGTGATATATGTTTAATTAAGGGATATTTAGCAAATCTACTGAAATTGATGGGAGATTTAACGATCATAATTTTAGTGGATCTGTTTTTTGGATTTATCACTTGATGTAGATTTTTTCGTGGGATTTTGCGAATTTCAATCGTTTTGGGAGTAATTTTAGTGGGAGTTTGTTGCTGATTGTGATCCGAAATGGATCAACAAAATGTCTTTGGGGGTTACCATCTGGTTATGACTAACATAGCCATGGAAAATCCCTTAAATGGATGTTTATAGCTGGGAAAATCATCTATAAATGGGCATTTGTTCCATGGCTATGTTAAATAACCAGAGGGTACTGTATATTATATAAGTATTATGTTTCGAATATGTGAATGTCATGAAGCCAAGATATGTATTGAATGTATTTAACATCTAATGTGTGTATTTCAAAGACATACCACATAAATATACCAACCGGACAAACACTGTGAAACTGCAGTACACAAAAAAAAAAAACATCATCACTGAAACACAACGAATGCGTCGCTGCCGAAGCTCCTGGTCCTGCCCGTACAGGATGCTATATCATATGATATCAAAGTATATTGTATTATATTATATGATGTTGAGTTATACTACATTCTGTTATGTTCAATATTATTTCTGAATTGGTTATTATCGCGATGTTGATAGTACAGTATATGTTGATTACAAACGTATGTTGTTTAGCTAATTGTTAAGTATATAATGTATATACATACATATTATGTAAGAACAACACATACTGACTTTCATATTTGTCTTTTGCATATATATATATAGAATTATATAGTTGTGTTTTATATCTCATGCAAGTATTTACGGTATGTATATGTTTTGGGGGTTCTGACAACTCCAATTGTAGTGCCGATATCTTGAGCTGACAACTCCAAAGTGGACTAGCTAAAGAAAAGCACGGCCCCAATGTAACATAATGTAACTTCCGCTGCACCTTCTTAGTCAACTGCCAGTGATTCTCAAATCTCCGAGTGGGCTGAAGGAACACCTCACCTGTAAATTGTAAACTCAATCTGTCCAGTCTAGAGACAAATTTCAAATGACTGACAATCCTTGGCGGTCTGTTGATCTGCCAACAATCCACTGTCAAAAACACAAAAGCACATCAAAGTGTATGGCTGTAATCCATGCAGACATGCAGAACTGGGTGTACTAAACTTTCCTGCCAATTGTACATCAACCATCATCAACTCATTTTCACGACCTGCAGTCCTGAGCCGCTGCTAGGCTGCTAGGTATAGGTTGGCCATAACCCCACTGAAGTCCCAGAACCCGAACCCAAGCACAAACCATCCCAAACCCAATCTGCCATCTATGGCATCCTGCCGGCATCGCCGTACACCAAGGTACCAGGAACGTAAGCTTCCAACTGCAGATCCCCTGCCGAGGCGATTCGGATGTTTCTGGCCACGAGCTGCGCCTTGCTATTGGTCGCCTCAAGAGACTGGCAAGGGGCAGCCGCTGCAAATGTCCCAGTGCTGTCCATGTTTTGAAAGGGAACCTTGGGCACAAACGACCTGACAATCGGAAGTGGTGAAAAAAAAAATCTCCACCAGTCCGGAGTCCGGTCCCACATTTTTTCCCATCCGTTTCCCCCATCCATGGCCAGGTTGCGGTGAAGCGCGCTGCAGAGATTTCCAGCTGCTTGCTGTGATCTGTGACCTGCAGCGAGCTGCTGCCTTGGAAGTTCATCCAGCTCTTGTTGCAGTTCACCTCTATGCCCTGACCTTCCACGGCTTGGAGCGTTGCGATCGTCCAATTCTCCAAGTTTCTGCACAAAGGCCCCTGTTGAATGTATATGGTTACTTAGTATCTATCAGCAAACTTTAGTAAAAGTTTAGATCAGGAAATCACGCGATTCAATGCGCAAGCATGCCAGGTGAAAGGATTACTGTGCACTGTGCAGCCAGCTGTTCCCGAACGGTCGAAACCTCTGAATTTTGATGCTTCTGATATCAATGTGCGAGAGAAAAATAGATAAAATCTATGCTTGTGGTATTCCCTCATAGTTGGACAACCAGCTTCTATTATATGAGTCACTGCTTCAATCTTTTGGTCACTCAACCATCTCAACCCACAGATTTCGGTCAATCTAAGCTGGTGGAATAATTCGGTTGGTGGAATCGTTATTGTTGCTGATAAAACGTCGTGGTTGCATGTTTCTCGTTGCAAACATCCACATGTGTATATGTTTATTAGATTCAAATCCCCCATTCGTTGGTAAAATCACATGTATTTTTTGTTGGTGAAATCAGTTAAACATCAGCTTAAGTCACATTCTGGTTGGTGGTATACCTACCCCTCTGAAAAAATGATGGACTTCGTCAGTTGGGATGATGACATTCCATTCCCAACTGAATGGAAAGTCATAAAATTCCATAGTTCCAGTCACCACCAACCAGCCATAATTACTAGATAAATCACCATTTTCCCATGGTTTTCCCATGCTTTTCCCATGGTTTTTCAATGGTTCGATGACTATTTTCGCCATCTTTCGTGGCATCAACCCACAGCACCTTGGATGCTTGAATCGATCATTTCAAGGCCCAAGGAGACATTTCCAGAATCCTGGCAACGGCCATGGAAATATAGGGCCTGCAACAAAACATTTGAAGGGGGGTTGGTATTATACATATACATATGTTTGTATATATAGAAATCCATGGTACGGAACTGGATTTACGTCCCAACATCAACAGTTGGACCCCTGAAAATAGCAAATCTATAGTGGAATGTATTCTTCCAACTGTTTGGCAGGGTCTATGTTGACTTGGGGGAATGTAACATTTATGACCGGGGTTTATTTGATTTTGTTTGATTTTATGCTCACGCACTACAAGTTTGAGCCGGGGATGATCAATGGGAATAAATAATGATATACATATATAGGTTCATCCAGCACACATGACCGACCAAGACCAAGAAAGCTCCATCTATCTATCTATCCATCCATCCATCCATCCATCTATCTATACACACATGATATCATACACCTACAATCTAACATGAAACTCACACGTCTGGCATTTCATGGCCATATCCAGGTGCGCACCTGGAACCATGTTTCAAGTCGTGGCGGCATCTACTCAAACAGAGTAAAATAGCTGGATTACAGATGAACATATAGTGAAAAAGAACATATTAGCTATGTGGTATAATTTTTCCACATAGCTAGATTTATTTTACCATATTGGATGAACATTAGCTCTGTGGTATTTTTTTCCATCCCCGATATATCCCAAGATATCGCATTTTAAATGGATGAAATCATCCCAAAATGGTCCCACTGCTCCGCCGAGAGGCCGAATGGATCAAAGGCCTCTGGCCTGTAACGAGATGTATCGAGTCACATAGCCGTGTTGGTCATTTCACGGATCAGCATCTGCAAATGATACTGTATATATATATATATATTATATATATATATGCATGGATGGATGTAATGTAATGTAATGTAATGTAAAGTAAGGTAAGGTAAGGTAAGGTAATGTAATGTAATGTAATGTATGTTGTATGTATATCACCAAATCACCAACAATAATTCAGGTGAGTGGAAAAAAGTGGTTTGGAAACTATGACTCTTTGGGGGGGGCTACAATGGGCTTACAACCAAACAAAAACCATGGTAAGTTTCGCAACGCTAAGTTTGAGGACCCTGGATCAGTGACAAAAATTCATGGTTGGTTGGATTTGGCTGGTGATTATTTATTTGCATTTATGGATTTTATGGCTAGGTATACTGGGGATATACAATCAGCAATGGAGATAATGGAGATATAGGATGGTTCGTCAGCCAAGTTATCATCCAAGTTCAACTGATTGTTTAAAGGAAACGCGCAAGCAATGGTGAAATTGAGTACTTCCATGACTGGAGAAACACCAATCTGCTTCAAATCGCTTTTGTTGGTATTTTGACTTCAAAGAGTTAAAACAAGTAAGACTGGAAAGCAGTTCCTTCGGATCAAGCACAACGACATTATGAAGTGATCACAGGTTAGATTTTAGTTAACAGGGAATAGTTTGATGTCTTGAGCCATCTTGAGCCATCTTGAGCAGTAAGTCAGTAGTTGGTGGTAGTTGCTCTTCCTTTTGGACACATGGCTCCAAGACTTGTCGTTCCGGGCGGCTGATTCTGGTGGTTTTCCCCAGTTCTGAGGTGGTTTGGAGGCCTCACCTTGAAATATCTCCACAAACAAAAACCACGAATCACCTAGCCTCCGGTAGGTTTTTTGCATATACTAGTTACTAGTAAGCTATGGAAAATCATCATCTGGTAGGTGGTTGAGCCCTACCCCTCTGAAAAATGATGGAGTTCGTCAGTTGGGATTATGACAGTCCCAACTGAATGGAAATTCATAAAAAAAAATCCATGGTTCCAAAGCACCAACCAGTCATTAAAATCAGGTCAATCATCGAACTAAACAGCCCATGCCGCCACGGCGCTCTGTCTGGGGTTCATGTGACCTGCTGTGAATAAGCAATCATGCCACTGCTTAGTAAAGGACTGATGTTTCAAAATCTCCGACATGTCCCTTACCCCAAAGGTCTCATCGTTTTTTCAATTTTGTTGATTCCCTTCTTTCCTCCCAGGAAGCTCCAATTCTTCTGGTCAAAACACCCTGCGCCATATCCATCTCCGCCTCCAAGCCCCACGGTACCGATGAAGGTGATGGGACCAGAGGCGGTCAAGCTACTTTGATGGATGAAAATGCTACTGCCGTTGATGGTCAAAGCTCCTGCCAGGGCTGCTGTGTGAACAGTCTTGCTGAAGACTTCATTATGTAATGGTATATGTGGTATCACCAATATTCCTATAGTTTTGAACCTGGTGAAATTGGAATTTCAAGATTGGGTTTTCTAAGATTGACACCATTTCAAGATCTCTACAATGCGGTGACCCCTCGTTGCAGTACAAGTGGGTTTTGAACCCCATCTAACTGTAGAACATATCCGCTAGAAACCCCGGTTTTGTAGTTATAAACCAACTTGCATGATCGTGCATGGAATTAGCTTGGCTATATATCCATTGAATCCATCTAAATCTAGGATCAATCCCTAAGTTTGCTGCATCAATTCCCCGTTTCAAACCGCCTCACATGGAGGTTTCGTAAAATGGGGTACCCGGTACCCCCAAATCATCCAAGTCATCAGACCATGGCTTAGTATTGAAACCTATGGTGACTTGGGGATCCCCCATGACTTAAGAACCCCCCAATATAGCCATTAATAGCCATTCATCACTATTTATTCACCATTATTAACAATGATTAACCATTCAATTCTGAATTTCTATCCCATTCTTAACCCTGTATTCCACCTATCCCATTCTTAACCATGTATTCCACCACGCTGCACAACGATGTCAACCTGTAACCACTGTCACCGCTCCTCTAGTGGTGAGCACTGAGCCCTGCTCCACCGTCACAGTGCCCACAGCATCGATACGCAAAGTTGAGTCGGAGGTGATCTGGCAACCTGCCAGTCTTTAGGTTCTTCATCATTATAAGTTGCGGTTAATGATTATTAAATAATGTCATTAATAGTTATTTATTGTTATTAATGATTATTAATGATTTTAATGGTATTGATGATTTTAATGGTTATTAGATATTAGATGTTATTAGTGATTTTTAACGGTTGTTAAGAGGTTGTGAATGGTTATCTTGGGATTTTTCAACTTCGATAAGCTGTGAAAAAAGGGGACCCCAGAACTATGGTGGAATCTCGCCCACTTAGTGGAACGGCACCAAGTATAGAACATATTTAAATCATCTTGAATCCACTAAACAGATGAGGTTTTGAATAATCCGCTACCAATAAAACTGGATGTGTCTGGTTCTATCGCTAGGAAGGTTGCAGGAAACCAACTCTGGGACTCTTTTTGGGGGATGTTGCCCTCATCGACCAACACGTCCAGCTTTGCCAGTGCCGCTGGTTTCACTTACCCTGCCGCGCCACCATTCGTGGGGACTATCTTAAGGTAAACATGACCAACAAGACAACAAACATTCACATACATTTACAGTGGTCACATAGAAAACTACCGTAAACTAGAATAATTTAAAGATTTCCTAAAATGGGGGTACCCCCAAATCATCCATTTGAATGGGATGTTCCATTATAAACCAACCAGCTATTGGGGTACCCCCATTTGTTCAAGGCACCTGGACCCCTCTGTCGCGCGCCTTTGGTGATCAACACATTGCCAGGGTAGGACAACTCAACGTTCTCAGGAGGAGCATGTTTCGAAGCCTGAGACTACAGGAACCCGTAACCCTGCAGCTACTTGTAGCCATTGTATGTCATTACTATATAGATAGATAGATAGATAGATAGATAGATAGATAGATAGATAGATAGATAGATAGATAGATAGATAGATAGATAGATAGATAGATAGATAGATAACATATCAGACTCATATGGGATGATTTATAGCATAGGTTTATCTAAAAATGACATACCTTAAATTTAATGGTTATTTAATGGTTAAGCAGTGAACTATCAGTTTCCCCGTTTCAAACCGCCTCACATGGAGGTTTCGTAAAATGGGGTACCTGGTACCCCAAATCATTCAAAATTCGATCATGTTAGTATTGAACGCCATGATTTTCGGGACCCCCCATTAAAACTCCCTGATTTTCAAACAGACCCAGCAGTTTTAGGATTATTACTACATACATCTACATTGTTACATACTACCAGAAACTGCGGTCCATCTTTCACCTCATGTTTTTTTTCTGGGTAGCAGTCGCTGATTGGCTCTACACTCTAGAGGCTCCCAATCCCAAAAATGCCTGGACTTGATTTAGTCATCAACCAGACTCTTGACGCAGTCTGCTTCAATTGTACTTCACAAAAACAGCCAATATGTGAAACCTCCCGAGCAGGTGGGGTCATGGAGGTATTGATCCTTGTTCAACCAGAAGTGCTGGCAACACACGTCTGGATTCCAATTTCAGCTTTGTGACCAGAGAATGATATGGCATTGAACTAGTCAACCACTTAATCTACTGGCAGAAGCTAACACTCCGAATTATTATTCGTTACAGCGACGTAGCCATCAATCATACATGGATTTCATGGCGTAACTGAATGAGATATTTTCCAAGCGACATTGATGATGCACTGATTGTTCTGCTCAGCATCACACCATTTGCAGTGGACCCTTATCACTGCCAGCAATAGCAGCCATGCTTTGTACATGGCACACGGTTCAACAGAGCGTAAAGCGCTCCACAACAACTTTGTTTTCTAGTTGAAACCACTTGAGGCTGAGGTACTTTCTCAAGTATCTGCTAATTTATATAATGCAAACCGATTGAAATGGGAAGCAAAGCAACCAAACTCGCTCTCTCTCTCTCTCTCTTTCAGTCTAGGTATATAGACATATAGAACGTACACATATATATATATATATATAATATTATATATATATATACATATCGGGTGTGCAAGGCTATATATATATATATATATATATGCATTGCATCCAGTACTTGCAAATTTCAGGTCATAGGTCATAGGTAGCTGATGCCAGTTACGTGCTGCTGCCGCTCCCCAATGAAGCGTTTCCCAACTGGTGGGTATTTACTCTGTGGGACTGTCCTGTTCTGTTCAAGCCAATGCTTTCCAAACATATATATATATATGTATATAGTGCATGTTTCCTGAAAGATCTGAAAGTAGATAGGCACCAAAAAACGAATTCTACCACCTATCTCAGAAGTGCAGTAGCCTGAGCTTAGGCCTTAGGCGGAGCACTACATCCTCTTCTGTGCAAGTAAAAAATGATGGATGTCTTGAGATTGGCTCCAAGTTAGTCTCCGAGCAGGTTTCCTTCCCAGCTGTCATTGAGTCTACTTTTTCATACACATCAGCTATTTCTCACACCTTCGTAAACATCTATCATATAGTTTAAGCCAGTTACAACTGGTGCCCCCACAGTTGCAAGCTGGTTATAAACCCCACTATTCGCTTCAAGATATCTACCAGAAACCCTATAGTGAAAGTGATTTGCAGCAACTGAGCGAGTCTAAACTTTGGAAATGCCGTTGAATCCCACACTTTTTTTGCAAAAAAATCATGTGAATGTCCCCCATGGTTCCCACTTTTCATGGTGTTTTTCCCCACATTGACGTGTGGGGTTTTTGTTTTTAGTTCTGTATCCGCTCCTCTTCCTCCTCCTCCCGCCGCCTCGCCTCCCGCCTCACTCACTCACTCACTCATCACTCATCACTCATCACTCACTCACTCACTCACTCACGCACGCACGCACGCACGCACGCACGCACGCACGCACGCACGCACGCACTCACGCACTCACGCACTCACGCACTCACGCACTCACGCACTCACGCACTCACGCACTCACGCACTCAACTCACGCACTCACTCACTCACTCACTCACTCACTCACTCACTCACTCACTCACTCACTCACTCACTCACTCACTCACTCATCCGCCGCTTTTGCGTGGCAGGCGTGGGACAACGTGCACTGCCAAGGGGTCGGATGTACGCCCTGGCGTCCCTCCGGTGTCCCTTGGTCTCCGCCGCTTTTGCGTGGCAGGCGTGGGACAACGTGCACTGCCAAGGGGTCGGGTGTACGCCCTGGCGTCCCTCCGGTGTCCCTTGGTCTCCGCCGCTTTTGCGTGGCAGGCGTGGGACAACGTGCACTGCCAAGGGGTCGGATGTACGCTCTGGCGTCCCTCCGGTGTCCCTTGGTCTCCGCCGCTTTTGCGTGGCAGGCGTGGGACAACGTGCACTGCCAAGGGGTCGGATGTACGCCCTGGCGTCCCTCCGGTGTCCCTTGGTCTCCGCCGCTTTTGCGTGGCAGGTGTGGGACAACGTGCACTGCCAAGGGGTCGGATGTACGCCCTGGCGTCCCTCCGGTGTCCCTTGGTCTCCGCCTCTTTTGCGTGGCAGGCGTGGGACAATGTGCACCGCCAAGGGGTCGGATGTACGCCCTGGCGTTCCCTTGGTCTCCGCCGCTTTTGCGTGGCAGGCGTGGGACAACGTGCACTGCCAAGGGGTCGGATGTACGCCCTGGCGTCCCTCCGGTGTCCCTTGGTCTCCGCCGCTTTTGCGTGGCAGGCGTGGGACAATGTGCACTGCCAAGGGGTCGGATGTACGCCCTGGCGTCCCTCGGGCTCCGCCTCTTTTGCGTGGCAGGCGTGGGACAATGTCGGACTCACTCACTCACTCACTCACTCATTCACTCACTCGCTCACACACTCACACACTCACTCACTCACTCACTCACTCACTCACTCACTCACTCACTCACTCGCTCCCTCGCTCCCTCGCTCCCTCGCTCCCTCGCTCCCTCGCTCCCTCGCTCCCTCGCTCCCTCGCTCACCCACTCACTCACTTCACTTCACTTCACTTCACTTCACTTCACTTCACTTCACTTCACTTCACTTCACTTCACTTCACTCACTTCACTCACTCTCACATCCCTCACTCACACACACCACACTCACATCACTCACTCACACTCTCACTCACTCACTGTACATGAACATACATACATACACACAAACTCACCTACCATCACCGCTCCATCACTCTTATACTTCCTCTTCCCTTCTTGCTTTTCTATGGTCAGTCTAAGTCTAAAGAAGTTGGTAACATGTGGGGTTATCCGGTCCTTTAATTCACTACCCGGGCACCCAACTCCCATCCAACTCGCCCAACGCCGTGTGAATTTTCAGAGCTTGGCAGGTGCCACGGACGCGTTCACCGGGTACCAGCGGGCCGAGTCTCCGAAGTCATTCACCTGACGGCATGTGTTCAACGGACATCTGGATGACACCTGGCTTTGCTCAAAAATTTGGGCGAATTTTAGAGAAACACCTCCAAATCTGATGGGACAAACCGGAAAAACCGTTGAAATTTAGGGACAACCCATCAAATTTCATGGTTTTGCGGCATTGTTTCCCAATGCAGCAGCTGAAATGCTTGATAAGTCTTTAGAAAATCATGTGCATCTGTGTTTCGCATTGAAATTGCTGCTTTATGATATTAAGCTTCTGTGTCCCCCAAAGGTTCAGATAAGTTCAGCGACAAATCAGGGACCATCCCATCTAGGGGGTGCCGGTTGCCTCAAAATGGGTGATAAATTATCCAAAATTGTCATTTTGATCAAGAAAAACATATTCCAACCTATGGGACTTCCGGAACCAATGTCCAAGCTGCCATGTTTTCTCCAAAGTCTGCTACAAGCCCCATATGTGTCACGGTCATTCCACCATTATTGGAATCCTTCATGTGTTTTTTTTCCGATGTCAAGTTATGGACATCCCACCATTGTCGGGAATCCTTCAATAGTGTTCCTTTAGAACGAAATCAAGGGGGCCATATATGATTGGGTAGGAAACTGTTTGGGTTTTTTTTGTTTTTTTTAGTTTGTTTTTTTTTTTGGATTTCCGGTTCTCACCATTTTCCATGCTATTTGCAGCATTTTTGAGCTGGAATCTGCATTTCCACCGTATGTGCAATATTTTACAGCTACATTCCTCACAGTACTTGCAGGATTTTGGAGCTGAAGGCTGACATTCCAACAGTTGTTTGTTGTTACTGTTACTGTTGTTGGTGTTGGTGTTGGTGTTGTTGT
>CAMXCT020000442.1:0-12004 GCA_947184155.2 Cladocopium goreaui
AAGTATTACATCAGTGTTCGTTGTGATATAAATAGTGGAGCATGTGCATATGCTCACATGAAAATGAAACATCAGGGATAGTCAGCCATATATATATAATATAAACAAATACTACTTACAGAGTTTTCCCTACTCAATAGGGTTAGCCAGCCTCAAACTCTTTTCCATCCGGCATGGCTGGAACTAGATCGACTAGGTTGTTCCCGAAAAAACCCGCTGGAGCCACAGAATAGATCGATCGTTTTTTTGACCAAACCACCAAAAATGAGATTTCACGACACGAAATGACACGCCCCCTGAACTTGGTGGGCACCCCCGACACTTTTTAAGGGGTCCCACTACGGCACCCCTAAGGAACCACCCGAGACACGCCACTGACACGTTTGACACGCGCCTTTTTTGGGATTTGGATAGATTTGGAATTTTCTCAGATTTCAAGCCCAAAACATTTACCAGATTCCGTTTGGGATTTTACCGTAACTTGCCCAACGAGCTTGCAGGCTCATGGTTTGAAATGGAGATGAACCCTTTTTGCTCGGTAAAAATATCATTGTCCAAAAGATTATGCCCAGCTGTTGTCATTCCCCAAAATGCATTGTCCCATACCATAAGATCACCTATGAAAACGTATGGTTGTTGGTTCGAATATGTGAGCTAGCTATTATTTGGTGGTTACATTCAGATACTTCTTGTGGAAACAAAAGGTACCCATATACCCAACAGCTTTTCAGAGGTTAACATTATCCGTGACACCTCAGCAGCAAGTTCAACAGTCTGTATTTTCCACACCCCAAGGAACTGTTTGGATCTAAAGTTTGACAGAGTCAAGTAGTATCCGGCAAATCGTCTTGGTGCGATCTAACATCTAGTTAGTGTCTGGGTTTTCAGCAGCCCGGCGGCGCTCCAACTCCGTCATGAGTTGGCAGGAAATCTCATCACATCGACAGTCCTGGCAAATTGCTGCAAGTGGTCCTCGTTCGCTCCTGAGTACGGAGGGTTGGAGGTGCTTCAACGAATGTCCCACAACACATGGAAGATTTAAGTAGTATTATTCGTATATACATGTCACCTTCAGAACATTTCATTGCCAACTCTGGGTAAGTAGGAACCAAGAATCTCGTCCAGCCAGCGGCGAATCAAACACATATAGCATGAGAGGCATGCCCGGTCACATCCCAGAATTTCAAGTGACCGTTGCAACTCTTCTCTACTTTCAGGCACACGTGTCACATGCACCATGCTAGCCATTTTCTAGGACTGGCTGCCGGAAAAACACCCTAACATCAACGGAAATGGCAACGGTAAAACATATACCATGTCTTCAGCTGTTCTATTGTAGACACAATGACATCGTTCGCCATGTTGTGTTTCTTTCCTCATGTACAAGAATACCTTTTTTTTCCAACCCAAACGCGAACTTCGGTACACACCGGATTCTTGCATGGAACTCTATGACTTTGGAACCCATAAGATTGAACTTTGTAAACTATATATGGAACCTTTTTTGGACCATTAAAGGTATGTAGTCTAGTAGTTTGGAGATTTATGATGGGTTCACATGTGTCTCCACCATGCAACCCTGGAAGTCCCCAACATTAAAATAATCCCTATGTGCCCTCCTCTCACGTTTCGGGATCAGCGCCGCGATGGCACATCCAAACTCATATGGGTAGGCCCCGCTCTTGGTCAAAGCAGACTTGATACCAGCCTCAGTATAGACATGTAGTGTTCCTAACAACAAATATTGTCGTTGCTTTATATAAAGTATAAAGGTTGTGAATTATGGTACATCCAACATCCAACGTACCAATGCACCCAAGCGACGACCTTTGTTTGACCTGATTTAGATTTCGTCTTCTTCGCAAGAACTGTTTTCCCATCTTTCTCCTGCCTCCTACATTGGGATGATGGTGAAAAAACACATCAACATTGTTTTGAAAATTAACGGATCCACATGACCCAGTCCTCTGCAAGGCCAGCTTCAGTTGGTCCCAGGTCAAGGCGCGGTGTAGCGAAGATAGGTTTGGCAAAGTTCCCCAAAGACTTGGTTGGCTAGCCGGTGGAGCAAAAGGTCGAGACTAGTTGCAACCAGCAACATACCAAACATGTACTGTATGTGTTAAATGCCACCAAAAGGACACTGTCATTTCCATCGTTGGGCTTCCAAATGCCCCCATGGGAAAAGCCACTCTCCTGAAGAGGCAAACACATAGATAACGTATTTCACAATCTCACTACGTAATATGCAGTTTGGATACTGTATAATATGTCCATGTTTTTAAATTGGCCTAGGCTTTTAGTCTGCAAGTTGGATCAAATACGTGTCCTGGCACGGCACCATTGCATCAGCATTCGCACCGGCTTCCATATGAAAAGGACCTTGTATCCGGCTAGAAACAAAGGGGAAGGAATAACCAGAGGCCTTGAAGATATAACCTTTTTATATCATTGCTGCCCGAGTCGCACTTGTCATTGGTTGTTCAATTGCGAAATATACTCCGCGCTGATGAGCATAATATATCCTGATAGGTTCATCCGATGACACAATGCCACATACACATTGGAACAACAAACATAAGTGTCATTTGGAAAAATCATCCTTGCTGAGGCAGACATGTTACAGGTAAAGGAGTCGCATCACCAGCACGTTTGATAGGAGTACTGTTTTGGAATCCCCGCCGCCAGGATTCCACCAATTGCGTTTGGTGGATCCCTGTGACCTCAGCAGTCCATCATTCAGGCAGCTCCGATTGGCCCTGAATGCATACCATCTGATTTGATCACCAAGATACAGGAATACCCATGTAGCACATGGAGGGGCTAGAAAGAGTAGCTCATTTTTGCGAATATTTCTTACCTGCAATGGTCTGAGTGATGGAGAGGTAAAGGGATACCCACGAATACCCAGAGACACCAGAAACAGAGCTTGAGCTGAATGCAAGATAGTCACAGCCGCCAGAATTGTCACGAAACCAGTGGTCCGAAGTATATTGTGGTTGGCAGAGTAGCGAACCTTATGTTAGAACATGTTGCAACCAGTTTGAACTTAAACAAAACCCTTGGCATTCTAACACATTCTAACATGTACGAACTTACGAGGAACTTGCAGCCAAGAGACATCGAAAGGCTTGATGTGGTACCCGCAGTCGTGAAGAGCACGTGATAGCTGTCCTTCTCCTGCGCAGATTTCTACCTGAGCAGCTGTAGTTTTTTTGTTGCCCAATGGGGATGCGTGGAATCTAGATACTTTCAATTGCCCTAAATCTATAGCCTTTCAATGACCATTTGCTAGCTAGATGCTGCATCCAGCGCATCATGTTCTTCCGGGTAAGGCACATTGCTGGATAGCCACGCGAGAATTGCAATAAGATAAGCTGGCTTCATTTTGAAGCATTGATTATAGCCTATGGATCAGCAACTTGAATCAAAAGGGTTTGCGAAGTTCACTATACACACCAATCATGGGACCACACAGCACCCTACACATGCTCGAAGGTGGAGCGGCTTCATCGCAAACCACTTCCTCACTACGCAAGGTGCAGCACATCGGGTTTTCTGTCGGACCCATGCCATGTTGTCGTTGGACACGGACATAGGCAGCGAAAAGGTCTGACATCGAAAGTTGGGAACTGCCAAACTTCTGTTATGTTGTGACCTACGCCACCCATGTCTAGGCCCCTGTGTCATGGCAGCATGTTTGCCTATATCGGTTCTAAAAGACTAGTCTTTCAGGCGATGCAGCGGCAGTCGGATGACCATGCAAACAAACTACAGCATGAGAACTCTTGCACTTCAAACACGAAGAGTTGAAACATGACTTAGACTAATCATATATCAAGATAGAACGGGCCACCCGATGCACCACATCATGAACCACCCCAAAAGCAGGGAAAATGGTAATCCCTGACTCACCCAGCTGCTGGACACACAGTTTAAAAATAAAATGAATTGTATTTTGTTTTTTTGCGTGGCTAGTATGTTGACTCTCATTTGTGATCCAGCATGTGAACACTTTGACTACTTACGCGCGCCCCTACCCTTTGCAGCGGGCTTCTTGACCTTAGACTTCTTACGCTGCAACGGCTCTTTGTTCATGGACTCCTTTGCGTCGATCTTTTTCTTTGGCAGCCTGGGAGCGGAGACAAACCACAAAGAACAGGGAAGTTGATGAAAATCACGAATACTCATGTCACAACGTGACACGTAAAAATTCACCTAGCAACTTGGCTTTCGCAGCTTTGACCAGACCCTGTGGATCTAAAAAGCCCTCACTGGCAGCATCTTTCCTCAGCCAGCTGGATTCCGTGTATCAAGAGAACCAAGTTCAAAGGAAACTTTTGGTTACGTAAAGGTGTGTCGTTCATACAAAATTTTCTGCAGAAAGGCATATCCCATATCACACACAACATAGACCAAGATTCAAGGTATATTTCTGTCGGCCCTGAGGGCTGACATAGACTTGGTAGATGTCACCAGCATGCTTCCCAGCGGTTCTCCTCCTCAACTCCACATTCCATCCATCCTGCAGCGCAATTCGCTGTTCCAAGACGTATTGCCTTAGCTATGTATACCACAGATGGGAAATCCAACTAGCAACAACTCTGGGAAGGAAAGGCACTGTCTCGAAAAAAAACACATTAAAAGACATGTTGCGCTCTTGGCTCTTTCTCTCTCTTGCGATTTGCTAGCTCTAATTGTTTGGACGGTATTGGCACTGCACCAACAGCCTTTGACAAAGCCAGTTGTTGGGCACGTGATATGGTAACAGTGTATTGAGACGAAGCGTAGTCCCGGAAGTCCTCAAACTTGACCACTGCTGCGACGGTAGCTGCCTGCATGTCATAGCACATGGAGGGAAAAGAGACTTAATGAGAGGCATTGAGATCCAACCCTGAATCCTACCACAAAGTATGAATCAAATTGTAATCACCCGATTACAGATTGCCCACTATTGCCCGAACTATCTCCCAAAGTAACTGTGTTTTGACCACATCGGCAGGCGAGCCTCTTTCCTGGGTTTGCTGGTCTTTGTCGAGGCCAGCTCCGAATCTTTCACGGGTGGAGCCGGTGGTGGAGTTGGCAAGCCTGAGAAGTTATTTGTTCAAGATACGGAAGGATCCCAACGTATAAAAATCATATTACAACCCCATGGGCCTATGGGTCCTGCATAGAAAAAAAATAATTAAGGGTTCGTTTTCAAATTAGGATTGAGGTAGACAACAGGCTCAACTAAATCCCAACATTTGCAGCGAGAACAACAACTTAAGACTTAAGAATAAGCCGAGTAACCTGAGCACTTTTTCCGAATGCCCCGTGCTGGAACATTGGTAGGTGGAAGGTCAGGCAAAGATCCACGAGCCTGCAGAGACATCAGAGACTGGGGCACACAAACATATGCACATACACGAGGGAAGATACAAATTCAAAAGGAATTATAAACAAAAACAAGTAAAAATGAAATAAGGCAAAGCAAAAGGAACATCTTGAGAGATAGCAGAGCGAAGTCTTTCTTGCTTCAGTGGCTGCTGAACTGTCGAACCAACTGTGTAACTAGGTATTTGTATTACTGGCGCCGCCGTTGGTATGGTCCACCTGTTCAATGTGGTTTGCTTTCTCTTTTGGTTTTGAAGAAGCCGAACAGTGTAGGACGAACCTGATGTCACATCTATAAACGACGATTGCACAGATGTGCTCCACCTTTCAGGTTTGAACGTGGATACTGATAGTTGATGGTGAGCCCAGCCTGTTCCGCATTGTTTGTCCCCCTCATCTTGGAACGTTCCTTTGTCTTTTCGTCTTCTTCCTGTCTATCATCATCACCTTCCATTTCATCTTCCCTCATGACCTTCTCAGACTCATCACTGCTGCTATCCGTAGAAGAGGTGGAACTTGAATATGAGCTGCTGTCACTGCCTCTGCTAGGTCCCTGTTCAAGCAACCTTCTCTCCTCACTTGTGGCTCCATCACTCATCTTTTCGTCATCCTCATCTTCGCTTTTTTCCTCTACCTTTTTGTCCTCATCTGCCATCTCCATTTTGCTTGTCTCCTCATGCGCTTCCTCTTCACAAGCCGAGCTCTGGTCATCCTCGTCCATGACTTCCGAACATCCGTCATCACCACCCTCAGTGATCTTATCATGAGTGCTTCCAGGGTGTGATGATCCCGGGTCTGCATCTTGGGGAGTCACAGACATCTCATCATCATCGGCATCTTGTTTCGGCTCTGTGTCTTTGTTGTTGGCTCGGGTCTGGCTTCTTTTGTTTCTCTAATTTTTTTCCATCTGTTCGATGATCCATCTGTTCAAGTCTTCGCCTGAGAGCCGCTTCAGAAAGTCTGCATCCTGGTTTGCAATCATTTCTTTGATGCTCTGTGGTGTAATGTCTTTGCTGATGCTGCTGCTTGCTGAACCGGAAACTTTTTTTTTGGGTTCCTCCTCTGCTTCTGGCTCAGAACCATCAGCATGGCGATTCTGAACAGGAACTTCATCATCAGAGCCAACCAGGAAACGGAACATGTCAAATGAGTCATCAGTGCCTCTGTTGTCACCCTCACCCTCGCATTCCTCTTCCTCATCCTCATTCATCTCCTCATCATTCTCCTCTCCTTCACTGTCGCCCTCCTTTGCCTCGGCATCCTTGCACCCTCCTGTCTGCTCATCCTTATATTATTATTCTTCTTCTTCTTCATCATCATCATCTTCGGAGCTCTCCTCTGGCTGGCCATCCTCGCACCCTTCTGTCTCCTCATCCTTCTCTCCTCCTTCATCATCGTCGCTCTCCTCTGGCTGGCCATCCTTGCATCCTTCTTTCTCCTCATCTTCATCTTTTTCTTCTTCTTCTTCTTCACTGTCGCTCTCCTTGGGCTGGCTCTTCTCATCCTTGAATCCTTCTGCCTCCACATTATCCTTTTCTTCTTCTTCTTCATCATCGCTTGTGTCTGGCTGGCCATCCTTGCCTCCTTCTGTCTCCTTATCCTCCTCCTCTTCTTCTGCGCTGTCACTCTCCTCGGGCTGCTTGTTCTCATCCTTGAATCCTTCTGTCTTCTCATCATCCTGTCCTCCTTCTTCGCTGTCGCTCTCCTCTGGCTGGCTGTTCTCAACATTGCATGCCTCTTTCTCATCATATTCTTCTCCTTCGCTGTCGCCTTCCTTCAACTGGCCATCCTTGCATCCTTCTGCCTCCTCATCCTTCTCGTCTCCTTCATCATCATCACTCTCCTTTGGCTTTCCATCCTTGTTTCCTTCTGTCTCCTCATCCTTCTCTCCTCCTTCATCATCGTCGCTCTCCTCTGGCTGGCCATCCTTGCCACCCTCCTATCTCCTCATCCTTCTCTCCTCCTTCATCATCGTCGCTCTCCTCTGGCTGGCCATCCTTGCATCCTTCTGTCTCCTCATCCTCATCTTTTTCTTCTTCTTCTTCTTCTTCGCTATCGCTCTCCTTGGGCTGGCTCTTCTCATCCTTGAATCCTTCTGCCTCCACATCCTCATTTTCTTCTTCTTCATCGTCGCTCCTGTCTGGCTGGCCATCCTTGCATCCTTCTTTCTCATCGCTTTCTTCTCCTTTGCTGTCGTCATCCTTCGGTTGGCCATCCTTGCATCCTTCTGCCTCCTCATCTGACTCTTCTACTTTGCTTTCCTCATCATCCTTACTTTCATCTTCTGTTGTATCGACATCACCTGCAAGTTGCGACAATGAGTTTCCCAATGCATAAACAAAATTTTAATTCCACCTTGATATTTGACGGAAACAAAACAGTAAACGCCAATCCCCCATTGCCAAACTTGGTTCCTAGTACCTGACTCGTTTTCTTCTTCCAGGTCGTTTTCTGGAATAGCTTGTGGGTCCTTAAGTGGAGCAGCAATCCCTTTGAAAATCGGAAACCGTCGCCAGCTAGAAAAGGTACTTGGTAGACCTTATGTACGTGGGTGAAAGAAAAAATCACTAACAGCAAAGTCAAGGAGTCAGTAGCACCAGGTTGCCTTAGTGATGTGATAGGCCATAAAGGCCAGGTGAGATACCACATGGTTTTCATACAATGGATCGTGCGTTTTATATCTCAAAGTAACATAGACCCGGGCAAGCCGGCGGCGGAAGTTTCCCAAACATAAATGACCTATAGTTCAAAGACAACCTGTCCCGACCGTGTCCTTCCCTCGACACTCCACACCTCACACTGCACACTGCACTCTTCGCACTTCAAACTTCAAACTTCACACTCCACACTTCACACTCCACACTTCTCACTTCTCACTGCTTCCTTCACACTTCACACTGCACACTTCACACTTCACAGTCCACACTTCACACTTCACACTTCACAGTCCACACTTCACACTTCACACTTCACAGTCCACACTTCTCACTTCGCACTTCACACTTCACACTTCACACTCCACATTTCACACTTCTCAATTCACACTTCTCACTTCTCACTGCTTCCTTCACACTCCAAACTTCACACTTCACACTTCACACTTCTCACTTTGCACTTCACACTCCACACTTCACAGTCCACACTTCACACTTCTCACTTCACACTTCTCACTTCTCACTGCTTCCTTCACACTCCTAACTTCACACTTCTCACTTCGCACTTCACACTCCACACTTCACACTCCACACTTCACAGTCCACACTTCACACTTCTCACTTCTCACTGCTTCCTTCCCACTCCAAACTTCACACTCCAAACTTCACACTTCACACTTCTCACTTCGCACTTCACACCCCACACTTCACTCACACTTCACACTTCTCATTTCTCACTTCTCACTGCTTCCTTCACACTCCAAACCTCACACTTCACACTTCACACTGCGCTCTTCGCACTCCACACTTAAACTTCACACTCCACACTTCACGCCCCACACGTCCAACTGCTCTAAACTTACGTGCAACAAAAAAAACTAGCGCCAAAATGGAGAAAATCATAGGGCTTTGGGTCTGATGTCTGAAAAAAAAATGGCCCAGAAAATCATACATTCAACAAACCACAAAACTCCAACCCATGCTGCACAAGGCATTGAGAGGATCTCAGTGAGAGCTTGCATTGACTCGCTCCCATGACAGCTTTGTTTTTTCACATGTATGCAATACGATCATGGTTGTTTGTGCGGTTCGTAACAACGCACACATAAACCAAAAGCAAGTGACAGAGGCATTCTGCGGTTCGCAAGGCTAAATGAAAGGCGAATCTACTGAAGGACAGCAATTCAAACTTGGATGCGGTTCATAACAACGCACACCCAGCCCTTGGCAGTCAAGCGAGAGTCGATCCCAATCGCTGATGGTGTCCTTGACCCATCAGCGACCAGCACGTCATGCACAACACATGGCCATCCAATGCCTGTGCAAAGTCAAGTGGTTATAGTGGTGAATTACAGGGATCGGACTATGGGAATTTATTACTTAAACTACGCTTGGCTTGTGCAACCGTGGCGTCTGCGTCCCATCCTCAAAGATAACATGTGCGACACAGGCAGCACATAACTGCATACCCGCGTGCGTGTCTTGTGAGAGACTGAGTTGCAAAACACAATAGAACTACGCGCAACGGCGTCAGAAATTGTAGCTCCAAAACCGGATCTCGACGCCAGAGCGAAAAAAAGACGATTTTGAAGCACTTTTTAAAAGGATTTTTAGAAGGAAAATCACTAGCGCAAAAATGGAGAAAATCTGCTGACAAATCACTGTCGCAGCCTTCATGCAGCCACTCCAATACGATTTACGAAGTCCAGCTGCAAAAGACAATAGTATTACGTTTGCAGCCAAAGCAGGAAGCAACCTTGCAATCCCATTTACATTGCGGGAAGGATACTACAGTTGCAAATCACAATGGAATTCCATTGGCAACTCATCCACCAGCACCACTTGCAATCCCATTTACAATGCGGGAACGATCCTACAGTTGCAAATCACAATGGAATTCTGTCGACCACCCATGCACGAAAAACAGTTGAAACCCCATTTACAATGCGGAACCGATCCGAGAATGATCCGAGCATGATCCGACCACACACGAGACCGTCTCGCACCCGTCGCACCGCAGAGGTAGATCATCGACGTTCGGGGACGGACTTTGTATGGAAAAACATAGGCTTTCGTGCATTTGCTATCTCTCAAAAACGCATTTCGTGCGAGATTTCCTCCAAAACTCCATCGGCAACTCCTCCACCAGCACCACTTGCAATCCCATTTACAGTGAGGGAACGATCCTAGAGTTGCAAATCACAATGGAATTCCATCAGAAACTCATCCACCAGCACCACTTGCAACCCCATTTACAATGCGGGAACGATCCTACAGTTGCAAATCAAAATGGAATTCTGTCGACCACACATGCACGAAAAACAGTTGAAACCCCATTTACAATGCGGAACCGATCCGAGACCGATCCGAGACCAATCCGAGGATGATCCGACCACACACGAGACCGTCTCGCACCCGTCGCACCGCAGAGGTAGATCATCGAGGTTCGGGGACGCACTTTGTATGGAAAAACATAGGGTTTCGTGCATCTGCTATCTCTCAAAAACGCATTTCGTGCGAGACTTCCTGCAAAACTCCATCGGCAACTCCTCCACCAGCACCACTTGCAATGCCATTTACAGTGAGGGAACGATCCTAAAGTTGCAAATCACAATGCAATTCCATCAGCAACTCGTCCACCAGCACCACTTGCAACCCCATTTACAATGCGGGAACGATCCGACAGTTGCAAATCACAATGGAATTCTGTCGACCACACATGCACGAAAAACAGTTGAAACCCCATTTACAATGCGGAACCGATCCGAGAATGATCCGAGCATGATCCGAGCATGATCCGAGCATGATCCGACCACACACGAGACCGTCTCGCACCCGTCGCACCGCAGAGGTAGATCATCGAGGTTCGGGGACGGACTTTGTATGGAAAAACATAGGGTTTCGTGCATCTGCTATCTCTCAAAAACGCATTTCGTGCGAGACTTCCTCCAAACCTCCATCGGCAACTCCTCCACCAGCACCACTTGCAATCCCATTTACAGTGAGGGAACGATCCTAGAGTTGCAAATCACAATGGAATTCCATCGGCAACTCATCCACCAGCAACACTTGCAATCCCATTTACATTGCGGGAACGATCCTACAGTTGCAAATCACAATGGAATTCTGTCGACCGCACATGCACGAAAAACAGGTGAAACCCCATTTACAATGCGGAACCGATCCGAGAATGATCCGCCCATGATCCGAGCATGATCCGACCACACACGAGACCGTCTCGCACCCGTCGCACCGCAGAGGTAGATCATCGAGGTTCGGGGACGGACTTTGTATGGAAAAACATCGGGTTTCGTGCATCTGCTATCTCTCAAAAACGCATTTCGTGCGAGACTTCCTTCAAAACTCCATCGGCAACTCCTCCACCAGCACCACTTGCAATGCCATTTACAGTGAGGGAACGATCCTAGAGTTTTAACTCTTTCTTTGACTAACTCTTTCCCTGACTAACTGTTTCTTTGACTAACTCTTTCCCTGACTAACTGTTTCTTTGCTAACTTTTTCCCTCACTAACTCTTTCTTTGACTAACTCTTTCCCTGACTAACTGTTTCTTTGACTAACTCTTTCTTTGACTAACTCTTTCTTTGACTAACTCTTTCCTTGACTAACTCTTTCTTTGACTAACTCTTTCCCTGACTAACTGTTTCTTTGACTAACTCTTTCCCTGACTAACTGTTTCTTTGACTAACTCTTTCTTTGACTAACTCTTTCCCTGGCTAACTGTTTCTTTGACTAACTCTTTCTTTGACTAGCTCTTTCCCTGACGACCTCTTTCTTTGCTAACTCTTCCTGTGACTAACTCTTTCCCTCACTAACTCTTTCTTTGACTAACTCTTTCCCTGACTAACTGTTTCTTTGCTAACTCTTTCTTTGACCTAACTCTTTCCCTCACTAACTCTTTCTTTGACTAACTGTTTCTTTGCTAACTCTTTCTTTGACTAACTCTTTCCCTGACTAA
>CAMXCT020000442.1:12104-75519 GCA_947184155.2 Cladocopium goreaui
ACTCTTTCTTTGACTAACTCTTTCCCTCACTAACTCTTTCTTTGACTAACTCTTTCCCTGACTAACTGTTTCTTTGACTAACTCTTTCTTTGACTAACTCTTTCCCTGACTAACTCTTTCCCTCACTAACTCTTTCTTTGACTAACTCTTTCCCTGACTAAATGTTTCTTTGACTAACTCTTTCTTTGACTACCTCATATATCCTGACTAACTCTTTCTTTGACTAACTCTTTCCCTCACTAACTCTTTCTTTGACTAACTCTTTCCCTGACTAACTGTTTCCCTCACTAACTCTTTCTTTGACTAACTCTTTCTTTAACTAACTCTTTCCCTGACGAACTCTTTCTTGACTAACTCTTCTTTGACTAACTCTTTCTTTGACTAACTCTTTCCCTCACTAACTCTTTCTTTGACTAACTCTTTCCCTGACTAACTGTTTCCCTCACTAACTCTTTCTTTGACTAACTCTTCTTTACTAACTCTTTCTTTGACTAACTCTTTCCCTCACTAACTCTTTCTTTGACTAACTCTTTCCCTGACGAACTCTTTCTTTGCTAACTCTTTCTTTGACTAACTCTTTCCCTGACATTCTAAAAGTCCGTAACACGGAAGTTTCTCCCCCTAAACTTCCTTTGATCGAAAGAAATTATCAACCCCTTTCACCTGTCCAGACTGCGGACGAACCATCACAAGCAAATCCAATCTATCAAAACACCGTCAAACCAACAGATGTATGAACAGCAGACGACACTAAAAATAAAACCTTCTCATTAACAACGCTTTGTTAATCAAAATGTTTTATCTATTCATTGTCCATTCCCGTTTGTTTGACACAGTTGTTCTTTTGATGCCATAGAGCATAGTATTGAAAAAATTAACGCGTACAAAACGGACATTCAACCTTCAAAAGGCGTTGTTCTATTATTTTCTCTTCATTTAAAAGGCGTTTTTCTTATTCCCTCTTTATGTTTGTGATAGTATGCTCTGGCACGTGCCTTGCCTCTTTCATAAATTCTCTCTGGCTTGCTCTGGATTGTCCAGTTTCCACTCCTGTTGCGTCCTACCTGCAATCTGTCTATTGACACATTCTGTTGCTTTGATATGTTCCCCCTTCTCTTTTGAACAATTCTTCCTTACTTTGACACGGGTAGTTCTCAATCAGTTCAATCGTACAATTCTCAATACCGAATTCATTGAATATATCTATTGCGGTTGTCTTCTTTTTCATCCTCCCTTTGATGTATTCCTTATATTGTTTTCTATGTCTTTAAATTCTTTTACTCAAACTTTCACAGGTGCTCCCAATATAGCATTTATTATATCCAACATCTGTAATTTTGTAAATCTTTCCGTTTTCATACCTATTCATACCTATATTTACCATAAGTTGCCATTTCTTTAAAACAATTTATCAAGTCAAACGACGGTGTCCTCATGTTGGACTTCAACCCAGAACCCAATGACCTAAAAACTGAACGAGAGCCCAAAAACTACTTAAAGAAATGATGTTTTATATATTAAGGAGAATATGGGAGAGGGTGTAAGGTTAAAAAATGAAAATTTATCTCAAAACTTAATCCACCAACAATCCAATCATCCGCAACATCCTCAACAAACAATTCACACTGAAAAACTACTTAAAGAAACAGAAGATTATAATAATATAGATTATACTATAATGGACACTTCTCAGCAGATTGTTTTAGATTATCTTTTGTCATCCGAAAAGGGTGAGATATTGAAACGGAATGGAGAAGAACTCAAGAAACTCAAGATTGGAGACAAGACCTACAACTTTGAAAGGGGGAAACCCATTTCAAAGAGGTTGATAACAAAATTCAACAAAATTAGGCAGACAATGGACTACAAAAAGTATGAACTGAAAGAGAAGAGAGGCATTAGATGGGTCAATCTGGACAAGAACAAAGCACTCACAGGCATTCAAATGAGATACAAAGCAACCAGCACCAACGAACAATCTGCTTTCAAAGGTTATGTCAATTCGTATGCCATCACTAACATCAGGGTTAGAGGCATAAAAGCACTACAGTATCTCAAATACCAAGATTTGAGGTTAAAAGAGTATTTGAGGAAACATAATGGAATGAAGGTTATGCTACAGGTCTTCGCCACTTTGAAGAGTAAAAAGACTAATGAAGATGTAAGACAAGTCATCAAGAGTAGAAGATACAACATCACCAACGAGGGTGAAATACCCAATGTTCTTAATCAGATGGCAAGTGATGTAGAGCACCAAGCGGAGGTGATGGAAGTGTCGGAGAGTGGATTAGTCATGAGTCATAACCCAGATTGATAAACTAAAATTCAATTATGACAAATACAATCCAACTCGTGGGGGTAAGTTCATTCCATTACCTAAATGGGTTTCAAACAAAAACGCCTGTATCAACATCAAAAATCAAGATGAAACGTGTTTCAAGTATTCCGTTCAATGTGGTATATGTAAGGTTTATGAAAAAGACCACCCCGAAAGGGTGTCTCACTACAAAAACCTCAATGATGAACTGAACTGGGATAATGTGAATTTTCCTTCGTCAGATGTTGATATAGATACATTTGAAGAAAACAACGGAGGAAAAATAGCAGTCAATGTTTATTTTCTTGACCCCGAAGAAGGGAAACAGTCCATCCTACTTTACAGACAGTCTAAAGTATCAAAAGCATCTCATCAAGTCAGTCTTCTAAAACTGGAGGATGGGGATGACTACCATTATGTATTCATCAAAGAGTATGATAAAATAATAGGAAGTCAAACCAACAAAATGAAAGCAAAGAAACATCACTGTTTTCACTGCCAACACGGCTTTTTAACAAAAGAACTTCTTGATGAACACGTTGAAAAGGGATGTATGGCAGTTGAAGGGCAACAGATACAGATGCCCAAAGAAGACGACATTATGGTTTTCAAAAATCACTATAAAAAGTTGAAAGCACCTTTTGTCATCTATGCTGACTTTGAGTGTTTGACCACAAGGACGGGGACAGTTTCAACCAAAGAAGTTAAGACTGATAAATATCAACATCACAGACCCTGCGGTTTTATGATAAATGTTGTCAATAGCATAGATGGTTCATCAAAGCCTTTCCTTTACAGAGGGGAGGATTGTATGGATGTGTTCATTCAAAAGATTATTGAAGTTAAAGATGAAGTTATGGAGAAGATGAAGGAAAACAAGGAAATCATCTTTAATGCCAACAACAGGAGAGACTTTAATACCGCCACGAAGCCTTTTGGGTTTTGGGACTACCGTTGCTGGTTGCGGATTCTCTTGAACTGGTGTTTCAATTATTTCTTCTGGTTTCTCCTCTTCCTTCGGTGCTTCTTCCTGTATTGGTTCTGGTATTGTTTCTTCCTTTGGTTCTTCATTATCAATCTCTTTTACGACTACCTCTGTCATATATTAATATTATAGATAATTTTTTATACTTTCAAAATCTCGTGCCTCAAATACGGTTTGTTCAATCATTCCAGTTTGAAGGTTCTGTTTCCGACGTCGTCGTATTCTATCTTGACGATTTTGTAGGATTGATTGCTCCACTTTGAGTTATACTCCTTCCTCTCGGTGTAGTTGTCTTTTTTCTTCTCACAGACCTTGACCATATCATTCACTTTGACCCCTGGATATTTGCGAGTGTTCTTTTCCCTCCTTGTCAAATTCACCCTGACGTCCATATGGATCTTGTCGTCGTGGGCATCCTTGGGTTTCATTTTGGTTGATGAATGGACGGTGTCGTTGTATTTATCTAACGCTTTGGACAACATCACAGTCCAACTACCGCGATTAAACCTAACTCTATCGTGTATCATATTTTTCATTGTCCTTATGAAACGCTCCACAACATTAGCGTGTGTTAGGGTGACGACGTGAGTGATGCCTTCTTTCTCAAAAACGTCTTTTACCCCTGCTTGGAAGGCACGGTCATTATCACTATAAACGGACATTGGAAAACCCATTTTGTTGAAACTCTCTTTCATCGCCGATAATGTAATTGGTCCGGATTTTTCTTTCATAGGGACGACGTTTGCCAACTTGCTGAAGATGTCAATGACCACCAACCCATATCTCGGTTCGTCGTTCTTGATGGGAATTTTCGTCTCTGGTTCTTTGGTAAGGGGTTTCATATCCATTATGTCAATCTGATACTCAAACCTTGTGAAGGGCGCGGTGTAGGAGTTTGAACCCCTGTATTTTCTAATCTGTTTGTTGGGTTGTTTCCTCATAAAGTTTTCCACATCCACCCTGTTGATGGTCTGGTCTTGTTCCTTTGCTTTCTTGAGGGTCTCATTGATTGAACCGAAGCCCGTTTCCAGATTGTAATAGACATTGCTTATGATGTCATCTCTTGATAGTCTCCTTGCCATATATTATAATATTAGATTTTTAAAAATATCAACAGTAAAAAAGATACTTAAAGAAAAAATACCTATATATAGTAAGACTAAATAAGATGACTAAATTTGACTGTGGATGTCGTATTATGACAGATGTTATAACCCTGAACGGAAGAAACGAACCTAATTGGAACTACTTGCTCAAAACCTTTGTGAATGTGTGTGGCAAGTGCTACAGGAAGCAAATAAATTCCAATATATGGAAAACAAACTTATGGAAATGGAAAAGCAACGAATGGAAATGTTTATGGAAAATGAGGATGAAGAACACGACACATACTTTGACCTGACAGAGTTGAAGGAACATCTCAAAACCCTCCCACCCAATGAAAGACACAAAGTGAAGGATTTTGAGAGGTTAAGAAACCTCGCCAATGGACAAGACCCCAATGAAGGAATGAGTGAAATTGATATGGTTATAAAGGAACTGGAAGAGGAGGAAAGGGAAAACAAAAACCAACCCGAACCCGAAAACTGAACGAGCCCCCAAAAACTACTTAAAGAAAAAATGACTGCGGATGTTGTAAGAAAGAAATGACTGACATTAAGGTTTTATTGAACAACATTTTTCCGGCTGGAATTTGTGATGAGATATGTAGTTATAATCTTCACTGTTCAAAATGTAAAGACTTGAGAGAAAAGGAGTATAGATATATAACATACAATCAAGACTACTTTGAAGATAAAAAAAACAATTCAGTAGCAGAAAAACAAATATATGTCTTTAAAACAAGGATGGAAGCATCGCCAATAGATTTGTCTGAGAATGTGAATGACCGACAAATGAGAAGAGAAATAGACATATTTATGAAAAGTCCTACACTGAAGAAAGGCATATTTCTTCAAGCGGCTAAATCTTATGTAAAGAAAAACTTGGGACATACATAGCAAATGCTTGAAGACCTTCACAATATAAAAGCAATAACGAATTCTTGGATGTTTCCTAGCTTAAACCGTTATTATGAATTTAGAAATATAGATTTCAGATTAAAAGACCTATTCAAGCTTTTCTTGCGTGAATATACTAAAGAATTATTCAAACACTATGAGCATTACATTAATCAAGATGAAATAAAAGAACACCTACAAAAAGTGATAGATACTTAAAGAAAAAATACCTATATATAGTAAGTGAAAAATGCCAATGATTGGAGTTAGTGAAGAGGAACTAAAAAGAGATAGAGAAAGATTAATGAATTTCATAAAAGAAAATCCTTATCCTGATTATAACTTTGTAGAATATGACCTACTACTTAAGCAAAAACAATCTTTAGAGCAATACGCAGAGTATGGAGAGATAAACCACGACCTTATGAAAGAAATTTATGAAAACATATTTGATAAAGATTTAATCAAAAAACACGGTGAGAGGATACACCATAGAGGAGGAATGACAGCATTACAACAAAACTATTATACACTATTGTCAGTATTGGGATACTTGATTGACCAACGAGGACTTGCTAGAGACACAATCATTTTGGTGTTCTACAACATCAAAACGATTGTTTCTCAATGTTGGGATGGAATAGGTAGTGGTGATGAAAAGTGGAGACACTAAACCTAACGATTAGTTCATAATATCTTAATAAAATATATTATGATGTAATCCACCCTAAACACCCCTTAAAGACATAACCCCTTAAAATTGTAGAGGTATAATGACTGACAAAAAGCAGTGTTCTAAATGTAAAGTCTTTCAACCGTTAGACTACTACAAAGATGAATGTAAGCAGTGTAATACATGTTTAGAAAACAAACGCAGATACAGGGAACAGCACAAAGAAACTTTAAAACAATATGCTCAACAATACTACGAAAGGAAAAAGGAAGAATTAAGTGATAAAAAGAAAGAAACATTGGAATGTCCAATTTGTAAATGTGAAGTAAGAAACTATACAATGAAACGACACGAAGAAAGCATCAAGCATCAAATGAACATTAATGGACACTATCTCATACAGTAAAACCACAACAACCTCAACATACCCTACCCTCATCCAAACCAAACATTAATCAAACAACTCCGACGAAACATTTAGCAAGATTAACAGAAAGAAACAGTCAAACATTTAGATTTACAACATTGAACAAAAACATAACAGCCTCCCACCTGACCTCCACCCTGTCTTGTCCCAGTTCCCCTGTTTTACCATTTTTTCACAGACATATATATATATATACACACTATATATTATATAGATAGTCCAAGCATGTAGAACAGCTTGGATTCACGGATGGCGAATGAGTTGGCTTAGTACAACTTGTCCGAGGGTGCCTGGCCTCCTTGATCTCGCGGCCCAAATGCGGCGGTCCTTCTTTTACGTCACGACCTCAGGGTGCCAGTTTTGCAAAACAAGGGGGCCGTTGGATGTGGATGGTGTCGGATGAAAAAAAAACAAGTTAGTTTGGGTGGGTTACCAGGTTGGCAGTTTATCAGGTTCAAAATCATAACCCCGTCAATTGGCTATGGATCAATACCTATACATACCATTTTTAGTGGGATGAACATCCATTTATCAGCTATTTTGATGTGAACTACAGGGGTACAAGGTTTTGACACACTGCCATCTGAGGTTGAAGGTTATGGTGAGCTCATGGAGGATTGGCTCCAGAGCAGGACGACTCAGATCAACCAGGAGTTCCTCCAGCGTGGAACCGCCATCTTGGGCTCAAACTTTTCGGAGGTGGTCTCCCGGTTACGTCAGATCTTCAGGTACGATTCGTTGACAAAGTTGTGTTATTGAAGGTGCTTTCCAACAACAAGTTTGGTGGAAAAATTGGGATCAAAGGTTAGAGTAGAAGTTTTCTATGCTTATGAAATTCTATCAAGCGATGAGTCTGTGTACTTGTGTAGTAGAGACGCACATACAAGATTATACAAGCTTGTTTGACTGGTTGGAGTCAACTTGAGAGCTGGCAAATCCTGTGTCAAAGCCCTTTTCCCTGCGCGGACACATCATGCTTCGAAGGCCTGGCAGATGGATGTTTTTATCGGATCCACGAGTGGAAGGTGTTGGCAACTCAGGCAATGTGGAATCTAAAGAGGCCAGTAAGTTATTCGATGCAAGATCGCAATGTATTTGATACATGAGTTGATACCAAGCTTCCCAGTGATACTACATGCACGCAATGCTGCACACGGCAGATACGATGAGTACACTGATGAGGCAGAGACAACAGCTGCAGTGCACTGCCATCTGAGGATCTAATCACACTCTTTCTGGAGGATTCGATCCCTCGGCATGTTCTCAGCATGACATCCTTGACGAAGCTGCTGGAGTTAGTGGGATCCAATGGAGGAGATGATCCTTGGAAACTGCTGGCAGAGCTTGAAGAGTTTGAGTTCTTTCTCAAGCTGCAATGATGTATACAAGATGAAACATGTATAGATATGTGACATCTGTGTTCCTGTTTTGCACTTCAAGAGTCCTTACTACATCCTTTTCCATATTTCAATATATTCCAGCATCATCGAAGAAAAACTCTAAGGATTTTCACATCTACAACGACATCGTGCGGCTGCCACCGCTGTCATCACCAGCATTGGGGCCACAAGATCTCACCGAGTCGGCATTGCTGGAGGTCTTGAAACGTCTGCCCTGCTTTCCACCGCTGCAGCGCTTGGTTGGACCCGGCGGTCGTTATCGCTTTGGCCGAATGGAGGCCACCGGATTCATCAATGCACCGAATGTAGGTCCTGGTAGATGGTTTATCCGTTTATCCCATGTTAATCCCATGTTTATCCCATTCTTTATAGTGCTTCATACTTGTCAATAGCTGTCAACTGGTGCAGGATTTTGTCCATCCACAGTATGTTTTTGATAGAGGTGATATAGAGGTTTACCATGATGAGTATAACTTGGTATGACTCGATATGACTCAGTACGATGTGAGTCTATGAGAAGATGTACCGTAACAGCCAAACTCGCGCGATTGTAGAGGTGTTTCAATCCATGCAGGTGCATACAGGGATTCTTCTCAATGCCAAACATGCAATCGAGGATCTTTGAGTTTCCTTCAACATCCTTCAACTTTCCAGAGGATGCTCCCTGGATCTCCCTGGTGAAATCCAGCATCTTTTCTGCTTGTCGCCCAGGTGGTCTTCCAACTCACGGCCACAGAACTTGCAGCGCAGGTTGTGGCATCGCCACTTCCAGTGCCTGAAGTGCTTCGAGCCTTGGACTTCTTCGTGCAGTTTGGTCCCCAGGAATACCCCACGGCCACCGTTGATGCGGTGAAAGCATCCGACCAATTGATGTGTGGCACAACGCAGATTCTCGATTTGAATGCTATGCCAACTTTGCCAAAGCTGGGCTTTCAGATGCCCCTGGGCCAGCTGGGTGCAGCCATTGCACCCATTGCACCCTTGGGGTCATTGGGAGCCATTGGACCAGGGCCAGTCCCTCAGCCCATGGGTTCACTTGCCATGCCAGCATTTAGCGGGCCAAAGTTTGGCATCGATGACGACGAAATATAGCTGTCGGGAAAATGACCGTGACTTGTGATCAGTGAAAGGATTGGGTGTTGGATGTTTGGAAGTGTGGATGACATTCTGTTGTGATCCAGACCTATTGGATTTGGATTGACAGGTTCTTGAGCTTGCAGACACTTAGCCAACTGATGAGACCTAGTATCTCTCCACAAGACTCAGTTGAAAGTTGAAACACAAGTCCCAGCCAATCGCGTGTGTGAAGACTCCGCGCCTTTCTCCTCCAGTGAAAGATGTGTTGAAGGCGTTTCTGACCGCACCATCATTTGAGGCTTGTAGCCTTGCAGCGGAAAGATTTCAAAACATCCAAAATCGAATCAAATCGAATCAAGCCGAATCAAATCAAATCGAATCGAATCATTGAGGGTGACACGCACACACACACACACGCACTCACTCACACAGTGCCCATTCGCCATGCGCTTTGGGCTACGGCTTTGGGGATCCTTTGCAAGCTTTCGAGAGCAGTTGCTGCCAGGTGTGGGGTCTTGCAGACCCAGATGTCTTGGCGAGTCTTGTTCAGTGAAGTTCAGTTCGTCCTCCTGTCGGCCGTGCCTAACGATTCAAATCTGGAACTCAGTCATGGCCTTTGAGCAGTGTTGCCATTTCTCCGCAGCTTTTTGTGTCCAGGTCCAAATGCCCGCGCAGCAGATGTGGAAATGACGGTGAGCGGTGAGAGTAACGATGTGCTGACCTTAAAAGAGACATATTCGGATATTCAACATATTTCAGATATTTTCAGATGATTTCAGAAGTATCAGACGCTCAATTTCTCACACATTCAGAACTATCAGATCTCGGGGCCTCGGGGCCGCATCTCTTGAACCGCCGCGACCACCGAGGTGGCAGGCCGAAGCTCGCTGGTGCCAAAGGTGAACATCGTGTCTGCAAGGGCTCAAGAGTTTGCTGCAAGCGCTTTGATTCTCTTTGCCCTGGTGGTGCCAACCGTAGTCATGGCTGTGGTGGTCATTGATGAGTAGCTTGGTTTAGCTTGGTAGCCCCGCACTTTGGGCCAGGGCGGCCAGGCTTTGCAAAGTTGCTTAAGGAAGCTCTCAATGTCATCTCCACAGTTTGCGACGAATGCTGCCAGGTGGATTACTCGCCCTGAACAACGAGGGTGGCTGGTCTTGGGCTTTGGCTTTTACATCATCACTGCTACTTGGCAGATCTTGGCAGATGCTGTAAGTATGGATGATTGATTCTGCACTGATTCGGATTCGGATATTCTTACATATTCTTACATCTTAAGTTCTTCTAGAAGCTGCTTGGTTTTCGCCTTTTCATCAACGATTTTCCCAGGCGCTCAGAAGTCTCTGGGCAACTCTGATCCGCCTGTGCCAGCGGATGCTGTACATACGTGTGGAGGTCAGTCGTTACGTGTCGACGACTTTGTTTGAGGCCGGCAGGGCAGCTTGAGTTTGGAAATTCCATCCCATACAGTATATATATAATATATATATGATTATATATATATATTAATCAGTATATCCCATGTATCTCGGGTCCATGTCCCAGCCACGGTCTTGGGATTCTTTCATGGTGCTGAGTTGCGAAGCGAGGTGCTTCCTAGCCCGGAATGATTTCCGCGCCGCCATCCTTGCCACTTTGCAGGCGTTGACAGATTTCTTAGCCAAAGAAGCTGAGATGCAAGGACTGACCTGCAGTTGGGACCAAGAAGCCCTGCAAGAGCCGCTGGCTTGCGTTGGGCAAAGCAGGCTGCTTGTACAGTAGAGGTTTTGTCAGGCTGGAATAGCTATAGATATCCTATTGTCACCACAAATTTTGGAGATTGCTTTGGTGACCTGCAGATGCTCCCTGAACTGAGGCATGACAAGCTGACGGGAAAGATCAAAGTGAAACTGCGCTTTTGGAGTTCCCGCGCTCGTAGCATGTGGATCCGTCTCAGGCATGGTATCTGTAGAAACAGCACAGAGGCTATCTGTAGAAACTGCAGGCTTTCCTGAAGTCAAAGTCCTTGATCGTGCTCAAGTCTTCGCAGGGTGCCCAAAGTGATGCATGGTGCGAATCCGGAACTTCAAGATGTGCACATGGAGGATATGGACCTGCAGGCCGTGTTGGAAATCCACCCGACATGCAACATAGTGTTGGATGAAGAGTCCTCTCAAAGTCTCAAAGTGCCTCCAATTGGTCCAAATCCTGGGACCTGAGTCCTGCGATCTTCTGCATTCCCACGGTCAGTGGGAGGTGATAGAAAACATTGACATTAGGTGTGAAATCTGGAAATGCACTGACATGCAAAGGTCCTTCTAATTCTTTGGGACCACTCTTCACATAATGCAGTTAAAGGGAAGTTTGACTGGCGGGACCCCTTTCGAAATTCGGCAGCAGATAAGTTGACTGTGGAATCTCCGTAGAATTCCCTCTCAACTGCTTCGTTGATATGGTAACGTTCATCAAACCACTGCAAAGAACACATAGACACCAAAAGTTGGTCCTTTTTGCTCATGCGGTGGAATGTGGGGCCAAAGTAGCACGACTGGTTCTTTTGTCAACCTGAAAGCCATGGAGGTGGAATTCATTCCTGGTGATGACATCGTTTGCGGTCGTGATAGCCGAGTAGAACGCCGTGAGGTTCGGGGCCGCGGGGTCGGGTGTTGATTGTATCATGTATTAAAGAGCTGCTGTAGATCTTAGATCTCTATGTCGCACCAGGTGCTGGTCCTTTCAGTGCGGTCGAATCCAGCGCGTGCACTGTTGGATAAAGAGATGCTGGTCACTTGGCAGATCTCATTTCTCACTCCATGTCACAGACAGATGAGTTGCCGGCCTCTGTGCTCGTCCTGACATGATTGACATGATTGACATGAGGTGCGATGGATGGAATACGCTCATGTTCACTTCATGAAGCCAGTCCAGGCCCCTTGTTGACACAGCTGTGGGGTTCACCTCTTTTTGTCTGTCCCGTGGAGCAGCCTGGAAGGATGTGGTGAACGTGTATTCCTTGCAAGAAAGCAGCAGCGACTGGGTTCCAGCATCTTGGCCATGCAGGATGCACCAGCAGCCCCTCCAACATCTTCCTATGTGGATCTGTCAGGCACTGTGCCTTGGTAGGTTTGGTAGCCGATCTGCCATGAATTTCTAAGGAGTGGAAGTTCGAGCGTGTCAAGCCCTGAATCTTGGCATACGGCTTGGCTGGATTTGTTTACCATCAATGTGCTCTTTTTTAGTGCTGCATGATTTTGAGCCTTTGAGGAAAACCATTTCTGATCTCAGCGTTTGCATGCATGATTCGGTGATCATTTCTTGTTCTTTAATGACGGTGATGCAGTGTGACATTGGACGGAGCAACTGAGGTAAGAATGCTAGCGCGACCGGACAGGGATTTTACCTTGAAAGACATGCTCTACACAAAATTTTGGCTGATGCCAAGCTGTGGTCTCAAAGTGCACTCCGTGTCTCCTGTCAGCAAAGGGAACGACAAATTAATTACCTGACTTCCTTGCAGGTGTGTGACATCAAACATTTGGTTTGCAAAGAGGTTGCCACTAAACCTCCCAGACTGTGGGGGCATGTATATAGCCACCAGTCATTTGCCCTGAGGTCTACATGATCACGGGACCTCCTGGTGTGGGAAAATCAGAGTTCACCATTTGGATCGCAGGACATCAAAGGGTTTGACATCAAAGGGTTTGAATATCCATGAATGTATTATACTGAATTTATGTACCCTCTGGTAATTTTTATACCATTTATAGTGGATTTTCCCATTGAAAATGGTGATTTTTCATAGTTATGTTAGTTTACCAGAGGGTAATATTTCTGCATCTTTTGTTCAGCTGCGCTTCACTGTCCATCCCCAGATGGAGATGGCACAGGACAACTGGGAGTCCCTGTATATCGCCTTTGTTTGTCGAGTCCTCGCTTGACGGACGATCGTTTAGCACAGCACCTCGGATCACGGATTTGTATGGCACTGTAGTGAAACAAAGCTGTTTACCTTTTCAAATCCATTTATCATTTTTCATCTATTCTTAACTGGACTCATGGGGGAAGCGATTTCGGTATGCAATCTAATTTTATGACGCCAATGCCATTGTCAAAGAATTGGTGATGCTGTGTCAGCATGACATGGCTCGTGGCCCACATTTCAGGCTTTTCTCCCAGTCAGCAATCTCCTTCAACTCAATCTTGGTGCAGGCCTGGGAAAAGTGAACCAACTGCTCGTGAGAGGCATATCACTTGATATCACTGAGAACTTCAAAAAGTGAAAATAACTGTTGGCAAGACCTGTTCTATATCTTCAAAAAGGAAACAAACTTCAGAATTTGTCATTTCTGTCATTCATCACAAGTCCTCCGGTGTGTGCACCTGGAATTCAGGTGGATGAGTTCCAGGAGACCTTACAGCGCTGGTTAGCTGGACACGACAACAGAGGTCCTGGGGTCTCCGCGGGAGGCTTCTGTGACATGGCAATGGGTGGAGATGGCAACATCAAGGGTGGAGTCTATGAATTGACACGTGGGTCTTCAGGCCTTCACCTTTCACCTTGCTTTTGATGTTGAAGCATTCAGTGATCACCTTCTAGATCTTCTGGTGATTCGGACTGAGATCAAGGGGCAGGTTTTGAACCGAGGCGAATTGCTTCAGGGGTCCACGGCCATGTCCCAAGGGGTAGCATCTCGGCTAAGCGACCAAGTGGGAAAGGCGGAAAGGCAAGGTCCAGTTCCAGAGCGAAGAGCCTTTCGCCGAGGTGATCCTGACTGGCACTTCAGAAATTGCGGCTGATTGTGTGCGGAAAAAGCTCCCCGCTGACTCTTGGCTGAGCGTCTTTTCAAAAAGTTTCTTGAAACGTAGGTAGTAGCAGTAGTATTATGATTCTCAATTTTTGAAGTTCCGATTTGATTGATATTAATCCAGTGCGGAAAGTGAGGACAGAGTGACTGCTGCACAGTTGATGTTTGTAGCGGATGCATTTGTCGAAATCTACACATGAAATGCTTCAATCTGTGCACTCACAATTCCAAGAGTAACAACATATGGAGGATATGGAGGTTTCCTAAATTTTCTTGTACCTCTAAATCATCCAAAATTGGACAATTTGAGTATTGAAACTTATGGTGACTTGTGGATCCCCCATGACTTACCATCCTATGGCGGTTTTGAAAATGGCGGCATGGCGAGGTCTTCAGACGAATCCATTGCACTGCCGAGCTCAGCTGGATGAACCAGTCTGACATCGGTCAGTATTTCAGGCAATTTCTCTTTGGCTGCTGGGTTGAGATGGTTGAGATGGTTGAGTCGAATCCGTTTTGTTGCATCACTTTCCAAACGAGAAGGCGAAGTTTGAGGTGATTGAATGTAGCTTTGTGGAAACCCAATAAACAACCTACTATTGGGGGATGTTTTTTCTTACATATCACCCACTTAGGGAAATATAGGGGTGATTTACAACTGGGGTTTCCAGATTCTTTTGTACTTGAAGTTGACCTAGTACTACGCTTCTTCGCTCCTGCAACAACAACTCAGGTTTCATGCCTTATTGCTCTGCCGAAGACTGGGACAGTTGCTCGAATGCTTTGTTTTAGTGGAATTTGACCAGCGTGGTAGTTATACCAAAGCCGAGGAAATTCTTAAAGGAAAACATTAGCGCATATGATGACACATAGAAATACTTGCAAGCTGTTTGCAGTTGACAGATTCTTGCAGAAACAATCTCCATGTACCAGGCTCATTGACTAGCAGCACCTTCTATGTTTTGCAAAGTGCAGACCCTCCGAAACACATTTCTCGGACTGAGGCTGGCAGCGCGCATTTCTGAATGTTGAATCATGGTCAGGGTCCAGACCCGTGTCAATCGACATGCTGCAGCAGTATCTCATGCACCAGATCAGGGTGGCTTGTCTGGAGATACCTTCAACATCCTTCAACTGATTTCCTTTTGATGAATCATATGAATCGACGCGCAAGTCTGAAGTAGATGCAAGTCTTCAGGTTTTGTTTCTGGGTATCTCGTATTGACAGTCTGAAGATGTTTGAAGTCACTCAATCCAACCATGTGGACCGTTTGCCTGTTGAATCTGATCGCAATGTTGAAGTTTGGGATCCAAAAGCCATTCCTCCCGTCGCAAACCTCAAGCCATGTTGGGAGCTTCTGCGAAATTGAGGAATGCAGCTGCCTTGGCTACGGCAGGTGCCTTGACCAGGACATATCTTGGGTTGAACATCCACGGTTGTGGTTTGTAGGCAACCCTGATCCGTGTGCGACTGCGACGCCCCCTTCGGTTCTCTTGTCACATGAACTTGGGAAATGGCATGAACCGAAGGTGAACTATTGAGTGATATGCCGCATGCCTGACAACACCTGCAGTCGCACACCCGGGTTTGAACTGCCGCTGCTCCCCGAGGTTCATCACGGACGATAGCAAATTCACCTTCAGGGTCAATGACGAACATGTGAAGGAGGTTATCTCAAAGATGTTGCTTGGCGTCAACTAAGCTCGTTCTACCGCATGTGTTTTAATACTATGTCCTACGGTCTCTTCATGTCATCATTCTTGGAACTGTGTTGTGTGTTTTGATGTATTCTGAACCATTTCTCACGCCAATATGCTTGCCCAGTAAATATAGGATCAGATTTCTGCAGCCCGAGGTGCGATGCCCAGGATGCAAAGATCTTCTTGGATGGCTATGCACCCGTAATGGCGATTCAGCAGGAAACTTTGCTATTGGAAAGCACCTGACGAGGCGATGCAAATGAACACCCCATGGAATCTGCTGTACAGGATTGACTGGGGTGGCCCGATGTGCACCAGTTGCGCGCGAAGAAAACCCGTGTGCATGTCACGCTTCAAACTCTAGAGGTCGACGTGTTCAAGTTGGAATTCATGAACGAAGCGCAGAGTTTGCATTCTTTGTGTGTGTTTTTCCCCTGAAACGATTCGACCAGACACCCTCTTTGCGCTTGGCATGTTGGTTTTGGTTGACAGCATTTGACAGCGCAAGACATACGTCAAATCGTTGCTTATGTTTGTTTGACACATCCAAGGGTGAGCCATAGCCTCTGGGACAGTTCGTTTCTCACCCACCTTCACTTGTGGCATAATCTTGCAACGGCCATATATAGTACTTCTTTAAAGAGTACTATGGAAAACATGGGAAAGACACTGACAATTATACATACTGATAATGAAGGAGCAAGAACAAGAGTGGTGAAGTTCAAAATTATGTTGAGGAAGAAGGCATTGAATTTTTATAGGAATAGAAGCCATCTAAGACTAAGACTTTTGTAAATCAACGATGCGAACGCTGCTCCGGAAACAACCTTGGGATGCAGTCAGTCATGTGCTGCCATGGCTCCAAGATAAAGGCGCCACCTGGCACCTTGGTTAGGGTGACGGTGATACATGGTGATACATGGTGATTGGATGTGCTAGTCTTGAATCAACTACCATGGCAACTAAGCCAGGTTGGGAAGTTGAGACGCCTGGGCTTTTTAGGCTTGATGAGCTTGCAAAGTCGACAGGCGCAAACTGCAGCACGGCACAGCTCATTTGGCTACGGGTCAGAATTGAGGATAATTCAGGTCCTCAAGGAACGGAAGGTCTTCGGCCTCACCAAACATTGAAATCCTGTGGGCAATTTCGACCTGTGCCCGGTGATGTTCAGTGCAAGTTTCTTGCAGGTGGGCCTGATGACGTCCACCTTTGCACCAGCAGAAGTGTGGCAAGGCATGCATGGCCTGCACTGCTGATTGGAAGAATATTGTGAAGACATGTCAAGATTCTTTCCAGAGGTCCGTTGTAGATTCGCTTGCATGCTTTAACTCAATAACAGTGGAACAGTGGAAGATGGCATTCCAACTCTGACCTGAGTCGGAGGCCAAGCTGATTTGAGGTCAGAGCCGCAGAAGCATCCCAGCATGGAACGTGCTTCAAGGGACAGATGCCGAGGCCGCTGGAAAGTCGGACTCGTCCCAAAGTTGGGGAATCCCAGTGCTCGTTTTCTGCGATTTTGGTACACCCCAAAACATGTAGGGATAATCAGACAATTGTGATGAACCAGGGGATTGGAGGAACCCTATTTTCAGGTAAACATGTGGAATTGTTCTGCCCTGAGGTGCAAGCTTTCGCACAACGCGTTCAGGAAACCAAAAAGTGCCACCGCCAGGTGCAGAAATTTGGCAGAAATTTGTGTTTGAAATCGCGAGGACTTGCGGGGATTTGAGAATCTTCAACAGCTGCCAGCAACGGTGAACAGCAAGGTGGGAGACCTGTAGCTGGTGACCATGATATGTTGGCAGATACATGCAGATACGCTGTGACAGGCTTCCTACGGCCTTTGGGTAGACGTCAATGGACCTGGGGGAGAGGCACAGCGAAATGAAGAGATCGAGATATATCGAGATATCTCTTGGGAAGATGCGAGGTGGTGTCTATTTATCAAGTGGACAGCAGCATCTAAGTAGTTGCAAACTGAATGCAGGAGGCGACTGGCTTGATCCATTTGTCTGAAATGGACCAGGCAGGGTTTTAGTTTTGGTCCTTGGTATTTTCTTTCATCTTTGTTCAGACGCACATGCTAGAAACCTTTGAGAGTCAACCTGCACTCGAACGACAATCACGTCGCTTTTGTAATGCTTTGCTGAGGATCTCGACTCTTTTGAGGTTGGTCAAGAAATGATGGCCGGAGCACTCAGCGGACCACAAGTTCAGATGTGTGATAGTCATTGCCTGTGTGGCCTGTATTTTGCGGCAGAGAGTGTTGTTGGTTTCCAGGTTGATGTCGTGTACGTTGAAAAAGAAAGGCGTGCCATGTTAGGTTTGCATCCGGGATCATCCATGGTGGTCATTCTATTCATCTCGCAGGGGCCACTTGGGGTTGTCCTTGCGGCCTCAATCACGGAGCACTTCGTCGTCTTCCAACAGCCAAGAGGCAGGGCCATCATACGAGACACTGATTCGGAAAAACTCTGTGAGACTCACTCCACTTCCTGTGACGATATATCATTGGTCTCCATTCTTCTCTTCTTGTAGGTGCAACCCACTGACATTTACGCCTGTGAGTGGCTAGAGGCCACTGTTGCAGGCGAAAGGGATAGTGCAGAATTGGGAATGCAACAGATGCGGATGCACCCCAGAAGGTACTGTAGCTTGCGGGACTCAGATATCTCGCACCCTCTGATCAAAGCAATGTGAAAGAAAGCTCTCAATGTATGGCGAGCAGTTTCAAAATCAATTTGGAGTGTATGAATCGAAGGCTTTTCGGAAAATGAGCATGAAGGAGTGCTAGACACCCAGCGCTTTTGCCGCATTTTCTTCGGCAGAGTGGAATTTGCATCGGTTCTCATGCAGTGCTCACGTGAACCACCAAGGTTTGTGGACGTTGCACGTCCATCATTCCCTAAATCCTCAGGATTTGTCCCTGCAGATCGGCCGTTATCTTACAAGAGAGGTGACAAAAAATCAAACATGACCCAAAGGGACCCTCCTGGAACACACGGCAACAGTGGTCTGCCTAAGGATCGACTTGCCAAGACGAAACTTGAAGTCGTTCTTCAAAGCTGGCGATCAGGTTTCAACCAGAGAGATGAACATCTTTCAGAATTTGCACTCCTTGCAGCTTAGGGTTAGACTGGTTAGCTCCGGTACTATAATAGTAACAAAACTAGGAATTATATTTGAGCAACCGTAAAAACCCCGGCAATACTAAATATGTATTCGACGGACATTGGTTTATGGAAATTGATGGAAATTGTTAAAAACACGAGGTAAGCGATGGGACCTTCCCAAATTAGCGATACCCCTTTTCAAGGTATTTGTCATCATATTTCTCTAATATCCACATTAGCGATACCCAAATATCACATGTGATTGATTCATAGTTCATCACATATATATATATAATATATATATAATATATATATAATATATATATAAATGCAGCAGTTTCATGCAAGCGATACCCCCCAAGTTTACCATATATCATTATTGTACAAACGTGTGGTAAGCGATGGGACCTTCCCAAATTTGTGGATGTCCTTTCCGTGAACCTAGGGTTTTCACAATCGCTCATTTATGTAACACTAGTAATAATAACAAGAATAATAATAATAATAGTACTACTACTACTACTGCTACTACTGCTACTACTACTACTACTACCTACTACTACCTACTACTACCTACTACTACCTACTACTACCTACTACTACCTACTACTACCTACTACTACCTACTACTACCTACTACTACCTACTACTACCTACTACTACCTACTACTACCTACTACTACCTACTACTACCTACTACTACCTACTACTACCTACTACTACCTACTACTACCTACTACTACCTACTACTACCTACTACTACCTACTACTACCTACTACTACCTACTACTACTACTAATAATAATAATAATAGTATATAATAGTAATAATAATAATAGTATATAATAATAGTCATAGTAATAGTAATAATCCTAGACATATATAATATAATACTACAATGTGGGGCCCCCAAGATAGCTAAGTTGGTTTACAACTACAATAAATAGGGTTTATGGTACTTATAAGTATATTCACGTCGCTTCGCGACGGCAACCGCCCGCACCGCATCGTTGGGCAGCCGCTCGTAACTGCCAATGATGTCGGCCATTGAGACCAAAAACATCCGAAAGTACTGATTGTCGGAAAAAAAACGCGAAGAATTTGATAGCCATGTATAGCGGACCAACGCAGTTCAAAAAATAACGAAAAACATGAAAAAACGGCGAAATTGCTGTTATTTACAGTGTTTTTGCGCGGTGAGAAGCAGAAACCACTGCAAATACCATGGTTTTTGAGGGTCAGGTGGCCAAAAACACTGTAATTTACAGTGTTTTTTTAACCAACGTCAAAAAACACTGGTATTTACGATGTTTTCATTCACACCGTAACATAAAACAGCGTAATTTACGAGGTTTTTGGAAGTTTTGAAGCTAGCCGTCAAGCATGCAGAAAACAGAAAAACACTGTAAAAACCAGTGTTTCTGCTATCACAAAACGACGAAAATCAGTCCGAAAACGGGTCCAAAAACTCAAAAATCCGCCTCCGGGCCCGGCCACCTGCGGAACCGCAAAAAAAGATGTTGCAAACCAAAAAATTGAGGTCAAAAAGTTGAAAAACACGGGTTTTTTTCACTTTTCGCTTGCCGATTTTGGACGGGCGCGTTCACGAACAGGTGTCTTCCGTACTGTTTTTTACAGTGTTTTTTGAAGGCGAGCGTCAAAAACAGGAGGTTTTGGCCGAAAAATGCCCCCCCCCAGGTAAACCTGTAACCTTTTACGAGTGCCATCCGGAAGATCACGCCCCAGCACCTTCGGTGCGGGCGGATTTAGATGGGGTTATAAACCAACATATAACTAGGGGGCCCCACATTGTAATAATCATAATCGTCATTATGATAACACTGTAATGATTGTAATATCACTACATAATACCTGTCACTGTACGTATTCTCTCGCGATTCGAACCTTTTTGCTTGTGTCAACGATCTCGATTTCAGGTGCACGTGAGAGTGCTGGGAAAGTCCAATGGCATGTCACAACCTCGATCTCTTTCACTCCTTTGCGCTTCGCTTCCGGGCCTATTCTGTTTGGAGGTTGCAACTCTCTATGAAGGGTGGACCGGAGGATATCAAGGCTGATCTGGAGGTGGGAAAATGTTGTGGTCCACACTAAGCCATGTTCCTCTGTTTCAACCTGGAAGATGCAGGCCCAGCTACAGTCCTGGCAGTTCGGCACCACATCCAACACGGAGGACTGGAAATCCATTGGCCTTGAATTTTGATCAAAGATTTTCAAAAGTATTTCGAGCAGGGGCTGTAATTAATGCTCATTTTCCATCATTTTCCTATATTACAAAGATTTAGTGCTCTCTCTCGGGCTTTTGTTATAGCTCAAGCAATGATGCAAACATCAAAAAGATGAACATTTCAGAATGAAGTACATGCCCCCAAATTTCAATAAATGCTGTGTGTGGCCACCAGGAATGGACTCCACGGGGTTCATTCGTTCAAGTTCCCCCAAAAGCTAAGCTGCAAGGAGGTTCCGTTGAAGCGGGGGCAGAATCTCTTGCCCTTTGCTTCCCTGCAGGGGAGCCCCAGATTTTGCAGAGGGGTTCAGGGTCGGGGCAGCCGTGTGGCCATGGGTCAGAATTTGATTTTCCCTGTGGATACCCAGAACTGCCATGTATAGTTTCCCCATGTATCCTCCAAAAAGATTTTGAAACGTCTTTTACCACTATTTTTGTTGGGTTTTACTGGTTTTACTTTTTCGATCTTCTTTGGGGTTGCCAAAAAAAAATTGATACCAGCGATTTTGATGGGAAGAAACCTGGGGACTCCGATCGCCAAGGTCATCTTCGGAGTGGCTGGATGGGCAGGTTCTACAAGCTGCATCCTATGGTGAGCCCTGCCCGACCACCAAAATGGAGCCATGAACTGCAGTCCATCCGTGTCACATGATATCAGCCACGTCACAGAGAATTTTTGGCGCATGACTCAGCCTTTGTGTTTCGACTTCACGTGATCTGCAGGTATATATGTGACAGTGGAGCCACCGACTGGAGGCATTCAAATTGATCTGTTGAAAGAAGTTCTCCTGTAGGTCTGTAGGTATGAGGTGCATAGTTTGTTCATTTTTTCCCTGCAACATGTTCGCCGTGGAGGCGAAAGTTGCTGGGGCCTGGTTGGTTGCTCAGTGAAGCAGCCGCAGCCGAAAACGGTGATGATGGTGATGGACTTGGACAGGTGCATCTCTCTGAGTTCTCAGAGGAGATGTTGGAAACAGACCTTGGTCCTGGTGCTGAAGTTCAGGTGGCCCTGGAAGCCCAAGGCTTCACCTGAATGTTGAACCGCAACCATGGCACTTTGAGGTGCGAGTTGTATCTGTGGATCAGCAACACAACCGGCTGAAAGCTCAGAGTGTGGCATGGCTATAATTGAAAGAACCACAGTCCTTGTTGCCCGCTGTAGGTTGTTTCTGTCGGCGAGGCAAGCAACCGCAGGCACACCTGAGAGGGTTCACCCTGAGATATGCCAATGTGCAAGCAGAAGTGGATAGACTAATGCAGTTGAGACCAGACTCAGCCTTTGCAGATGCGGATTCCGCCGCGAAGCTGGGCATGTGGCTGCAAGGCAGAGTGGAGGATGTCAGCACACCCAGATTGGCAAAACAAAGCCCAGCATTTCTCTTGTGTAGCAAGATGAAATGTAATGCGCCTTAGTGTTTGAACAGAGTTCCTTGGCATATGGCACAGAGGGAAGATCAATAACAATAATGATAATGATGATAAGGAGAAGAAGAAGAAAGGAGAACACAAGCTAGAAGAAGAAGAAGAAGAAGGAGGAGGAGGAGGAGGAGGAGAAGGAGAAGGAGAAGGAGAAGGAGAAGGAGAAGAAGAAGAAGAAGAACGCACTTGTTGTCTTTGGATGCATGAGCAAATGCTACATTGCCCCATGCCATTGTCTATGCATGTTGTTGGCACAAGAACCATAATTTGATGCTTCACATCCAAAAGAGTGGCATGTCATGCAAAAGCCAAGAATGGTTTGTAATGTGACTTTGCGCAAACACTCAAAACACTGTGGAAAAGTTGATCAAGCATCCTTAATGCATCTTTGAGCAGATAAACATTTCACCAACAGCCATCCTGCCCATGTCCTCAATCCAGCGACGGGTAGACTTTGATCGTGGCACATCGCCTCGACGTATCTCGGCACGACCCGAACGACCCGAGGAGGATTCGCAGGACTACTCGCCGGCACAGACCAACAGCGATGCCGTGCTGTTGCGATGTCGCGATACCATTGAGCGACTCCATGGCGACGTGGAGGAAGAGCGAGAGAAACGACAGAGACTACAGGAGCAGCTGGAGGAGTCTGACAATGAACTCACAACTACCAAAATGAGCCTCACAGAGGAACAGCAAAGGACCAGGGAAGCTGAGACCAAGTGCAGGAGATTGGAACAGAAGGTCTTGGAACTTGAGCAGCTTCTGAAGGCACAAAAGGAGATGAATGGGACCACAAGTTCACAGCTTCAAACTCTGAAAGCAGAGTCAATTCAGAAAGCTCAGGAACAGTTTTCCCAAAATCTTCGCATCACAGACTTGGAGAACTCCTTGAAGCGCACCGAGGCAAAAGCTCAAAACTTGCAGCAAGAGGCCTCAAGAACAGAGAGGCAGCTGCGAGAAGTAGAAGCAAGAGCCAGTTCAGATTCAGAGGCTTTGCGCCAGGAGAGACAAGAGTCGGAAGCGAAGACTGTGGAGTTGGAAAGGATGACACGGCAGTGTGCCGAACTTGAGCATCGATGTGAAACTCTGCAACAAGACTTGGAGGATTTGCAGCAGGACAAACAAGCCATTGTGGAATCCAACCAATTTGAGTTGCAGGAGCTTGCAATGCGCCAGGAACGTTTGCAAGCTGCATGGAGAGAGGGTGAGACGGAGTTGCAGCGAGCATTCCAAGAGCGGGATGAGATCCAAAAGGAGTTGGACCAATGTCAGCAGGAGCGGTTGATCTAAACATTCGTTTGACTTAAAAATAGGGTATACCGTATAATTACCCTACTTTATAGACATTCTAGTGGAATAGGCCCACGGTATATCCCCTTTTGGAGCCATTTTAGTGGGAACATGATGTTCAATAAACTGCGTGGTTTTGGGATATCCAATTTTCAGACAAACTCAATGTGTTCTTAAGTTTTTCTTTGAACCTACTTGATGAATCTCAAGCGTCACCTTCAGATGCTATATTTTCAGTCCCTGAAACTGGGATCAAGATCCCCATTCTGGACCTTGGCCTTAAATGAGCGGCTCAACCACAAAGCAGTTTGTAGGATTTCAAGTATTTTTCTCAAAGTCACCTTTAATCATTTATTTATCTATCTATCCATCCATCCGTCCGTCCGTCCGTCGGTCTATCTGTCCATCTGTCTATCTGTCCATCTGTCTATCTGTCTATCTGTCTATCTGTCTATCTGTCTATCTGTCTATTTGTCTATCCATCCATCTATCTTTCTATTTATCCAACTATCTCATTGATGACTGCAGGAGGCGGAGCAGTTCCAGCGCCAGCTGCGGGATCTGACGGAGGAGCAGCGGAGCTCCCTGGAGCGGTGCCAGCGCCTGGAGATGGAGCTGAAGAAGTCGCAGAGAAAGGCCGAGGATCTGAAGGACCGGGATAAGAAGGGATGGGAACGGAGGATTGATCTCGTTCTTTAAAGGACATGATGAGCACATCATGTTTCGAAACAGTTTCTGAAACAGTATACATTTACATGCTATTATATCATGTTATATTTACCAATTTTTATATCATGTTATATCATGTTATATAGAATATATGATATGTGGGGATTTGTGCATGATGTTCCCATAGAAATGAGGATTCAAGCAACACAATAGGGAGGTGACCTAGGTCCCTAGACCCCTGAAATGAGAAGAAATACCAAGAACCTATGGTTTTTTTTCAGCCATATTTAAGCCATTTAAGCCATACAATTTAAAAAACGGATGATGTTCCCCACATTTTTTACGGGGATATTTTCGGACCCAGGGATTCACAGGGACCCGCCAAAAGGACGAGGCTCTGACAAAGTCACAAGACTTGGAAGAACTCCAGAGGCAGCAGCGGACTCAGCAGAGCACGAAGGCCACGTTAGAACAGCAGCTGGAAGACCAACGGCGCCAGTTGTTTGAGAGGAATCAAGAGCTGGCCAGACAAAGGGTGGAATATGCTAGGGCTGTTGAGGGCTTGGAGGGTGTCAAGCAACAGGAGGACCGCAATGTTCGACTCCAGGCCAGTGAGAAGGAATCTCAAAAGCGGGCAGCAGAGCTCACCTGGCGTTTGGAAGCTGCAAATGAAGAGGTGGAAGCAAGTCGTGCGGCTTTGAAGGCTGAAAAGGAGAGATGCAAAGAGCTTCAAGACCTGCTGGATCGAGAGAATCGAGAGTCAAAGGGTGATCTCAACCAGCTCTCGGACATCATTGCGCAGGCGCAGGCGCATGCAAAATGCTTGGCCCAAGTTCAAGCTGAGCGTGGCTCAGCAAATGAGGAGAATGAACCTCTAAAAAGCTTGAAGCAGAAATACGACTACAAAATATCCAAGCTGTACCAGCACCTTTGTGAGCGTGATGCATATGAGAGGAAACTCAAAGGCTTCATTGAAAATGAAGTGAATGTACTTCATCAGTACAATAAGGAACTAGAGCAGTACTGCCAGTGGCGGCGAGAACGATTGCCAGAGGTTCCAAGTGTTCCGAGACTCTCAAAGGCAGCTCCAGCCCAAGACAAGATTGGGAGACGCTTGCTGCGAAACTTGCAGAATCTTGAAGATCAGTTGGCTTGAAGATGGGTAGGGTTGAGGTACAGCACTTCTTCACTTTCTTCACTCATGGCCTTTCTCACAATCGTAGTTGTTTAATCAATTTGCGCAGGCACTCGTGCACACAATTCAGCAATATTGCTGTTGAACTCGAGCATCAGTATGTGGGGGGCATCAGCAGATTGAACAAAGGATTGAATTTCTTTGACACCTTTGTTGATTTCACGTGCAGCTGGTGCCCTTGTTGCCAAAGAAGCAAACGCTCGGCGTATGGCAGCGACTTCAATCATTTGATGCAGAGCAAGCGTCCGCATGCGAAGCTCACTTTTGTTTGGTGAGTTGAGGAATTGTTGTTCCCATGAGAAATCAAAATAGGAATCACACAATTCACACATGAGGTTTTTCCAATCGGCTCAGCTTCAATGGCCTTCCGCTGAGGTACATAGCTACGGTCTAACCTTGCGGACACCAGTTGGCCGTGGTCTGCTGTACGTCACTGAGCTGGACGAGTATGTTGAGGCGAGGGATAGCATTGATAGCATGGTAGGGATTGGTTTCACTGCATCAGACATATGACGTTATGATATAATGATATATATATATATTCATGTATATTGACATATACAGATATGTGGGCAATATGTATATGTAAATGTATATGTATATGTGTATGTGTATGGGTATATGTATATGTATATGTATAGGTATATGTATATGCATATGTATATGTATTTGTATTTGTATATGTATATGTATATGTATATGTTTTTTTTGATACATACAAACTAGACATATTGTATACTATTTGATATGCATCTTAATATAATAGTAAAACAAAAAAACAGATGCGACACTGAGCGCTGACTTCCCCATACATTTCTAACTCTTCCGAGCGAAAAAGAATGTGCCTGTTAGGATTTCATCACAGTTCCTTGCGACACCCTATAGGAATGTCGCCAATTCTACAGCATGTGGCATGTGCAGCCAAACATGTGTCTGTGTGTGCGCACAACTGTCAATGTTTCTTGAGTGCTGATCCTGCTTCGCAGTGCAATTTGGTCATACACAGCCATCATCATTGAGCTTCCAAGCATTTTCTTCAAAAATTGTCGACATTTCGGTATCTTTTGCATCTCTGGCAGGATCCTTCTTCCAAATTTGCCCGAGCCTTAATGTGGTCCCTGCGTATTGCAACTGGCGGAGTGGTCCAGCAAGGCTCCCGGAGACTTGTTGCGAGTAGGAGTCATGGACCACATGGAGGAAGGCCGAAAATGTAGGAAAAGGGGCTGTGGAGAGGGTGGATTTTTCAGGAACACACAAACTGTGACTTATGTATACATGTACACACACACACAGATATAGATAGATATATCTATATATATATACACTATATAGATAGATTGAGATATATATATATAGAGTATACGCACCATGTTTTTTCGAGGTTTTGGTTAGAAGTTCCGCTTGAGCCTTTGCTGTGAATGAAACTTGCCTCTCAGACTTGCTGGCATTGTCTATGAAGACTCCTGAGGCTTGGACAAGTTTTGGCCAGTGGTTCAGCAAAGATGTGGGATTCGGCCATTGGGCTCTTTACATTTTGAAGCATCCCACAACGTCCGTCAACGTCCTTTCGGTGGCATCGGCTTACTGGGCCCATTCGCCTTAGCGAATCGCCGGTTCCCAGTTTCCATTCACGTTGCTGTTTTAGGAGGTGGAGAGCAAAGAGACTCCTCTGTTTGAGGAGGAACCCGGGGAATGCATGCGAGTTATGTTCCATCAAAGCAACTACAAGAGTTTGGTGAACTCAGACACTTCAAGACCTGTAACAACCGCAAACTGTTGTGTTTCTGAAAGATTGTTGATCAGCAGCACGACATGGCATGGGAAGCACCTTGGCACAGCTTGCAGGAACCTCTGCCCAATGCCCAGGATTTGCAAATTCGAGTCAGGGCGGCCCAGTCAGACTCGCAGCCGCTGCTTTTGCAGGAACTGGCTGTGGTGTAGAGGCTTGTCACGATCTGCGACCTTCTCTTGGATGTAGAAATTCTGGGAGCTCAAATTTTGGTCTGAAGATCCGCGAAGAGAATATGAAGAGATAAGCCTACATGTTCCATAATGTCTCATCAAGAAAACACATCCTTTGAACAACCAAAGCCTGTCTCAGCTGTGCCAGCGCATCCTGTGAGGCCATGCGGCAACGCCTGAAAGACTACTTGGGGATATCGCCTCAACAGCCGTTGACGGCACAGGTCCGACAGCTTGTTGGAGTTCCTAGAATTGCTTGGAAATGTCAAACCCTCCAGGTGTAGCAACTATCAAACTCTCCCAGTGAGCCAGGTTCAAGCTGAAACACCCTTCGGGCTGTTGCTCAATGTGGCTCATCCCGATGGCAAAGAGATGGGAGACACAGCAGAGATTTTCTCATGCCTGGATTGGGGGGAATAGTGTGATAATCACATGAAACATCATAAAACACCATAAAACATCATAAAACATCATAAAACATCATAAAACATCATAAAACATCATAAAACATCATAAAACATCATAAACCATCATAAAACATCATAAAACATCATAGAACTCACGAAACTCTGATATGACAAGAGTTGAGTTTTCACATAGCAAATCCCTATTTCAATCCATTTCAAGCAGATTACACGGTTGATGTCAAAATTTCATGGAACATGGGGCAACAGGCCCCAGTCTGAACGCTGAGGCCCTCACAAGGCTTGCTTGTAGGTCCAACTGAAGACTTGAGGACGAAAGTTCAATGGGAATTGGATGGCAGGGCTGGGTGGTTGCAGATGTTCCAATTTTTGCTAAATTAATTCCTGCTTTTTAGGTGGTCAGAACTGGTCTGACATCACATCCGCAGTCCGAAGATGTTTGGGGATGGGATTGAAGGACTGGCCAGCAGCTGCAAGTGCTTCTTCTATCTGCCGCTTGCAGCAAAACTCACAACCTCACCAGATGAAACGAGGTATGGTCCTGTTCCAGAAGGTCCCAGGGGTGGTAATCTTTCAATCTTTCAATCCCAAGTGGCTGAGGTAGACACCCACCGTGGCGTTCTCATGGTTTCACGGAGTTGAACAGCAGCAACAAAGTAGATAGCAAGCTCTACAAGCCGGCCTGAACGGTGCAAAAAAAGGGTCGATTCTCGAAACGTCAAGACGTTTTGGGTTGTGAACTTGGCACCTTTTCTTTATATACATAGAGTATAGAGCTTATTGCATGTGATGATGTGGGTTTCAATGTGGGTTCCATCGAAATAAGGATTTCTTTGAAAATAGGGCCCCGCAGAAATTCCACGGTTTGTCAATGATGATCATTAATTCTCATCATTTTATATAGTTTCCCCATATTTTTGAGACCCCGAGCTTCTGAAGCCATCGTAGCCTTGGGCCCTGAGCGGAGCCCGCTATGGAGTCAACTGGAGCTAATAGCCCCACGGGGGGGACCAGCCCTGCTGGTGCTGGAGGACGCTTGAAAGTCTGGAGCCCCAAAAAAGCACCAACAGATTAGGACAAGGTTCAACGTACCACTCTTTTGGCATGGCGGTTGCGGAAAAAAACACTTGAACACCCCAAGGGTGGAGCATCTGAATTTGTCCCAAAAAGTAACAGGATGTTAGTCTTTTGCGAGTTTGGATTTAGTCTCATGGTGGAACCATTCATTATCTGCGAAGTTTGCAAGTGTTTTGTTTGCTGTGATTCTCCCAGTAACTCATACTTTCTCCATGTTTCTCCTCTTGCGCCGATGGCACAGTTTCCAAGGTAAAGAGGCCAGCCCCAGTGGCAGTACCTCCTCGTGCGCCCGTTGGCCAGGTCAGGGCAGTGTGAGTTTTTTCCATGACGGCTGGAGAATCTTTATGAGTTGGACCAGTGCCCCAAATCTTGACAGGTCAAAGTCTATTGAGTCGATTTGAGTCGATTTTCTTGATTTTTTGAGTCCCATTTTTTTTAAAAAAAATCTCGGCCCCCAGCTTTTGCACTGCGCTCCGGCCAGATCATCCCGCCACGATCTCCTGAATCGCCAGCCAGTGACGCTTCGCCGGAGTCTCCGGGATCCCCGGATGACGTTGTGCCAGATTCTCCCTCCAGCAGGGACACCCAGGACATCCAGGGAATCGCAACAGCGAATCCCAGGGACACATCTGTATCTGTGTTTTAACAAAGTGAAAATTGCGAAGCTAAGGCAAAGCATGTCATAGTCGGATTGTGGATTTCACTGGTGGCTTCCAGACATAGAAAGATCTATCATGATTTATATAATGATGTACATGAGTGTAATGTGCTGCCTTCAGTCCATTTTGTAGCTACCACAGAATGAAGTCGCGCTTTGCACAAAGGTTGAGCTCGTGTTTCCAAGCACAAGCACGAACGTTACATCTCCAATAAAGTCCAGTTCAGCAGCATTTCAATTTTTCGGTAGACGCTTGCGTTTGGCAGAATTCTGTATCATACTTATCGTCAAGGCATTTCAGAGTTTTTTGTTCCACCTTTCGATCCATGTCCCTTGGCCATTTGGAGACATCCAGCTCCGAGGATTCATCGTGAGAAATACCTTCATCGACATCGATGAGAGTGACCTCTCAGGTGCCATGGCTGAGTCGGAGGGGTTTCGCTGATCTGTTCATTTATACTCCAGCTTCACTACATGTACTGTGTGTACTATATATATATATGTATGTATATATATATATATATATATCTGTGATATATATATATAATATATATAGTGTCAGATTGACACTGGTAGCTTGTTCACTTCCAATCACTGATCCCAGTTGGAACCCTGTCCAGCAATGCAAACTCCTGTTTTGCCCAATGCGAAGCCACGACCTGCAATCAGTCCAACGCACCCACAGCTGGCCACAGCTGTATCCGCTAAGCGTCACTGATAGCGCTATTGCTCAAGCTAATCCCTCCCTCCAGCCCAGAGGCTGCGGCAACAACTGGTTTCTGGAAGAACCCCCTGGTTCCATGAGGGAATGACCTCAAGCACATGTGAACTGGCCTGGCTTTCACATTCGTACTATCAAAATTTTGTTCATCATGTGCACTTTCCAGATACGACTTCGGTGATCAGGATGGTGAAGACAATCACGGACATGATGTTGGAAAAATACCCAGTTGATTACGCATTGAAGACAATGTCAACCTCATCACTGGTAGTTGTCTCCTGTGAGGCAGAGACCATGCTTGCATCATCGAAAGATCTAATTGGGTTTTCAGAACTTCAATCGGATAGCGCATGGACGACTTGGCTTTTCCACAAACTACCGATGCTCTGAACTTTCGGGATTGAGAGCTTGAAGCCATTTGATTCTGGTTCTTGCATCTGATCTAGCCTTGAGTACCTCATGCTCGTCATGCAAACTGTAGTGACCTTGCTGTAAGCATGTCCTAAGCACGGTATTGTCCATGACTTTTGTCAACGCATCAGCTACTTGAGCGGCTGATGGAACCCATCGGATCTGAATGCCATTTTGGATATGTTCTCGAATCAGCTTGGCTTGAAGTTGAGTACGAAATTCAGTGCAAGTTGGGGGAGCATTACGGTTGATTAAGTCAAAGAGTGATTTACAATCAGTGGTAATGAAATCAGAACGTTCCTCCGGAATATCATTGAGGATTCTTTTGGCAACTTCAGGCATCGGCTGTTTCTCAGGCAGTTCTGGTGTCAACGCTGAAAATGCTGGTGGAAGTCGGAGGAGAGTGCTATCAGCTTGTCTCCAATCACAGCGATGATCACATATCCATGCCCAGAAAAGGCGCACCCAAGAAAGCATATCCACTGCTCCTGCCAGAGCCATTGCTTCGGCAGACAACGTGCTGACTGCTACCTTCTGGATTTTCTTAGAATGCCATACCATTGGATTGATTGGACTGCGTCTATTTTCACCAATGCACTTGTGAGCAGACATGATCATCATTCCCTGATGTGAGTCAGGGCATTTCTCTGACGCAAAGGAGGCATCGGAAAAAGCAACAAACCGCAAATCAGGAACTGGTATGGATTGTATTCGCAGGGCCACATTGGAATGTTGTTTTGCTTCATGGAGGGTTCGATTTGCTTCAACCAATGTGGACACTTTTGCTTTGTTGATTTGGCTTTGAAGCCAACCCAGTCGGCTGCATATGTCAGGTCTCGTGTTTACAGCTGCATACTGTAGGCTCCCTATCAGAGCTCGCAACGCTTGTCGTTCCTCTTCTGTGACGACACTGTCTGGTTGACACCTTCGATCATGAGAGATGGAAATTGCATGAATATCCCGAACATACTGTGACTGGTTCACTGTGATAGTGTAATCAGCTTCTTGCGTGACATGTAAACCAGTGAACACAAATTTGTGCATCTTACGGGATCCAAAAGGAAACTTGGCTTCCAGTTGTTTGAGCTTGTTCTGAAAAGTTTCATTCCCACAACACAACCCATCATCAACATGAACACCAATCAGACCTTGTGTCTCCTGGGTTTTGGGGTCACTCAGATGGAACAGGCACGGATCAAACGGTGATGCTTGGAATCCCAGCTCCTCTAGGGTCTTCTTCAGTTCAACAAACCAGAGATATGGTGCGTCAACACGCCCATAGGCACCTTTGAGAAGTTGCACCACTTCATCTTGACGGAGCTTGAGTTTCTGTCGCATCTCTTCTGGTGGTTCCATGCCTAAAACGCGATTGCTCTGCTCGCTGCCTCGTAAAAATGCAGTCTGTACATCGAAGCTTTGGATATCCCATTTTCGGCTGGCACAGTACTGAAGGAGAAGCATCCGGGTCAGTTTATTCATTGTCGGACTATCACGGGGAATTTCTGATACTTCAGGATCTTCAAAACCAAGCACAACTAGTCTAGCCTTCGGTTTCATTTTCTGGGATTGTTGGGGTTGATCAGCTGTGGGATCAACTTCTTTCCAAGTTAAAATCCATCGGCTTCGGAGAATGTTGGCTTTTGGGATCTGATTACGCATGATTTTTGTGATAGTCTCGGTACTGATCCAGCTTTCCACTTCTTTCATCTTGGCCTGCCGGAAACGCTCGCGATCTTCAGCTGTGAGATCTGACAATTTCACCTCACTGCGCTGTCGTTTTGCTGCTGAAACAAGGAAAGCCATTTCCTGTGGTTTTGTTTCCTCACGCCAGCGGGTGATGTCTTGAGCACAAATGGGAATCTCTAATTTCCAGCATTGATCATTATCAACTTGGAAAACATGATCGGCTTCCACAAAGAGTTCATCATCCGTATCTGGAATTGGCACTTCCACTGGATTGGGTGGCTGTTCAACATTTTCGGAGGGATCCTGGTTGTTGGGAACTGGTTCACCATCAGGTTGTTCAGAGTTACTGTCACTTATTGGGATTACTGAAACGTTAGGGTTATCTTCATTGGGGATTATTGGAATCTGATTCACATCTTGATTATTGGCAGTGTTAGTTGAACTTGGTGCTTCAGTGGGAATTAAATTGTGATATTGTACTCCGCCATGTGGTGGGATAATGCTTTGATTTGGTGACGTGGAACGTGGAGAATCACCTGATTGATTTTCATTGATTGTGGATCGGTGTTGCCACTCCTCAACTGCTGACAGCGGTCGGAGGTGTTCCGGAGCTACGCGATACAGCTTGCTGCCCATGGTGATCCACACAACATGTGAACTTTCTTGCAACACAACTCGAAGGGGACCTATCCAAGAGCCATCAGCTTCACCACGTTTTCGCCACATCATGACATGATCTCCCTGGACATACTTGCCCCGATTGGGTCTACTCCTTTGGACCAGGGCTCTTCTTAGGACCTGACAATTGTCAGTGGCAGTGAAGGCGCGACGCGCGCGTTCTCGCAGGGCCAGTTCCTCTCTAAATCGGAGACCTTCAGGACGACCATCAATGGCTAAACTGTGGGAAGGCAACTGCATATCTGAAACTACTGAACCGGCTACCCTACTTGACTTTCCAAACACAAGGACTTCTGGTGGATAACCCCTGTGACGGCTCCATTGATTTTTGGTTGCAGTGGCCAAAGCGGTTGCTTGGCTTACTTTTTCAAAGGAATCAAGTGGTTCTTCGGTGTCCATTTTGTTCAAAATGCTTTGCAGTACAGCTCCATGTCTCTCAATCCTGGAATTTTGCCAGTGTGCTTCTGTGGCAATGGTTCGATGTTTGATTGAGTACCGTTGCAAAAATGTCATGAAGTCATTGGAGTTCAGTTCTGTCCCTGCATCCATGCATAGTAGACCTGGAGGTCCGGCCCATTGAATCCACCCCTGGTGAAGCGCATGTATGGCCTGTTCAGCATCATGTGCACGAGTAACCACGGCAGTGTGATACAAGGTACTTTGATCCAACATGTGATAGATGTTATACTGTTGCCCCATCTTATTAGTCCATGTGATACCATCAATTGCAACAACATCTCCAAAATCCCCATGGTCATGTATGGAACTTGGACGAGCTATCTTGGGATCTTGATTCTCAGCACATGTTGAACATTTCAGGTCTCCGATGGCTTGGAGAATTTCACTGGGGCATCCCAGTTGTCGACAGAACTCTGTCAATTTCATAGCTCCCGGATGGCCCAGGTTTCGGTGAACTTTGAGAAGCCATGCCTGAGTTTCTGGCTTCAACATCATGAAACGTGGTCCATGTTTCTGAGAGGCTAGGTCAATGACATGACGATCTATTGATTCGGTCTTTTCTGGTTCGGAAACTCTTTGGGCCACATCCATTGGCTCATGAGTGCGCGGTCGCTTTGGTTCTGGTTCTGATCCTTCGAACTCAGCAGAGCGAACAGCACGGACGTCGGCAGAAGATTGAGACTGCACTGGAACATGTTCGGAAACAGGTATCTCTTGACCTACAACTGTCTTGGCTTTGGCAAATATGGTCAGACTGACTCTGGCTGGCGTCCCCTTTCGACGCAAGCCTTTAAATGTCAGTTTCTCCCAGGGCTCCCATTCATCATCAACAACCACATCTTCATGCTTGCGACGGATGCAAATGCGTTTTCTTAGAGGAGCACTACCTGGTGGAACATTTCTGGTAGGGCCAGGATACCGGTCTGTGCCACGACAAAGGACCACATGTTTAATCTCATGTTCAGGACATAACATGGAAATCTCATGAATGATTTCTCCAGTGTCAATTACCAGTGGTCCAACACGTGGGGCCATTACATTGGCACGTCTCATCACTGTCTGCCAGCTGGCGTCAGCAAATCGCTGTGCAATGGCTTGTGGACTCAATTTTGACATGAGGCGTCTCTTCTTGGTTGGGTGTTCATTGTTATTTTCCTGAGAAGGTGGGTCATCCATTGCAAACACAGGCTTTTCCTTTGGAACTTCATAAAGCAAGATCTTGACTACCTGTCGAGCAAATTTGGCTGGGTACTTCTCAGTAAAAGTGGACAATGGCATACGCTTTCCCTCACGAACATCGACAAATTGCAGGCTTCCTGCCATTTGTCGGTGTTCGTGATCGGGATTGTACAGCTTTCCATGGATGGCTCGGGCCAACGGATCTGACGTTGTTGCTACGTTCAAACGCTTTCGGATGGGCATGGCTGATTCTGGATCGGTCAAGTTGCCCATGCGGCAGAGGTCAAAGCGGCAAAGCCTTGTGTGTTCACCAATTTCACTTAGTGGTTGGAGCTGCAACATCTTGGAACCATCCGGCTGTTCTAAGTGAAAATGCAGTGATCTCTGCACCTGAAATCGATACAGAACAATGGCTAAGCTGATCTGCCAGAGGCTTGCAAGACGTTTCTGAAGAATGTCATGCAACCCATGGAGTGATTCATTCCGCCACATAAGACCTATAGGCGGTTTCCACACAGAACCGTGTCCACGCACCCAGGGTCCACATTCAGGGCTGTACCACAGATTCTTGGGATTCTGGGTGGTCAACACTTGAAACATTCTTCGGCGTCCTGCAGCTGTTTGGAGGTCACCTTCTGCCAATCCGAATCTTTTGGAGCGACCACCAATGGACGACATTTGCTTTGTGAGTTCACTGTCACTGGAACACATGACTTCAAACAAATCAAGTTGAGGAAGTCGAAACTTGTTCTTCTGATTTTGTTGAATCACTTGGTCAAGTTCAGATTGAAATTGTTTTACCATACGTTGGATTCGTCGGTGATAACTGTTGTTGGAAACATCATGTGTGAAGTCAAAGTCTGTGTCCAGGGTCATGTTCAAATGCACCTCTTCTGCAAACATACCATGCCGGATCAGATCAGCCTCAGTTGCACTCAGAACTCTCAGTTCTCGGATTTCACCTGCATCTTCTTCATGTGCTCCAGCATCTCGTGCATCATCATCTCGACTTGTCCCATTCGATTGGGCAGATGCTGGTTGCTCTGTCGTAGATCTTGCATCTCCTCCTGAATGAAGGGCAGGTGCATCAGGTCGGCTGGATCTGAGCCGTCCGTGGGCATGACATCTTCCCAAACCTCCTGTGGAACGGGAGGCATGCTCTTGTTCTCTTTTGGCTTGGGGCTCTGGTTGCTGGTTTTGGTCTTCACCTGGACATCCTTCAGGCGCAGACGGACATACTGCACAAACATCATGTGCTCTGGTTTGTCGCTCATCTCGAACCTGTTCAAAATGAACTCGGTCCATTGTGCGTCCTCGAACGCCTGAGCATAGGTCATACCCTTCTTTGACTCTCCGAAGGTGATCTTCTCGCTGGCTAACTCTTCCAGAGTCATGGCACTCACGACCTCTCGAGAGATCTGCTTCTTCTGCGACTTGTTGTACTCCTTGAGCTGCAAAGCCAGGGACGTCATGTTCCCCCGGTGTTGAGTCACGTTCTGCGTTGATCTTTGGACCACACACTGCTGAGTCAGTCGGACATGATGGTGACGGGCTCACCGGCAAGTGGGTTCTCAAAACTGTTTCATGGCAACTGACTGAACTTTCAAGCGGAGATGATTGGTCTGTCAAGTTGAGCTCACTACCCCTAAGGCTTCCCTGCGGCTGTTTGACTGTCATTTTGGCACCACGGTCAATTTCAGTCTGAGCCATGCAAGAGGTCTCACCTGATTCACCAGAAAAACTATCATCCCAAAGTTGATTCAAATTCATTAAGAACAGATTCTTTGGAGATCTTTCAAGAGTGAGAAACTTCCGTAAGGCCTTACTCCACATGGTTCCCTCTTCAGTGTCAATCACAGCTTGAATCTCTTTCAAAAACGCACTTGACAGTAAAAAAGGTGTTGGACCTGGAACAACTGCAATTCGGAACCATCCCTTTTGGATCGGGAGCACAAGTGCATGTTGGCTCGTCAGCGTCTGATGATTACCAAATCGAAACACTAAGTGGCATGGTGCACGGTGTGCTTGCTTTCGGATCTGTTCGGGAAGACCCTGCAAAAGTTCTGTCACCTGATGGCTTCCAATCACTGTCTGTGAAGCACCTAAATCAACAATGCCATGGGTACCTGATGACGCAAAGTGTATGTCATGTGAAATCACACTGGATGCCGGGTGATCTTTCCGATCATGCATGTGAGACGTCGAGGGACACTTTACATCATGGGACTTTGGCTGCGCAGCATCACGGTGGTTGGCACGAATGCTCAGTTCATTCCTGAGGGCCATTCGGATGCGTGACATAACATGTGATTTAAATCCCCATTTCTTACCCTTATCATTATTCCAATTATTCCCAAGTTTATTTCCCGTGATTACCCCAAAACATGCGGCTGCACAATCTGGCAAAGGCTCGGGAAATCTCATCTCAGGCAAATGGGAGATCTCGGGCGGGATCTCTGTTGGCACATCGTCGACGACCGCCATGGAAATCGGAACTGTTGATCCATCACTTGGAGGGCCAGTGGACGAGGCTGATTGACGAAGGCTACATTCGGCCTTCCAATGACCCTTTTTCCCGCACAGTCTGCACGTAGAATTAGCTATCCTCTGTGCTAGTGACTTTCCTTTTCCGCCTCCTTTTCCAAAACCTTTCTTGCCCCCACTTTTCCCTCCTTTTCTCACGAGCCAAAATCCTCTGAATTTGGCACGTTCTGTCAGGCGGCGACGTGCCTCCTGATATGAGGAAAAGTAGGCAGCTAGGTCTGCATCACTCTGCACTGCTTCTGTCACTGCGTCCGCAAACTGTACCACCATAGCAGCATCTTCATCATTGTCATCGGCTAACTGTGCTAAGGTTTCATCATCCAGTGGATCATCAACAGTCCAATACGTGTCATGTTCTTCATCCTCTTCTACTTCATCAACATTGAAAGCCAAATGGTCATAGGTTTTCATGTTCTTTTCTCGTTTGGCACCCGTGTAGTCTTGAAAGAAAGATGAACCTAACATGCGTATGGCTGCTACGACCTTCTTCCATTCCAGTTTCTGTCCAATTTGTTCAGCTCCGGACTCCACCAACACGCGCTTTTTGTCTTCAGCTGAAAGGCGGCTGCCACGAAGCAAAACATACGATCGAATCTGATCCATGTCAACGTCCTTGGTCAAAAGCTCAGTCCAAACCACATCAACACGGGCGATGAAACTGTCACCTGTCTCGTCAGGCTTCTGCTGACATCGATACAAGGCCTTTTCCACCAACTCAAAACGATGCTCAAGGGGAATCTGTCCCCAGGTGCCCCCAACCAATTCCACCAGTTTCTGAACCCCTTTACGGTCATTCACCAAGAGGTCCTTTTGATGCAAATGAAGCTTCTGGTAGGCTGATCCCTTTGTGTTGAGGATCAGTCGGGTGATGAGCTCCAGGATTTTGGTCTGGGGCCATGCTTCAAGCAGTAGGTGAACCTTGCTGGACCAAATGTCCACATTGTCACTTGCAGGATCAAACGAAGGCACTAACAGCGCAAGCTGATTCGAGATGGTTCCACCCCCATCAGTTCCAGCCTGTCCTCCAGATGATTCAGTCATGAATTCTGTGGCGCCTGATCGCCAGGTAGCTCCGCTACCAATGTCAGATTGACACTGGTAGCTTGTTCACTTCCAATCACTGATCCCAGTTGGAACCCTGTCCAGCAATGCAAACTCCTGTTTTGCCCAATGCGAAGCCACGACCTGCAATCAGTCCAACGCACCCACAGCTGGCCACAGCTGTATCCGCTAAGCGTCACTGATAGCGCTATTGCTCAAGCTAATCCCTCCCTCCAGCCCAGAGGCTGCGGCAACAACTGGTTTCTGGAAGAACCCCCTGGTTCCATGAGGGAATGACCTCAAGCACATGTGAACTGGCCTGGCTTTCACAATATAGATACAATATATGTATATATATGTAATATAGATATATTATATATACTATATATATATGTATGTACATATAGGCTTACTGCATCAGCACCTTGGGATGATGAAAGATGATGCACCAGCACACCACTTTCACTCAAGACTCAGGTTCTGGTGAACCTGGATCACCTCGGCCGGGGAGTGCTCCGGCATCCCCCACTGGTCGGGAGGATCCATGGGTTTTGGAGCCCAGATGCGGAAAAGCTTTGAGAAATGGGATGATGGGAGAATGGGATAATGATGAGATATTCATGGATACTTACTGGATTTACCTTCCCGTAGTCAAACACGGTTTGATTGGCAAAATTTTGAACGCCCCATTTAGTTTGATGATGTTCCCATTCAAACCTTCATATGTAGGGGATCTAAACGTATGATGTTTCAGGAGTTTTGAGTGTCGAACTTGTCGAACTATTGGATGATCTTCGAGTAATCATCTTCAGCTCATGAATGGAAATAGGGAATGTGAACGTCAATGTGGAATGAATGACCAGCAACGCATATCTTGTCTGCAAAGCAATTTGGTACTTGGTGCAACTGCTCAGGCTGTTGTTGGTGAATTTGAAGGCAGGGACAGAGCAGTACCCTGAATTCAAGTCTAGGAACGAACTCTATTCCCATTCCATCCACATGCACTCGCCAGACCCAGCAAAGGGCCTACAAGGAGCATCCGGAGAAGCCCGCATGTTGGTTGTTTGGAAAGCCATAGGTTTGCCATTGAGTAGTCAAAGATATACAATTATATATATATATATATATATGTATACAAATTTATACCAGTAGTACCGCACAAGGCGGTGGCGGAAGTTTCAAAAATAGGAAACCTATAGGAGAGGTTGGTTGTTGTGAATCACGGATGGCAGAGCGAAGCCACTGATGGATCGAAAGGTGGTTGAAGTCTCCTCTCTTTTTTTTTCTCTCTCTCTCTTTTTTTCTGACTATCTACCTACCTACCTACCTACCTATCTATGTATCTATCTATCGATCTATCTCTCTCTCTCTCTCTTTCATCTAATTACCTATCTATCTAGCGATCGATCGATCGATCTATCGATCTATCGATCTATCTATCGATCTATCTCTCTCTCTCTCTCTCTCTCTTCTGTATATCTATCTATCTATGTATCGATCGATCGATCTATCTATCGATCGATCGATCGATCGATCGATCTATGGATCTATGGATCTATGGATCTATCGATCTATCGATCTATCGATCTATCGATCTATCGATCTATCGATCTATCTATTTATCTATCTATCTATCTATCTATCTAGCTATCTATCTATATTCTATATATATATATCTCTCTCTCTCTCTCTCTTTCGTCTAATTACCTATCTATCTATGTATCTATCTATCAATCTCTCTCTCTCTCTTTTTCTGACTATCTACCTACCTACCTACCTATCTATCTATCTATGTATCTACCTATCTATCTATCTATCTATCTGTCTGTCTGTCTGTCTGCCTGCCTGCCTGCCTGCCTGCCTGGCTGTCTGTGTATCTATCTATCTATCTATCCATCCATCCATCTATCTATCTATCTATCGACCGATCGATCGATCGATCTATCTATCTATCCATCCATCCATCTATCTATCCATCTATCGACCGATCGATCGATCTATCTATTTATCTATCTATCTATCTATCTATCTGCAAGCTTGAAAACGAAGCTCTTCTGCGAGACTTCCTCAGTTTTTGAACTTGACAGCATCAAAAACACAGCAAGTCAGCGAGACTTCCTCACTTTTTGCACTTGACAACGTCGAAAACGAAGCAATTCTGCGAGACTTCCTCATGTTTTTAAGTTGGCAACATCAAAAACGAAGCAATTCTGCGAGACCTCCTTCAAAAATGGAAAGTTGAGTGCAAAGCTGACGGCCTCGTGCCAATGCGTTTTGCGATTTCTCGACTCCACCTGTCTAAACTACCGCACCTGCCACGAAAAAGTGATACCGGGTCATACGAAGTGCTGCACCTGTCACGCAAAATCATCTCAGCGCCCGGACCTCCTAACAGCTCTGATGAACATGTCAGATCCTCTTCAAATGTCCCACGCCTGCCATCGTTTTTGGAAATGCCACAAAACCCTCATGTTTTGCCCACTTTTGACAAGGTCCACAATCCCTTGCACCTGCCACGCGAAACGACATCTGAACGTCCAAAAGTGGTCCGAATCTGGTGTGTTTTGTACATTTTGACTTCGAAATGTGCTTCGCGCCACAACGGCGTGCACTTTTTCGACATCTCAACCTCCAAAAGTGGTCCGAACCCCTACCTTTTTTAACATTTTGACTTCGAAATGTGGTTCGCGCCACAACGGCGTGCACTTTTTCGACATCGCAACTTCCAAAAGTGGTCCGAACATGGTGTGTTTTGTGCATTTTGACTTGGAAATGTGCTTCGCGCCACAACGGCGTGCAATTTTTAGATATCGCAACTTCCAAAAGTGGTCCGGACATGGTGTTTTTTTGTGCTTTTCGACTTCGAAATTTGCTTCGCGCCACAATGGCGTGCACTTTTTTGACATCTCAATTTCCAAAAAGTGGTCCGAGCATGGTGTGTTTTGTACATTTTGACTTGGAAATGTGCTTCGTGCCACAACGACGTGCAATTTTTCATCTCTCATGTGGCCAGCTGGCTCCGCACCCGCCGCTTTAGCGAGCCTACTTTTCGACCCTCCGCAGCCTCAAATCATTGGAAAAACACAGTGTTTCGCGACTTTCCTACCTTTTCGTGTGCCTGCATCCTCTTTCTTCTCACTCTTTCTCTCTGCTGCTCTTCTCATACAGTTGCAAATGAGACACCATGGCAACAATGAAGAAGGTAAGGGCACAGAAACCAGAGGATACAGATATTTTATGTGGAGTATGATGACCAAGCTTGACAATTCCCACTGAACAAGCTTTTTTACCCTTCAGGAGGAACAAAGTTTATGCTTCTTGAAAGCTTGACAAAGCATCCATCTCGGTCAACCGCGGATCACATTTCCAAGTCCATTTCGTGTGGCAGGTGTGGGACGGTCAATTATCACCCGCTTTTAAATCTATAAGATTAAAAGCTTTTGGAGGGTGGAAATTCGACCGGGGTACAACAAAGCTCCATGCTAGGATTCTAAGGGGAAAGGGTGTGCAGAAGAAGAAACCAAACATGTTCACTGTGGGAAGCTCAACAAGCGCAACTTTTGTCCTACCAGTGCGTCACGGCACAGGTGTAGCATTGCAGAAAAGAGTATGGACGTTTCCCAAAATTTTCAATCGAATACTTCTCTTCTTTGACTCTTACCACCTCTGCTTTTCATCTGTCCATGTTGTCGGAAGTTTGACTTCTAAACTTCCTTCGAACGCACACATACTGACCTGTAGTAAAGTTCAGAACATTTGCATATATACGTTTGCAACACATGTAACAGGTAAGTACTCTTTGGAAACTTAATGAACTGCACACCAGACAGGCAGGCAAGGGGTTCTCCGCAGCCACTGCGCAAGGAAAACAGCATAAAGTGGACGCGGGGGTTCTCAGCTTTGGCCCTCACGCCCACTCAGTACCTGTAGATTTAGATGCCTAGTAGGGGGTGCCTCCGACTTAGTAAATGGTTTATACCCCACATATATGATATATGGGTTATACATGGGTTATGAGCCACTTGCGTGGGATGCAAGTAGGTGGGACCATGTGTTACACAAAAACATGATGACGTACTGAACAACTTGACCGACAACTGCAGTCTGCCACCTTTAACTTTTCATACTTTGTCCGTTTTGGTCATTTCCGTGACCAGGCACGATGGGTTCGAGAACTTGCTTCACCCAAGAAGATCACACGCCCATCTCGAAAGTGCCTTGGCCATGACGGCCGGATGAACTGCAGGGCCTTCAGGAGTCTTCTGATCCCCTGCGCATATGAAAGACATGAAACCGCTATGAACCCAGGAAGAGCCACCTGACCACCGACACTGCCGGTGAGGCGGTTCAGCAGATGAGCAGCCGACACTGTGTTGGGTAGGGTTTACAACGGTGTGTATGTGTGTTTGTGTGTGTGTAGAAACTGGTGCAACTGGTGAGGGATATGTCGGTGAGGGATATGTCACGGTATGTCCTTCAAAACTCCTCACATCACAATCAATCTGTTTATGCATACTTGTAGCGGGTTTGGCAAAGGTGAGGGATCCCAGATCGCGAAGTTGGTTTAGACCTAGGTTAGCTATGGATACTTATGGTTTACCTAAGGAGTTTTCCTATACGCTGATATGGTTTATATTGGTTTCTGGATGTTTCTGGTAGGATATCTCTGACCAGCGTCAGGCATCCAACATCACGCGCCTCGGTGATCTCTTCAAACTTGGCATTCCAGGCCAAGTGCTGTCCCCAAAATGGCCGTTGAATTGAGACGATACACTACGGGAATATTAGACTTTGCAATACTATACACTAGAAACTAGGGATTCTTGATGACTTTTGGTGGTTTTCCCGGTTTTCTCTGATTGTTTTAGAGAAACCCGGCCGTCATGGTTGTGATGTCGGTTCCCCACTTTGAGAGTGGTGCCAGAATGTGCCGCAGGCCAGCCCACGGACAGGATGGAGCAGGAAGATACAGAAACACTCAGCCAGCAGATGCACTCTCTGGCGCAACAAGAGTTATTGCGCTTCTTACCTGCAATTCTCTACTAAATCTAAAGTCTTCCGAATCTGTGCAACATGCAGGATTGGTCAGTGTGTTTACCGGTGGCACCCATATGCATACATACATTGCATTGCATTGCATTGCATTGCATTGCATGGCATGGCATGGCATGGCATGGCATGGCATGGCATCGCATCGCATCGCATCGCATCACATCACATCACATCACATTACATACACATATATATATATATACATGTATGTATGTATGTATGCATGCATGGATGGATGTATGTATGTATGTATGTCTGTCTGTATGTATGTCTGTGTGTATGTATGTATGTAATGTATGTATGTATGTATGTATGCATGCATGCATGCATGCATGCATGCATGCATGTAATGCATGTAATGTAATGTAATGTAATGTAATGTAATGTAATGTAATGTATGTATGTATGTATGCAAGTATGTATGTATGCATGCATGCATGCATACATACATACATACATACACATGATAGATATCTATGCCTGTTTGCTGCCAAGGCTCTCGATTTGCGAGCCTTGAGTTTGAGGACCGCCCACGTTCACGTTTGGATCTGAGGGCATCACTGGCATCGCATAGTCCAAGCCGTCCAATCCTGGCAGCATTGCTGAAACAGCTGAGGTTTGGCGAGCGAAATGAACGCAGGTTTGGTGATTGTCCAAACTCTATGATGAAGCAAAACATGTGGGTTTGTCTGAAAAATTCGGGGACTCTCCTCAAAGTTTGATGGTTGATCATCGTTTTCTGAGACCATTGGCTCCACCGGCTGCAGGTTTTCGACATGGACAACTTCCTGGTGTAGATGACCTAGATTCGACAGATTTGAAGTTCTCAAAGTTAGCAGATTGGCATAGATCTGTCATACTTTTTTCTATAGATCTGTCATGATTTTCTGTGACATGACATGCTATATTGTAAAAAAAATAGATGTATAGATGACCATGGTCCAATGGTACGACTTTCGAAACGACCTGCTGGCAGCAAAACCATATGTGCCTCCCTGAAACGGAATGTCATGAGCGAGTTTGGGAATGGTCTAAATGATCAAAAGTACTGCAAAGATCATATACTGAGACGCTGATATCCAAACGACAGACGTCATCTATGTATCTTGAAAAACATTTCTGTAGTTATTTGCATGATTGTATACGCTTAATACAGTGCATCATTCTATGTACATAATTCTAGTCTATGTACATATACAATACCTGTATACACGTTCATGCAAATATACGTACATGTATATACATATATATATATATATAATATGTACATATGTGTAAATATAACACACATGTGTGCACACAATTACGTAGATTTGTGTACAGATAGAGGTACATACATAGGCAAACAGGTATGTATACACATACGTGTACATATATGTATACACATATGTGCATACACATTAGATGAGTATTTCGGACAGCCACCGCTGTGAGTTTGTCAAGGCTGGTTTAGCTGGTGCAGGCGCTGGGCTGTAGGCCAATATTTTTGGGTCAATAAATGGTGCCCAAGGGTACCAATGATACACCATTAATTGGATTTCTTTAATTGATGGCCCCATGTAGTATTGGTGTCCAATTGGACAATGTTAACTGGGGTTACCACAATATTCAATGATCCTGTTTTTTGTGGCTCGGTAGGAATTACTAGGGGCCAATCATTGATGAAGCCATCCTTTCTTGTTTTTTTTTGGCCAATAAGTTTGACTGATGCTCAAATGGAAAGAGATGCGGACGTCCTGAGAATTTTCAAAAGATATTTACATGGAGCAAGGCCGTTGATAGGATTTGTCTTCCACAGGTCTTGCTGCTGAGCTGGAAGGCATGGATCTTCAGTTGATCGGAATGTTCCCTGTGGGTCCCCGTGGTTCCTTGTGGAAAGAAACCCATCTGACTGTCATCATGGTTGAACTCCGAGTCAGAGCCAAACTTTGCACCTTGTGCTTTGTTGCTTGGTGCATTTTAGGCCAAGGAATTGCTTGACCTTGAGAGGATGCTGTGTCAGAAAGCATCAAATCGCGTGAGGCCAACTGCCACTGGGTGGGCAGATTCCAGGTTGGAAGCTAAAGGAAAATGTCGAGGTAGGATCTCTACAGGCTTCGTTGGCTGGAGATGTGCTGAACTTGATTTGTAGGTGCCATCTACGAAAATTGTGTAGATGTTACTGCATTGCATTGAGAAATTGCCTCCTGCTCGACAGGTGTTTTGTTGCTCTTCATGTTCTAAAACAAATGGTTTCAATGTTTGCATCTCTTGACTGAAATTAATACTTTTGGATACTTTTGGTATGTTTTGGTTACAGTTGCAGGTGAAAATGATCCCAGCAGTGCCGAGGTTTGCTCCCAGGAGCCTTCCCTGGCGCCTTGCCCGGAGCACTTCCGGGAGCACTGCCTGGAGCGTTGCCGGGCAGTCCTTTCGTGGGGGATGCTGGATCCCGTATCCCTCCACACCAGGACTGTACCATAGCAGCATGGCCCCCCAATGTCTGATGCTCTGAATATTGTGTTACACTATGTGATTTTCCCTGAAAAACTGTGTGCCAATGCACCCACAAAATTGGGTAATGTTTAAGTCTAAACCATCCATATTTATTCATTTTTTGGGTCAATGGCTGGAATCAAAGCCTACCAAAACACCTTTGGCAGGATGCTGGCTCCCGGATTCCTCCACAGCAACAGGCAAGTTTTGGCTGGGCAACGGACTGGGCATGTTCAAATCATTGAGAGGGGCAAGGAAGTCTACAAACAACGTCTACAGTCGTCCACATTTGTATATAGTATTTAAGTATATTTGTGTAGCATACGATGTCCAGACAGAGTGTGTGTATGTATGTTTGTATACATGCATGCATTCATAGTGTTCATACCGCAGCTACAGAGTGAACCCCAAGAGGAAAGTGCAAGGGTTGCCATGCCTACTGCCTCAGTCTTCCACTTTGCATACTGCATTGTGCTGAGCCGAGAGCTCCAAGATTGATGTGGAATCGACTTTGATTTTGTGTCTCCCTCTGAGTTTTGTATGGGGCAGCAGATATCCAAAGGTTATTCAAAACATCAGCGGGCACTGCGGGCACCATACTGGAGGCGTTCCTCCCGAACCCATTGGACCCCGCTGGCTGTGGCATGAACTTGGGCAATCTACAGCCGCTTGGTTTTGGCATTGGCTTCTAAGTCCACGCGAGGTCAGAGAAGGAGGTAACACATTTATGTTTTTGCGTGGTGACTTTGCTGTCCCTGCCAAGATGTTTTGAGTTGATAAATTGTCTTTACAAAATCATTTGCTTGCGAGGGTTTACCTTTTCAAGAAGTAGTGCTGCTGTAGCTGGCAGTGTAAATGTCAGAGAACTGTCACTCTGAGATGATGACGCGAGCTTCGGACATCTGTAGTGTTGCTAGTTCAGATAGTTCAGGTTGAAAGTTTGCCTTAGCTGTGCCATGCTGTGCCAATGTCTTAGGTTTCAGGCACAACAGGCCTTGTTGCCAGGAGGACTTATCTCGGCTGTGGCCCCAGAAGATCCCAACTCCTCGCAGACGCACCGTTTTCCGCCAAGCCGAGGCTGGAGGAATGCTTCTGGCGCAGGGACTGAGTGCCCTGCAACAGCAGCAGGCGCATCTGCAGCAACAGCAGGACGGTGTCGGACGGTGTCGGACGGTGGACGCTGACACATTGGTGGCAACTGGCAGTTGGGTCGGGCCAGTGCCTGTGAGCTACCAGGAGCAATTGGAACATATACGCATGACGCTCGGAGCGTGCTTGGGCTCAGTGTACTGCTTCTTAGATGAAACTGAATATCAATCATGTGATGTGCCAAAGCCCTGGCTACCTAAACTTGCGTGCCTCTGCGAAATGGTCATTCGCGGTTGCCACAGATATCATCAAGACATGTTCTGCAGTGCAAAGTAGCAGCTCAGGCAGCAGGCCCTGCTCATTCCACAGGCCTCTCCCAGTGCAAGCCACCCCTGTTTCTTCCAGACATTACCTGTTGTAAGCGCTGTGAGTCGTAGCGACTGACAAAGTAACGACCAGGTTGTAATGTGGTAAACCAACCCCAATTTTACCTTATCTGGGATGAAATTGGTTGGGTACCAACCATCAAAAATTGGGGGTTTATGATCGGGTTTCCCATATTACCAGTTTCACATGTTGCCTTCCCTGGCAGGATCCTTTCTCTCAAGTTCCATATGCTGGGCCTTGAACCTAGCTTTCCAGTGTTGTATGCCGCCAACAGCTGACCCTGTTCAATCCACGTGCCCAGCATGGAAAACCACAGGTATGCTCCTGACATGGGCAAAGGCAGGTGATGCAAAGCCTTGAATCAACTTGAGCCTGTTGCGTGGTTTGCACATTCCCTGTTTGTTACTGTTCTCACAGGTGGACGACAAGCGCGTAAAGGCAGTCCTCTCAGTTTCCAATTTCTGCTGGCTGTCAGGATTCAATGGCAGTTTATGAATGCTATATAGAGAGGAAAGTTCTGACACCTTCCGGTAGCCAAACATGACAATAGAAAACCAACCATTTATAGATGATTTAACCTCCACGTAGCTCGGGAATTTTCCAGCCAGCCACCCCTGAAGACCGAGCTGACTAGCCACGTTTGATTACCGTAGGGTCTGAATCTGCAGGTGGCCCAGGCGGCAAAGTCGCCACGGGGCGAGGAAAGCGGGGGGAAGAAGAGACAGGCGCAGATGGGGAAGATCAGTGGAGTGGAGTATACCCTGAAAGTCAAATGCCCCATTTTCATCATTTTCTCCACCAGTCTGTAGTATGTAGTGACAATGTAGTGATAGTCCACCATTAACCCAGAGGTAATCCATGAGTCATTGGGATGTTCTGTTTCGACATTTTGGTGAAACATTGACCATCTTCCAGCTGTTAGGTCGCAAAGTTGACAAGGGAGCAGCCCCTGTGGATGATGGCAAGGCCGGAGATCTTGACTCGTGCTGGGATTGCTTCAAGGGTTTTGGGAACAGCATGGAACAGCACCCAAGTGACTTAAATCACTTCAGGACAAGAACAAGGTGCCGCTGAGCGGTGGTGGGCCAAAGCGTACGGACTACATCAAGAAGTTCCTTGCTGCACTTACACATGGACTCAATCTTGCCACATCCTGCAATTTCTTGCCTGTTTTTGTGATCCAGAAAATCCTTCACCACTTCAAATCCCGCCAGTTGCAGAATGGCAAATTCTCCATCCATCATGGTTTCATCATGAGTCATCCATCGAAACTTCATCAGACCACCTGACACTCATTCATCGTAATTGACTTCATCCATTTCATCATAATTTAATAATTCATGGCAAATTCATCCATCAAAACTTCATCAAGTTCATCAATTGACACCATCCCACCTGGTCCCACCTTGAGGTTTGGCACCAGTGACCCAAGTCACCCAAGTGAAGGTCAAGTTCCCAAGACGCAGCCCATTACGTCAAGTCCCAAGTTCCATGGTGGCTTCCAACTTCCATGGAGGATTCCTCGAGCAAATTTTCAGGACAATGATGCTGAAGAACATTCCTTGCCGAAAAGCTCAAGAAGAGGCCTGCAAGCTCAGAATGTTATGACATTTGGGTGTTCATATGTTTCCAAAGATTCATTGAGAGAAGTGCTTTCAGGATTTCGTGCGGATTTGCGGTCTTGACAAAGACACACCACTTTTGTTAGAGTTATAAATGTGGGAGTAGGCTTTGTTTACCTAATCACCGTGAATGTGCAGCCTACCGGCTCACACAAGAGGCTCCTTTTCTTGAACTTGGATTTGGTTGATGGACATCGGACAATTTGGATAATGCTTCGCCAGTATCACTGTCCTATGCAAATCCAGAAGATGTTTGAAGCATAGGAAAAGGGAAGACCTGCCAGGTGATGGCTATTCTTGACGAAGAAGGCTTCAAGGGGCTGTGCACTGCCTCAAAGAGGAGTGAGAAGATTTGCCAAGTCTGTTGGGACTATTGAGCGGTAGATTTTTGACCCAGATACCACAGAAGAAGAGCATCAACTTCAACCTCAAGTTTTCATGTTTGATTCATTTGGAATGGTCATCAATCCATTGATAGGTATCAGAGATGACCATAAACCAGATACCCTCTGGTAATTTAACATAACTATTGAACATCACCATTTATAGTGAGTTTTCCCATAAAAAATTGTGATTTTCCATAGCTATGTTAGTCATTACCAGAGGGTACCATGTGTTGACATTACCTCCCACGGCCTTGAGGTATGACTTCTTTTACCTCCCACGAGACGTGAAGTTTCGTGCCAACCTGGGCTATGCATTCATCAACTTTGTGACCCCGGAGGATGGTGCCCGGGTTTGGACCGTATAATCACACACACATTCATTGATCTCCACACACACACACATATGTATATATATATATACATATGTAATATATATATATACATATGTAATATATATATATACATATACATAATATACATAGATCATGTCACCTGCAAGAGTTGATATGAATTGATAGGCTTAATATATCTCGATATGACTAAATATTAAATATGGTAGCTCAACAAACAGCTCTATTTGTTTAGCCTTTCTTCACAATGTGGTTTGACACCACAGACTCGTAACCCGTACGCATCCTGGTATGCCAAATGCAGTTTCAGGACGCAGCAGCTTTCCAGAACAAGATGGATGGCTACCAATTTCCCAATTCAGGCTCCGCAAAGGCCAGCATCCAGCAGCTAATATGCCTGCTTGATGCAAACTAAGCCTGCACAATGCCGAGCATTTTCCTGGAAAATGACAGGCCTGTATCGTGGTCCCTGCGCACGTGCAGGACCGTCCCTATGTGGGTTAGTTCATGATTGATGTACAGTGTACTCATTGGCAATGGATTAGTGGGCCTAAGGTCTCGACTGTAGAGGCATAGTATACATAATATACACTTGGTACTTGGTGTAAACAATTGCTGCCATTTCTTGCCATTTCTTGTTTTACTGTCAGGGTGCGGTGAACAACCTCCAAGCCTTCAAACGTACAGAGGTGATGAGAAGCAACCGGAAACCGTGCGCCGACGCTGCGAGCTGACAGTTTTTCGAATGAGAAAGAACTCAGAACTGCCTGGTGGCTTCAGATACCTTCAATTTTCAAGCGACAATCGCCCAAGATAGCCCACGATGAATATGTTTCATGATGAGTTGAACCGATAAGAGATAGACGTCAGGTTTGATCTGAAGAATATCTTTCTTGCGCACACAAAGCAGGTACTTCTCCAACGTCGTGGCATTGTGAGAGGCCACTCTGAAGCTGACAGAGAGTGTGCAGCATGACCGCATGTGTGAACGATACACTCAGACATGCGGTACACTAGGATTCAGTGTCCAAAGGAGGCACTGGATCAGTCAAAACTGCGAAGATCCAATTTCAGCAGGCGCGATTTTACCCACTTCATCGGATGGCTAGCAAAGTTGGGTTGGCCGGCCAAGTGAACATCGGAATTAGATGTTTCTGATGTTTCAGACATTAAATCATTCTGCACTTCCTGTGACCTTGTGCGACGGATTTTCCGTACCATTTTCCCTGCTCCGCTAAAGAAATCGTCGGCACGTGGCACATCCGAGACTTCGCTGCACGCGCCAGTAGATCACCCCTCCCCAGCACCTGCCTGGATGCTACAAGGGTGGCCTTTCTCTCGAACTGATTTTCACATCACCTGCCTGGTGCCATTTGCATTTTTCCCGTTTTTCCCATCTAGCGGAGTGACGCAACAGTGATGCTGAAATAGGGACTCCAAACTTGACATGTGATATATATGGTGAATCTGTTCTTCCTTCAGTTGTTGATTTTAGAGTTCCCTGGTCCCTGGGCCCCAGATTTCTGTGAAAAAAACCGCCCGCAAGTGGCACTGGCTGAAGACCTTTCTCGCTACCAAGACTAGAGTTGGCCAGTTGCACCTTCAAAGGTGCAGATGTTGAACCTGGACTTACTAACATACCCATATAATCATCAATTCAATTTCATTCATCTCATTTTTCCAAAGAATCTTCCAAGATTGACCCTTCAGTACTTCAGTATTCGATCATCCCATTGCACCCATTGCACCAGTTGGCCAAAAGAAATGCCCTGCGATTGGCACAAATTCGTGCTAGTTGGGGCAGGGCAGCAGAAAGGGATACCCTCAGTTCTGAGGACACATTGCCGCCACAGATTAGTCACCCGCTGAAAAGGCTCCTGTAGTTTCAAGCAATGTGTCATATCTTGCAGCGTGGTGCATCCTGCTGGGTTATTCAGATTCACCTTGATGACCTGATGCGCCTGCAAAGTCAGAAGGTTGCTGTGTCATGCTGTGTCATGTCTCATGTCCATTCAGCGTTTTGAGAACTGAAATGCCAGGGACGTAAATTACATGCACTTACAGATTTTGGCAACAACGACTCAATTGTTGCAGATGAACCATTTGAAACTTGACTTGGTAGCTTTGAAGATCGCCATGAGAGTGCCGGCAAGCGACTCATCAAACATTTGGCAAACAGCATCAGTTGATATCAGTTGTATCAGTTGTATCAGATGATGCCGGCGGTGACTCTGCGCTGCGTCAGACTTGTACACAGTCAGGCAGTTGCCCCGGAGCGACAGTCCAGTTGATCCCACTCTCAATTGAAATTCCTGGACAAAATCCCATCAATATCATGATGAAATCTGAATTCCCAATCAAATACCTGGAATGCCCCTGAATCCCACTAAAATCCCACTAAAATCCCACTAAAATCCCACTAACATCCCACTAAAATCCCACTAAAATCCCACTAACATCCCACTAAAATCCCACTAAAATCCCACTAAAATCCCACTAAAATCCCACGATTCTCTCCACATTTCACATGAGGATGACCCTTGCTGGCAAGAAGGCACGGAAAGGTGCGCGACAAGATGGCGAAGCGGTGGAGGACATCGAACAAATTCAAGAAATCCCATGGCTTTCATCAGTGTTCCCTGTTTTTCAATGAATTTCCTGCGAAAAGTGGTAGTTACTGGTAGTTTTTAAGTGGACATCTTAAACACCCCAGCTTTTGGCAAAGCCATGTGCTGGGAGTATCTTTGGATATCTTTGGAAGGTTTTTTGTTGGAAGAGCTGCTTAGGGCATAGATATTCGTCCAAGTCCATGTTTGGCTTTGTTTGTCCCTCGATGGTGCAAGTGAAGCTACCATCTCTACAACATCCCATCAGATGCAAAAGTCAGCTCTCCACACACCAAACAACATAGATCTGCAGCCGCAGGAAGCACCCGCTTTGAGTGCATCTGCCACTGCTGCAAGGTGCAGATCTAAGTTGGATGTGTCCAGAGTTGTTCGCCTCATGATGTTTCCTGAGGCAGTTTTAAGGTATCTTTCATCCAATCTGCCAGGGATGCAGTGAAACATGGTTGCAAGGCATCTACAGAGCCTCCGCCGGAAGTCTGATGTCGAGCCTCCAAAGGATCCTCCAATGAAGCAGCTTTGCCGCACGGGCAACATGGAATTCTGATTGGGATGCTCCGACTTCTATTCTTTTCAGGGAGCTTCATAGAGGCATGGGTCTGGGTCGCTACCGTCACGTTTGGAACTCCCCATGACCTGTGCCTGGCTTCATGACTGTAGTGAGGCCGAGCAAGCCTATTTCCAAAGATTCCAAAGTGCCTTCCTCAGCTGTTTGAATTCTCTTGGCTATGAAGAAGGGGTGCAAATTGCAGCCCAATGTTTTTGTCCATTTCTGCTGTCAGATGTTTTGTGTCTTGTTGCCATAGTGACACGCCTCAGGCCGAGGGACAGACGCAGTCCCCTGCTCCAAAGGCCAGCCTTGCGTAGCTACCATTCAGGGACGAAGGAGCAAGGAAATCAGGTGATCATGTTCAATATATCACATATTATATAATATTATATATATGTTTATATGCGTGCTTCTATACACATTACTATATATATATATCATATATAGTTGAAAATGTTTATATATCCACATGTCTATGTACGATATGCACATTAAAAACACACGCACACACACACCCCTGTAATATATTTATATAGATACACACATGTACGTAAAATATGTAGCGATGCAACATGCAATCTGTGTCCTTTTTCTATCACTTTCCAGTTTTGAGGTCACCATGACACCGAAGTTGGAGCGCATCCTCAGGTTCGCGGTTAAATCGGCTTTTCGGGAGTCGGGAAGTCTTGTGAAAGCTGCATTGTTACCAGCCTTACACAAGCGAGTCCAGCCAGGAATTCAATGATGATGGCACCAATCCCAGGAGAAGAATGACAATTTTCTGCTGGTGGGTTGCTTTTCCACTACAAAATTGGCAATCTTGATTCACTCCCACAGGCGAAATATTCAAGATACGTCAAGATTTGATTGATGCTCTGCACTGTCGTTCTTGTTTCGGAGCTCAGGTTTTGCTCAAGAACTTATGCCTGTTCGTAATGTTTGCCTCTCAGTTCTTACCGTCTCAAATTGGACAAAGCTGCCACAGCTGTCAAGGAATGAGACATAAAATAGAGCTGGTGCCTGCTGGATTTGTGCCGAGGCTTGCTCCCATTGCTTTTGGCGAGTGTCAGTTCTCATCCTAGATGGGAAACGAGGAAAACAACAAAATGTGCTTTCATTGTTCGCAGAGAGGGACACTTCAGTCATGGATGAATTTCATGTGGGAGGATTTGGAATTTGATGCAGCCTTTTTTTTCCCAGCTCCGGCACTCTTATTCAAAAGACCCTCAGGGAAGAGAGGCTATGTCTGCCAGTTGTCAGCATGCTAATCTTAGTCCCTTTCTCAGTCTACAGCCAGTTTGAAATGTGGAATCTGCCAGTTTTCACCAGCCATTCATACATTGTGCTGAAACCCAACTTGATCAAGTGCTGATTTCTGCCTGCCAAGTTCATTGATCTCTCCGTGTGCACTGGGCACTTGATGTTGGGTTTTTTCGAACCAACATACAGGCACAGGATGGCACAGGGACGGTGCTGAACGGGGCCGACTAAGGAAATGCTGATTTTTGTGTATCCGCATCTGCCGCATCTATCCACACCTGCATCATGAGTAACATGAGTAACATGAGTATGGAGAGCAAAACTCAGTAGACGATACCCAAACTGCACCGCGACTTCTCTCAGGTCATGCAAGTGCCACAGTGTACCATGACCTCATGACCTCCCAATGGTCGCAGATTCCCAGTGGCATTTGCGCCACTTCCGCTGTGAGGCAAGACTTCATTAGCAACCACTTTTGGTTGATGACAGCCAGTGCCTTACTGGATGACTGGATGAAGATAGGTTCTTTTTATACAGCGCAGCTGTAGCTGACTTTCCACGTTGCATATCGTCCAAGCTTTTGTCAGAAAGTGCAGTGTAGCAATAAGTTGATTTGAGAGTCTGACCGATTGTATATTGCACGTATTCTCCCAACAGGTTTTTTGCAGTTTTTGTGGTCGACGCGAGGTTCTCTGGTCCATTTGGAACATTCTGTCCCATCCGTTTTGGAGGGACAACACAATTGATGTTTTTATTGCCGCAGCCTCAGACTCTTTGGCTTGCAGGTCATGGATGTTGCTCGTTTTTCAGACTTGGAGCATGGGATCTTGTTTCTAAAAAAAAGGGAACGCTAAACTGTACCTGGTAAAGGTACAGTAGTCGTCTTGAGAACCACAACTCCAGTTGAAAGAAAATGGTTTTCAACAACCTGCCAAGACCTGTGTACTGTAGATACACTGCATGTGTCAGCTTTGGAATCGTAGATGGTTTTTTGACAATCCACCGTTAAAGTCAGATGACCTGCGAAATATGGCTTGCAAGTGCGCAGCCTTTATCCGTCATGACTTCAAAGCCCCTGAAGAGTTTGAACAGGTGTTGACGGCTGGTCACTGTGTACACTTAAGATTTCGATTTCACTTGAAGATACTAGAAGATACTCAAAGCAGGGCAAGCCGATTTGATAGATTTGATCCATGTTTTCTATATTTTTCTGTCCGTCAAGATGGAGGCTTTGGGAGTCATATCTCAGATCTCTTTTCTCGCGCTGGATGAGGTTTACCCAGAAGAGTTGCACACTGTTTTGAACATGGTTGCTGTCCTTGCGGGAAACTCGGAACAAGGAGCAAATGAACCATTAGTGAACCTGAGCGGTGTGACAAGCTTTGTTCACACATTACTGAATTTCTCGTGCTTTGACGAGTTCTTTTACAGCAGGGTTGTAGAGAGCTAACCTGAATGCTTCTGAGAAGCCAAGCTGCAGTGTTGGAACAAGTACGTCCAGTGTTTCAGGTTTGGTGAATTTTGCTGGCGGAGTAGAATTGATGAAGACATAGTCCTTCAAAATGAGAGGCTTGAAACAGTAGCAACCGGAACTCTTGGTGTCTAGTTCCGCAAAGTATCATTAACAGAAACAGAACTTGTCCCAATTCCTTGATTCCACTTCTCAGGCTTTCTCCTTTACTCAGACGGTGCCCTCGTGGAGGCAGCGTCGCACTGCGCACCAGCTCTAGCCAGTAGCTGCGCAATATGGAACTACTTGGAAGTCGACTGCAGCCAAGATGCTCTGCACTTTACATCATTTTACTATATATATATACGTATATATATACATACAGGTATAGATGATTATAGATGTATACAGCATATATATATATGTATATGTATATGTGTATATGTATATGTATATGTGTATATGTGTATATGTGTATATGTGTATATGTGTATATGTGTATATGTGTATATGTGTATATGATATATGTGTATATGTGTATATGTGTATATGTGTATATGTGTATATGTGTATATGTGTATATATGTATATATGTATATAAGTATATATGTATATATGTATATGTGTATATGTGGAATGTGTATTGTGTATATGTGTAAGGTTATATGGTATATGTGTATATGGGTATATGTGTATATGGTCTATGTGTCTATGTGTATATGTGTAATGTGTATATGTGTATATGTGTATATGTGTATAGTGTATATGGATATTGATAGGTTGTATATGTGTTATATGTGTATATGTGTGTTATTGTCTCTGTGTCTATGTTCTCTGTGTCTCTTGATCTTGTGGTCTATGTGTCTCTGTGGTCTATGTGGTCTCTTTTTCCTCTGTGTCATATGTGTCTTTGTGTCATCTGTGTCCTTGTGTCTCCTGTGTCTCTGTGTCATCTGTTTCTCTGTGTCTCTGTGTCTCTGTGTCTTCTGTTTCTCTGTGTCCCTCTTTGTCTCTGTGTCTCTGTGTCTCCTGTGTCGTCTGATGTGTCTCTGTGTCCTCTGTGTCTCTGTGTCTCTGTGTCCTGTGTCTCTTGTCCTGTGTCTCTGTGTCTTGTGTCTCTGGTGTCTCTGTGTCTCTAGTGTCTCTGTGCCTTGTCTCTGTGTCTCTGTTGTCTCTGTTGTCTGTGTGTCGGTGTTTCTCTCTAGTCTGTTGTGCCTCTGTGTCCTCTGCTGTCTCTGTGTCTTGTGTCCTCTGTCTCCTGGTCCTGTGTCTCTGTGCTCTGTGTCTCTGTGTCTCTGTGTATCTTGTCTTGTGTCTCTTGTCTCTGTGATCTCTCTGTTTCTCTGTTGTCTCTGTGTCTCTGTTCTCTGTGTCTCTGTGTCTCTGTGGTCTTGTGTCCCTCCTGCTGTTTTGTCCATTTTTTGATTATTTGACTCTATATTTTTTCGCTGACCGCATCAGGCATTTGGCTTGTTTGATCATTGGGGAATTCTTCTTGAGCCTTGCTCTCTCAGCAGCCGAGGCCCGATTGGCAGTGGAGATCTGGCATTGTTCTGGCAAACAATGGGATTCTCCAAACAGGGAAATATGGGAACATGATGATCACAGGTGGTTTTGAACTCATTAATGAGTTAGATCTTCAACTATAAACCACAAGATTCCTGCAGGCTTTTCCCAGTTTTTATCAGCTCACAGTTTGAGTTCTTTGAAAAAGAAACATCTTGGATTCAATGAGGATTCAACCATGGATTCAACCATGGATTCACCCATGGATTGAGGTTTTCACATGTTTTCACGTAGATTTTTCGGGCAGACGACTGGTGAAACCTGCAGGTTTCCAGCCGCATGGTGGAAGCTCTCGACCCGACAGCGCTGGATTCACCGACCGTGCGCTTTGATCTGGCCGGGCCCGGGAAAGCCCAGGGCGACAGTATTTGACGTCATTAAAAGATATGGATATAATATTATTATTATATATTATATATATATTATGTATGTATATATATATATATTATGTATGTATATATATTATGTATGTATATACCATGAAATTTAGATAAATCATGAAATATCAAATCAAAGATGGGGATATTTTTTAGATAGTGATTGGAAAATCTTCTATAAATGGGGATATGAATGGGATATATGACCAACTTGATATGATATTTGGGTGTGTTTGAAAGGTCGCAGATGTCGTGGCAGGTGATTTTCAACATTGCCATCCTCATCATTGGATCGACGATGGCCTTGGGATCCTTGGGATCTGAGAAGGACTGCAGAGCGTAGAAGAATTGCGCCCGAGTGTAGCTAGGAATGTCGACCAGACAACTGCTCATTTCAATTTTAGTTAGTACTCAATCCTGGGCTGACATGTAGTGTATTTTTGACTGTGTTGACCCTAGTCTGTCATCATTGTGCCATCAATTTGGAAACGCATCAGTGTAGCCCATTTGAATAGGTTTAAATCCCGCTAGCAGCCATGTTTTTCCAGGATATGCTGGATAGCACCACGGATGGCTTGTCTTTAGCGTTTGACGCCCTAGTTGGCAGAAACCAACTTTCATGCAGCACGAAAAAAGAAATAAATGACTTTCCACCGCTCCAACTGAGGTCCACTCTCCGCTCTCAAGCTTTTGAGGCTGATGGACTTGGGCCTTGATGTCTATGGTATGTTGTGTTGGCTGTCATTTTTTTGGGATTTCAATGTTCGGCTGAATTGGTCTCACCAGTCTTGCACCTTATTTAGCTTGACCCTGCGTAATTGAACCAGCATGCCGTGCCCACTACCAGGTAGGTGTTGACTCATGTCATATCACATCACATCATATCATTTTTTACTTACCCTGCAGACAATCGAGTACGGTGCAGTATGGTTTAAAGTTGGGATAGAGAACTTGCGCATTGGAAAAGGACGAGGCCCATCCTTTTTCTCGGGTTGCTGATGTACTGAGCAGGATGATCTTGAGAGAAGAAAGCGTGCCGTTGGAAGCCAAGACATTGTTGATTTCCGTTACCGTTCTTTTCCTGACTTTCTTCTACTAAAACCATCTTAGAAAAACAATCTAAAAGCTTTCTGACAAAATCCATGGCTGTTGCTGTGGTGTTTAATGCAATTTGGACTTGTCCTCGAGGTCTTGACCGCTCTTTGTGATACAGTCCTTACCACCAATGCGCAATTTGCTGTAATCATGAGCAATGAGAGCGCAGATAAGCTCTTCAAGAGGTATTTGGCCTCAGATGCTATGCGATGAAAATGTAAAGGGGCGATAAGGAATCGATCTGCAAAGAATTCATGCAGAGAAATGCAAGACTGCCGGAATCCGCAAGTTTGCAGTTGCTTCACTGTTACGACGTGGAGTCATGAAATCAAGCGTGAATAAGGCCCATGCTGCACGAATTCTTCACGGACTACTTGAAAGATAGCGCAGAGAAGGACAGACGCGATGAACTGCTTTGCCACCGAGTCTTGAGAGCTGCAACGCAATGACATGGGATGCGCAAAATGTTTTGAAAGCATTGATGATCACAGCTGAATCTGTTCAGGCAAAATTTCTCTCCGCGATGAAAAAGCTCTGCTGGCATGATTTTATCTCGGAACGCGACACCTTTCGCAGTGTTTGCGCATTTGGCAACAGTCGGCAAGAGCAACCTGAGCTTCCTTTGAATCCAGTGAAGCTATCGAAGCTATCAGTTCGTGTTGCTCAGGCAGTTTGCACAGGATGACTCCCTGAGCGATGGCCCAAAACGTTTGGTGGTCGGGGACTCTGATCGTCAGAGGGTGACAAACAGTTGATCCCTGGAGCTGGAGACCTGTTGACTCTTGAATGCCAGTAACGTTACTGTACATCATATATATATAGATTTATAATGATTTATATATACAAACATATTTAATATTAACCTATTTGACATATTGTTAATATTTACAACATTTACATATCTCATAGAGCTGCATACATTTACAAACACATGTTTATACATTTATGTACATGTATTCTCATATTTTACTTTGTGCTCCCAATACTCCTCAAGATTCCATTGATTGGGCCCTTTCCAATCCTTCACAACAGAAGATCGAAATTTGGCAGCCGCCATGAGGTCACACTCAGAGATGTCAAGAACAAGCCTTTTGACGCGGATGTAGTTGTCTCCGATGCAAGCACTGACATGAGGCGAGGTTTGCAGTGAATCACTGCCATGCAATGCTTGTGAAAGTTTATGCGCAACCTTGTAGGGTCTCAATTTCGCCAGGTGAGGTCTCTAGATTTAAAGAAAGGTGCAACTTGGTGCAACAACTCATTCCTTCTCATTCCTCTTCCTCCTTTCTGCTCGCCTCGCCAGCACGTCATCGCCAGCTGGTCTCTACGCAGCCACTTCATCGCTAGATATCGCTCGCTCGCCAGCTGGGCAAACCCTGGACCCGAACACCAAGACAAACTGTCAGATGGAATTAGAATGCCAGATAGAATGTTGGAGGCAAAACACTGCAATATATGTAAAAATATATGTCAGAACACTTTTGGTAAAGGTCAGATAGAATCTCAAAGTTTATGCTAGAATATGTGTCAGATAGAATGCCAGAATGTATATGTCAAATAGAGTGCCAATATGTATGTCATAGCAAAAGTATGTAAAAGTCGGATAACAAATCCAGAACATATGCCAGATAGAATATCAAATCAATTCTGAGGATACACGTCATACAGAGTGCGAGATAAGATGCCTAGTAGAATGTCAGAATGTATGCGAGATAAAATGTCAGATTAAGCCGTCAGAATATATATGTCATGACATATGTCAGAATATGCGCCTGACAAAAAGCCAGAAAACATGTCAGATAGAATGTCAAAGAAATGGCCAACATTTTTTGAGGTTTGGAAAATAGGGGTACCCCCAAATCATCCATTTATAGATGGAATTTTCATGGATTTCCCTTATAACCCCCCATTTTGGGTAGCGAATTTATGGAAGCCCCCAGTCATATAGCTCCACCAGGACTGGAAAGGTATCGAAGGTCATGGTGGGTGCCTCAAAGCCTGTCAAGTGACACCATAGCTGCTATAGCAACTGACCAGCTAAATCAATCTGTCAATATGTACATATATATATTTATATGTACACACACACAATCAGATATGTAGTTTTATGATATTGCAAGGACCAAGTATCAGTTTCAGTCTGTTTTCGTTTGCTGTTTCCAATTGGAAAAGAGAGAGCGCGCGCCGCTGCAAGGTTGGCATGCACGTGCGACCAGAATACAGATCACAGGTCCTGGAGGCTGGGTTCAACCGTTATTGGTTGATGAATTCGTGCGGGGTTAATGATCGGTTGATGTGGGGTGGGGTTTAATGGCGGTTGATAGGGTTTAATTGTCATTTCTAGGATGCTTAGCCATAAAAAATATGGGGATCTAATTGAAAAACCAGATGTTATTTGATGATTATAGGGGTTTCTACAGTTCTGCTCCCAGACATGGGGAAATGTCCCACATGAAATCTCCCCAGGCTGGCAAGCAGCGGCCGCGATTGAGCAGCAAAGGCCAGGTCAAACTTTTAGCCATTCTTTCTGACCTGTTGTCTTTGCTGTATCACCGCAGTCCAGGAATGCAAGACTAAATGATTTAAATGATTGGCGGCTTAGTGACATTAGTGACATTAGTGACATTAGTGACATTAGTGACATTAGTGACATTAGTGACCAGGTGTAGATCCTCCTCAAACGAGTCGGGCGCTTGTTGCAGTGAGGCCAGGGCGGTTTCAGCGCGGATTGTTCTGAAAGCTTCTGGTCCTGAGGCCAAGGGCCAAGCCGAGCAGGAGCAGGACCAGGACAACTGAAACCCGAACCTGGGGGTATACTGGGATAACATGGGATAACCATGATAACCCCCTTGAAAATTGCAATTTCCAGTGTTAGTCTTCAGAGGCAGACCCCGTTCAAATAGTTTTCCTTCACAGCTCTTCCTGGGAAAGGCAGCACTTTGAACTCTGGCTTACCGTCAACTCAAAAAGCACTTGCCAAGCAAGATGGACATCATTTCCAAAGTGGGCTCAGAAAGAGATGGCTGCATAGATTTGGATAATCTTCAGATACGCTTAGGACGAACATTGACGGTCCCAGTTTGGGAAAGACACAACAGAGATAGGGCGGGTGGCAGACTTCTGAGAAGCCCAGGAACCCAAAGTGTCAATGGTGTGCGGCGCCTGTCGCGGGACGATAAGCTCTTTGGCTGGGAGATATGCAGAGTGTTGTCAAACATGTTTGGATTTGTCTCCCAAAATGGGGATACTATCAGATACCACCCAAAACAAGCCAAACATGGCATTTTAGTGATGGTAATGGCAATGGTAATGGTAATATGAAAAAATTGGGCTTCACCATGTTGACACCTTATGTGAACGAATCAGAGGCTTCTCCTTTTCCACTTGTCAAGGCGAAGCGGACAGCCAGCTGCCAAAGGACCTGGACAATCTGCTTGTAACATGGTAGCCCCCCCCAAACAAACATCCAATTAATCAAAATCTGGGGTTCACATTGCACAATGCGAGGCAAATCTGCAGTGTTTTTTTCACCCTGCAATATGCTGCAAAACGATTGGCATTGGGAAGAAATGTTGTTCTAGGAGTTGAAGAGCAGCGGCAAAGTCATCGCGAGTTCAGCTCCAGCCTTGGCTCTTGACACCCCGGAGGAAGCTCCTTGAGTGGTTGGGTGCAGGTCCTTGTCACTCTTTTGCGGCTGGGTGTCCATGGAAGTGTGTTGCTCCAAGGTAAGGAGCTCTTGTCAATGTACATAGACCTCCTGCGTAGCAGATCTGCAGGCTGGGGCACTCAGCAGTGAGACATGATTTCTGTTTACATCAGGAGACAGGGAAGCCAGATTGGTTGGGATTCTGGTCCGATATTGTCAGGCTCACGCCCTACCGATTCCAAAGGTGGCACGGGCAAGGGCCAAAGTGCGCGCCCAGCAGCAGGAGGGTCTTCCTGGTCCTGGTTGAGGGAGGTTTTGATGCTTTGGGTATGTTCATAAGCCAAGAGAAGTCTGCTTAGGTTGCATGACGTTGCATGACGTTGCATGACGTTGCGTGACTTTGCGTGACGTTGCATGATCCTCCAAGTATCTATCTCGGACAGGAGTACCGAAAATCCGCCTTCATCGTTCCAATTACGAGGCTCCGACAAACATACTTCAAGCCGATGATTGAATGTCACAGCCTAGAGTTGCAGACCACTTGCTTCTTGGACACATGGGTACTAGTATCCAACAAAATTTATAATTTTGACCATTTAACAAATCCCACAAAACTAGGGGTCGATGATCTTGAGTCATACCCAGATGTTGCACAGCTTACGAATACTGCCAGTCCTTTCGCCGTCGGGCAGCCTCCCAAAGTTCGACATCGCCTAGTGTGGGGCCCAGTATGTACAGGTAACTTCTGAAAATTGGATAACTGAATCTATGGAAATTCAATGGGCATGCCCCTTGAACTTCCGCAATGAAGAATTCTATTTTCGAAAAATACATCCAGATTTTCTAATTTTCAACTAAACACGAGGTTGATAAGTTATTCAACAAAAAATAATATTGACATTAATTTAATCAAATTAAAAAAATTTATCGATGGAATTATTTATACTTGGAAATACTTGGAATATTAATATTTATTTATCTTAATTTTAAATTTTTTAGAATATTGATAAAATATATATTATAAATATTTATCAAAATTTACAATATATATATATATTCTTTATAATTTATTATATTGGAATTTATTTTCCTAATATATAATATTATTATAATTTATCAAAATATAAAAATCATTATATTTTTGTGTTATCTTTAATTTGTTTTTATTTGATATAAATTATTATCTTATTAGAGGAAATTTGGAAATCTAAATTCGGTGTTACGGAAATTTGAATATGTAAAATTTGAATATGTAATAATATGTAAAGAGAGTAGAGATGTGAAGAGAATAGAGAAATGAAGAGAATAGGAAGGGAAGAGAATAGAGATGGGAATTAAAGAAATGAAGAG
>CAMXCT020000442.1:77732-148832 GCA_947184155.2 Cladocopium goreaui
TTTTTTTTCTTTTTTTATTTTTATTTTTTTCATGTTTTTTTTCCTTCCTTTTTAATAGAATAAATAATATATAATATATAATAAAATATAGAATATAAGATAATGTATATGTCTTCCCCCCATACCTAGAAATATTTTATTTCCCTAAATTAAAATATTTCAGTTCAAAAATTCTGGTCTATAATGGTCTCTGGGCGTGGTTGAATTCAAGGTTTAACGTCATGTTTTGAAGGTTGTTTGCAAAGTTCATTGTTTTATACAATATTCATAAGCCTGTCTGTAAGTATGTTTGTGCCCCAAATATATATATATATATACATATATGTATTTAAGTACATGTATGCGTGTATGTATATATATATATATATATGAACGAATGAAAGTATGTATGTATGTATGTATGTATGTATGTTCAAAATGAAAGGGTGTGTCATGGTGTGTCATACCGTTTCTGGGCTAAAATGTGGCATCCGGAGGACCCCCCCCACGTCTTTTAGAAGCCCAAAAAAAACACGTGGGGCAGGTATATTTCACGTGGTCAGGTGAAATATTTCTCAGAAATTTCATGCCTTACCCCCCCCAAAAAAAAATCCAGGGTTAAAGGGGGGGGATATATTTATTTTTTAGGAGTTACGACGGAACATTGGCACGAGCATCCATGAATATACAAAAGAAACAGGTTGGAATGCATCTGCATGCCGCAATGTCTCTGAACGGCTCGCTATGCACAGTAACGATTCCACATGGATCAGCAGCACATGTTTGCGCTGCTAAGCCAGGCCTTTGTTGATTCCAATTTGACAGTGCCCTCGAGCTCAACTGATCATGCCCTGAGACTGCAAGTTTTTTAAGCATTATCCATGGGAGCCAGCCTCTTCTTTCCAAGGGAGCTGGAAGGGTACTGTGAGAACGGTATTGCAGAGAGCAGAGAGCAATTGAATCCTGCAACAAATTGAGTAAAATTGAACATTAAACATCTGTGTGTAATGTACAAATGCACGGCTTGATTGTCAGGTAATATTACAAATCCTCTGCTCGCAAGGCAAACGAAATTGCCAAGCAAGAGCCTGCATTTCTTCAGACCCCATCGGGGCTGACGGGCTGCCCTCACTGTGGCACTTCACCCAGGCGCAGGCTTGCTTTGTGCATGGCAATCAAATCGTTAGAAGGGAAAAAAGGCGATGGTGCCTCAGTCTCTTGACATGAAAAGGCAGGGAACAACCAAAAATGATTTTGTATATATATATAATATTCTACAATTGGGTGTCAGACTGAACTCCTCCTGGCTCTTTGAGTGCCCCTGTTCTCCTCAAGATCTTGGAGGAAAACCGTCAAACGTGTCATGCAGTTTTCTGCATCCAACCGCCTGGACATAGATTGGTGCAGGATCTCCGAAGCCTGGAGAACAGTGATTTAACGAAGGCACGGTTGCTAAGGCTTGAAATAGCCTGAAACTTAAGAAGCGCCTGGTTGCGACCATGTGGGCGTCGGAGAACTCAGAGAGCTCCTAACACAATGTGGACAGCACCGATAAATATTGATACAGTGATGCAAGCCTTTTCAAGCACATGGAGGGACCACCCAGCCCACGATGGTGTTTGCCAAGTGCTGGCTGCTGGACTATCCTGGCACAAAGAGGCATTGACATGGCTTGGCTGTTGGCAAATATGCTGCTTTACAAATGGCCCATGAACCTTTGGCTACGGCACGCCCAAGTGTCCCAAACATTCTTTCACCAATAAAACAACTCCCACGACACATCACATGGACACATCAGTGCCATCCAGTGCTATTCAGCCTGTGTTGCTGCAATGATGAGCTTCGCGTGTTCCAGCAAATTGGGCTCTGTGAAAAAACCCTTCATAGGCACAGGCGAAGAAGCCACTCCCGCCTGGGAAGTGGACTCATTCGGACACACAAACGCGCAATGACATCGGAAGAACAGGTGCTGAAACTCACAACTTAGGATCCAACTAAAGGAGCAGTGTTGGCATGGCCCCAAGCCTGTCACAAGGACACCCCTTTCCTACTCTCAGTCCTTCAGTCTACATCTCACATCAACTCACCTTGTTTGTCCTGTGAAATGCTTCGGTGCCAGAACTTCTCGTTGATTCAAACCAAGAAAAACCTCAGCAAGCTCGAGAAGAGTGCCGCCACCATGAATATTCTCATGTTTCAGCCATTTCATTGCTTTCATATGCTTTCATATGATGCAAGGGCCAGGAACGCCCTGAGTTACACATATGCATCGAGCCGCTAGGGCCGCTAGGGCTTGAAATCGTTGTGATCGGAGATGTTGCGATTGGAGACGCCAGTGCGGTGCTGAAGCTTGGGCTCTCATTGGCTGGAAGCTTCTCAGCCAAACCTAGAGCACCTGCAGTGCTTGTGACGCTAAAATGCTAAACAGCTTCCTGTCCAGATTTGGTCGTCCATCCCACAATGGGAATCCTCATCATGAACATATATATATATACATATATATATACATATATATATATACATATATATATATATGTGAAAGGGGTGGCACTCCCTCACACACTGGCAACGGATGGTCAGTTCCCAACTGAGAAAAGGTGGCCCCAAGCCACAAGATCAAAGAAGCAGTTCCCAACTGATATAGATCAAATGAAGGAATAGTGGATCCCACCACGCAAGATGAAGGCCTCCAAGCCCAGACACTATGGCGCCTTTTTGGACCGTTCGCACCGGAAGGTTTGTCCCACCCACCGCTTCCCTGTACTTGAGCAGGGCGCCTATGGATTCATATGAGCTGCTGAGTCAGGTGCAATGCAAGGCACATGATGCATGTCAAGTTCACTTTTCACACTCCCCTAAAAGAATTATTGCATTGCTCCCCTGAAAGAATTATTGATCTGTGATTTTTCTTTAAGCCAGGACACTGCAAGTTTACGATTGGCATTCTGTCGGAGAACCGAAGCTTCATCAAACAGGCAAAACATCCCCTTCTGGAGTACAGTTCTGAGTAGAGATGGGTCCATCGCCTTGGTCAGTGCATCTGCCAGCATGATGGTCGTCGGGATCACTCTGAAAATGCAATGGTCTTGGCACTGTTCACGGATCAGGAGCACTTCAAGAGTAGTGCGGTACTCTTCACAATGGGGCATTGCGGTTCGGCTCACCAAGTCATAAAGGCTTCGGCAGTCTGTTGTGATTATACCAACTGGCAAACATGAATAGGCTAGTGAAGGTTCTTTCCATGGGAATTGGGCAATGGTGAACACACCCCAAAGAAGTCTTAACCATCCTAATCTATCTGCACTTCGAGACATGGAGTAGGCCTCAGCTGAAAGTGTCGAACGGACTACTCTGGCAATTTTCTTAGATGACCAGCTAAGAGGAGATATTGGGGCTTCACGATTTTCTTGGAGATCTACCGTCGTGGCACATATTAAGGTTCCCTGAAAAGAATTGAGTTGTTTTGGGCTAGCAAAGGACGCATCACCAAAGGAAACATGGGTAACTTGGGACATTGGGATACTTCTGAAACAAATTTGGACATCTGAGTGTTCCTGAGCTTCACGAAGGACCTTGTTGCACTGCATCAAAGTTTGAACCGTTGGATTCGACATATCAGTCTGGACCTCTCCAAGTTTGGCAGCCAAGTCAGGACGGGTGTGAGTTACAGCATATTGCAAACTGCCTACCAAGCCGCGTAATTTGGATTTTTCGGAATCAGTTACCGGACTGGATGCCTGTTCTCTGCGGGGTTTACCAATATCGATGGGCAAGATGCGATGAACATAATCAGCTTGAGAGGCACGGATACTGCTGTCTGGAAGCTGTTCAAGTTCAATACCGGTAAACACAAACTTTCGAGTTTTGAAACTGCCGAATGGAAGAACTTTGGAAAGTGCTTGAATCTGTTGGTGAAAATATTCATCGCCACCTCCCACACCATCGTCCACATGGACGCCAAGAGCCCCGTGAAGTTTTCGCTGAGAGCCCTCACCAGATTCCAAAATGAATGCACAAGGTTCAAGAGGGTGCGTACGAAACTTCAATGTTTTCAGTTGTTTGGAAAGTTCTTTATAGAACAGCAGTGGAGCATCAACACGGCCGTAGGCATTTCCAACCAAAGCGCAAACTTGATCCTTACTTAACTGGAGTTTTCTACGCGATTCATCTGGTGGTTCCATGGCTAGTGGATTCTGTTCATCAGCTTTTCCACGGAGAAAGGCAGTTTTAATGTCCAGGCTGATGAGATCCCATTGGCATGAAGCAACCAATTGTAAAATAGTGTTCCGGCCTTCTTTGGTCAATGTCGGACTATCCCGGGCAACGGAAGTCAATTGGGGATCTTGGTAGCCTAGGACGACCAGTCGGGCCTTAGCTTTCTTGTGAGCAGGTGTTTGGTCATCTGCTTCAACATTCTTCCAGGTCAAAACCCAACGAGATTTCAAAATCTGATCCGGGTTCAAAGATTTGCGAAGAATGGGACGCAGAGCATTCGTGGAAATCCAACAAGACAGTTCATTGTCCTTTGCGATATCAAAAAGTTTTCGTTCACTGTCAGTGAGATATTTGACTTGAACTTCAGATCTCGCTCTTTGTCCGGCTGCTGCAACACATACCATTTCACTAGGATTGACCTCTTGGTTCCATGCCTGTACATCTTCAGATTTCATGGGTATTTCAAGTACGAAGCATTCTTCAGTGTTACAATCAAGGGGTGAGTCAATGTATGGCATGCCATCTTCAGCGAGACAAATGGTTTCCGTGGTTGTGGCATCTTGTGAAGGATAGAACGTATCAAACACATGGAGAGCCTCTTCCACAGGTTGTTCAGGATCAACATCTTCATGGTTTGTCAAATTTATCATCTGACTGAAGTAAAAGTCCATCTTCTTGGTGTTCAGTTTCAATCTCATCGGTGGCAGCTGTTGGAGTTTCTTCTCCTGAGTCAATGGTTGGTGGATGAGAAGCTTCGTGTTCTGGTTGTTCTGATTGGTTATCTGGTGGGGCATCATTAGTATCTAAAATACTCGGTGAATAGGGATCATCATCTGGGAGAACTTGATTATTCACAATTGGTGGTACGTTCTGGGGAATTGGCATTTGGTGCATGTTGTCACGAATGGCACTCTCATAATTTGGGTTCTGATTCTGCAAAGCATTCCATTCTCTAAGCGACGCTGGACGAAGGCTCTCGGGTGCTCTTCGGATCAGCCGGTTGGCATGTGAGAGCCACACAATGGAAGAACCCTCCTGAACAATGACACGGGCAGGTCCATGCCATCTGCCGGACTCACTTCTATTGGGCACGACCCGCTTGGTCCAATATAACACAAGCTGACCGGGTAAATATGGACCACGGGTGGGTCTTGACTGTCTCAAAGTCGCCCTACGCAAGGCATCAGCATTGTCAGCCAGGATAAATGCCTGTCGAGCCTTAGTTCTTTTCTCCAGGAGACTTCGAAATCTGTCACAGTCAAGATCATCCCACAACGCAAGGCTATGGGCGGCAGTTGAATCGTCACTGCTCAGCGAAGCTGGAAGGCGTGTCGCCTTGCCGAGAACGATCTGCTCTGGTGAGTATCCGCGATGTTTGGCCAGTGCATTCTTGGATTGGCAACACAACATGAGCATTTCATCAAATTGAGACATGTTTTCTATTCTGTGATCGGTATCAAGTCTGGTGAGCATGTCTTTGAGAATGCCACCGTGGCGTTCAATGCGGCCACGCTGCCATGCTTCTGCTGTCATGTGTGTGTGAATGTTATTTGCTTGCATGAAATCTAGCCACTGATCTGCCCTAAACTCACCTGCAGGATCAAGGTATATACTTCGGGGATATCCGGCCCAAAATGACCACAGTTGTTGAAACGCTGGTATGGCGTGATCAAGGTTGCGACCATCAAGGCGACGAGCAAGATGGAATCCAGAAGCTTCATCATAAATATGAAGAACATAACACTGAATGTTCCCTCTTCCTTTCCAGAAAAAACCATCAAGTCCTACCACATCATTAAACTCTCGAGGAGGATGGAGTTTGGCTGGTCGCTGATGTTGGGGTTTTTGGGACTCCACGCAAGCATCGCACACAAAATCCTGAGCAGCACGAACAATATGTTCCGGTGCACCTTGGGTCTTCAAATGAGCCGACAGCACAGATGGGTCTGGATGTCCTAAGTTTTTGTGTAGTTTGACTAGATGATTCTTCTCATCTGACTCAAGCGCACGGAAGCATGGACCATGCAATGGCGTGGGTGGTGGAGCCCAACCTTCACACATCACGGTGGAGCTCGGCGGACTCTGGGATTGCTCGACAGCTCGGACTTGCGAGTTGGATTCATCGGCATGTTGGTCAATTGCCTTGACATCACCATCAGACTTAGCAGGTATTTTCCTACCAAAAATGGTGAGGGTCAACCGGCTGGGAAGATTTTTGGCAATTCTCTGAGCTCGGGTGAGGCTGTGCCATTCTCGCAGACCTAAATCATGAATTTCTCCAGTCACACGGTGAGCACATAAAGTGTAACACCAAGGAGCATCTTTGGATACTGGGGCGGACAATGGTATTTGATATCTATCAGTACCACGACAAATGAACATGCAGTCTACTTCAAAGTCTTCGGGTATCAGTTGTTGGACGAGTTCGCAAAGGTCATGGGAAACATCCACCTTTAGATTGCCAACTCGAGGAGCTAGTCGATAAGCCATTTTGAAGGCTTCATGCCACAGTGAATCAGAGGACAAAATTTGTCCTGGCACGCAAGAGCTTGCTGCATCAACTGCAGATGGATCAGGTGCATCCACGGCGGCTACACGTCTTTTCTTAAAAGCATCTGGGGCAAAACGAAGTCTTTTGGCTGGTGGTTCTTCATCGTCATTTGTAAAGGCTTCTTGGACGGCAGCCAAATGGGTTGCACATAAAGCTTGCGCTAGTGCCTGGACAAATCCTTGACAGTATGTGGCACAAAAGGAGGAAATTCGAACTGATTTTCCATCATGACGCATCGACCCAGCGATCTGGACATGTTCATGGTTTTTGGGACAGTCTTTGTTCGTCAAAAATTGTCGAACTTCTGGAGAAGTTGTCCACAATTGGCTTCGCTTTTTGATGAACTTGGAGGTCTTTGGTAGTTTCAAACCGAATGCACACATGTCAAAACAGACCCGTTCGGTGCGTTTTGCAATCGGCTCAAACTCATTGGTATTGATCATGGAGGAACCTAACGGCTGTTCAAGGTGAAAATGGTGATGACGTTTCTGTTGGTATTCACATAACTGAGCACACAATTGGATGTGAATCTTCTCGGCCTCTTGTTTGCTATGAACATAGTCCCACAGGGCCAGGCTTTTCTGAGCATTCAGGTGATTCCATCCACTCCAAGGACCGCACTCAGGAGCAACAAAAATGTGGTCTGGCTCAATTTCATCAATCAGTTCCCAGAGGCGGCGACGGCCCAAAGGTGTGGCCAAATCACCATCTTTTCGAGAAAACCGATAAGCTTTGATCCCTAACTCTCGCAGGCATTCGGTGAGAGGGCTCATCTCACCCGCATACACTTCAAGAACAACCAGGGTTTTCTTGGGATCTTTCATGGACGGTGCAGAAACAAAAACGTCATCGGCGATTTGTTGAGCAGCATCTAAACTGGTTTTCAAAACATGTTGGTATTGTAATTCCTCTTTGTGGGGAGTAAAACGTGAACATTCAATCTTGCAGGATTCAATCATGCCTGCAAGGTTGGCATCTAAGCTCATGCAAGGCGTCGGACACTCAGTGCATGGGCTCCCCGATCCTGAGCAGCACTCGCTTCCAGTTGGGCTCGGCAGAAATCTACAAAATCTTGTTGAGGAGCTGGAAGGGAATGATACCTGGACAGGCTCCACTCGAAGTACCCCATGTCCTCGCTCAGCACTTGATAGTAAGTGCGGCCTGGGTGCTTGCGACCCCATGAGATCTTCCTTTGACCCCATTCGGCCAATGTCAGCCTCAGGGGTGGCTGTTCCACCAGAGCATTGTTGTTCCCATAGATCTCCACAGTCTCGACTGGTGGTGGTGACATGGGCACTTGAGGATGGTTCAAGGGAGCTGCTTGACTGGCTTTCCGAGCTTCCTTGGCAGGACTCCGAAGGACTTGGCTGTTCTTGGGACCCTTCAGGGAGGACACCATGGAAAAGTTGTCCAAATCGTCTTCGTCGCTCAGTGTTGCCGAAACTGGCATGGCTTGTACATCTTGGGTGCCAATCACGGGCTCCGGCAACGGCAACTGACGGAGTGGAAGGCTTCCACTTCCAGGAATCTGAGCATTCTGATTCTCGGCCAGCTGTTGCAGAAGGGCACGCTGGCGCATCATCTCTTGATTCATGGCACGCAGCTGATTGGTCAGTTGAGGCATTGTCTCCTCCTCGGCTGCATCGGGATTGCGAATCTCGATCATGCTCATTGACACCTGGAGGACAAGAGTCAAAGTCCCCATGATGGTGTTGGCCGTCTCCTTCAGCATGTGAATTGCGGCTTCGCGATTCGACATTCTGGCAAGACTCTCGGAACGATGGGGCGTCAGGCACTACACTGGAATCCAAAGGCGGGTTGGTGAAAACATTCTGATATTTCTGAATGGGCGCAACGGTCAACTGTGCTCGAATAGTGTTTGTTTTCCTAGCGCTGGATGTGTTCTCCCCCACATGACTAGCACTCCCAACAAAGACTTCCGGACAGTTTTTGGATTCCCCAAAATGAGATTGGCAAAAATCGGACATGTCAATGAGATACAAACCTGTCGCGTTGGTGCACAGCTCAATGGTCTTTTGCAGTCTTCGGAGCGTACATGTGTCGGTGTTTGTGTCAAGGATCCCGCCTAACTGCTTGAAGGCTCTCTTGGAAAACAAAAATGGCGTTGTGCCTTCTACGACTTCCACACCCAGCCACACCTTTTCACAATTTGGACCATAAAGTGGCAGCAAAACCCGGTACATGCTTGTCAGGGTTTGGTTGTTACCAAATCTGAATTTGATCTTGCTTTCACGCCGCTGAACTGTGGATCTAACGTCGGATGGCAAACGCTGCAAAAGACGGCTCAAAGGCTGGGTTCCTATGATACAACGGCTGGCACCAGTATCCAGGATGGCATGGGCAGGCTTTGCTTCACTGGAGTGCAAGGCAGACATCTCAGGGAGATATTCCATCTTCTCAGTCCTGGCAGGCTGCATGACATGTTTCGGATGCCGGAACTGTACACGGTTACACTCTGCTGGAGCAGAGGGCATGAAACACTGGTTATGCGAATGGCTCATGGGCTGTCGCTGGACGGCATTCAGTCTTTTCATGGAATTACTTAACTTCGTCTTATTTTGGGGGTTGTTCCAGGAAAAGTGAACTGACATGAAACATTCCTGTACACAGAGTGAGACGTCAAAGAAATCATGGTGCACCTTCATCAAGTCAGCGTCAGTGAAGATCTCAGCATCATCCATCGTCCCACCGGCTTCACGCAGCTCAGACTCCACCAAGTTGGCCGCTGCCGCAGGAGGATGGGAAGTTGAGGGAGCCGTGGAAGAATCACGATCTTTCATAGGGCACTCGGCTTTCCAATGGCCAAGTTGATTGCAATTTCTGCATCTGGACTTCGCGATCTTGGCCAGCAGGTTCTGTCGACCTTGATGTTGGCCCTTGAAGGAACCCTTGTTGAACTTGGACTTGCCCTTGGATTTGCCAGTTCCATGGGCAGGCCAAAAACCACGGCCACGTCGCTTGTCTTGAAGGCGTTGGCGGGCTTCCAGGTAGGAGATCAGGGCCACCTGCATATCAGGGGTGTCCTGGACAAAGTCCTCAAACTCCGTTTCAAATGCCTGAACAGCTATTGCATCTGGATCATCCTGAGACACCAAAGCTTCCAGGAACTCGGGAGAGACTTCGTCATCGTCCGCTGGCATCGATTGCGAAACCATGCAACTGCCATCAGAAGCTTCCTCAGTCACCATCGTGTCGTAGACCTTGGTCTTCTGGGTGGCTTTGCCGGTTTGTACTTCTTGAAAGAACTTGGAACCGAGGAGCCTCAAAGCTTTCATCACTGGTGGATAGCTCAGCTGAGGATTTTCAAGGAGCACACGCTTCTTGTCATCGGCCGGCAATGTCGACTGCCGCAGCAAGACATATGCTTGGATCTCTTCCAAGGAAGTCTTTCGACTCAAAAGCTCTGAGAACACCGCTTCCATTCTGGCAATGAAGCTGTCATTGGACTCATCTTGCTTTTGGATGGTGCCGTACAATGCGCGCTCGAAGTACTCGAAACGCTCCTGAAAGTCCGTGGCACCCCAGCTGCCTCCAATGGCATTCACAAGGGTCTTGATTCCATCCAAGCTCTTCACCTTGAGCTTCTGCGCATCCAGTTTGGAGATGGCTGCAAAGGCTGACCCCTCCACCAAAAGCGCAGCACGAGGTGCTAAAAGGTCTAAGTATTCAACCGGCCACATAGCCGCCAAGAACTCTAGCTTCTTCACGTACTCCTGGACATTGGTGACTCCTGGCTGGAATCGAGGAATTGCCGCCCAGGGCAATTGGGATGTGGAAATCACAGATCCATCCGCTGCCTCCGGAGGTACGGGAGGAAGTGCATCATCTCTCGGCATCATCATGACCCTGGATCACCAGCTCTTTCGCTGCACTGTCAGCAGCGGAGCACCAGTTGCTCCGCTACCAGTGTGAAAGGGGTGGCACTCCCTCACACACTGGCAACGGATGGTCAGTTCCCAACTGAGAAAAGGTGGCCCCAAGCCACAAGATCAAAGAAGCAGTTCCCAACTGATATAGATCAAATGAAGGAATAGTGGATCCCACCACGCAAGATGAAGGCCTCCAAGCCCAGACACTATGGCGCCTTTTTGGACCGTTCGCACCGGAAGGTTTGTCCCACCCACCGCTTCCCTGTACTTGAGCAGGGCACCTATGGATTCATATGAGCTGCTGAGTCAGGTGCAATGCAAGGCAGATGATGCATGTCAAGTTCATTTTTCACATATATACATATATATATATATATACATATATATATACATATATATATATGTATATATATATATATATGTGCATATGTATATAACACACACATGTATATATATATAATTATATACATATGCCCCACACACACACATATATATATATATACTTATGAAATTCTATGACATCCCATGAGTGGACTGACGACCGTCCCCCAATATAGGTGTGTAATTAATCCAACTCTTGACCATGGATGACCATGGCACATATGTTGTGCCCATCCCTTGGTTCCAAAAGGGGCCTTGTGGTGCTGACATCTTGGGTGGTGAGCTCCAAGCCGAAATACTTTGCAGCAGATCGGGGAGGGGCCTCAATCCAGCTGCAGGTTGCAATCGGAGCGGAGTCTTACGGAACTGAGGCCCGGGCCCAAAGATCGATTGTTGGCTGGAAACCTGGCTTCAACAGTTCAAAATACTTCAACACAACCAATTGTCATGACTCATCTATGACCTATCAACAGCAGGATGCCGGCCTCACTGAGCTTGCGCATCTCTCCTGCCAGCCACGCAACTTGTCTTCGCTGAGCCGCCTGGAACCGTGGTCAAAATCTTGCATCTGACTGTATGAGCCGATCTGGCCTTGCCTCATTGGACAGCTGGCAGGCTGGTGCCTGCGCATTCCCAAGGCAACAGATTAAAGGGTGCCCAAACGAAACAAGGACCCACCCGAGGCAACGTACCTGCCATTCTTCTTCAAAAACTTGTTGCAAGTCCTGGCTTGCAAAATATCTATCCACAGCATCTGTCGAAATGCGTGCTGTTTTCGTTTCGAGCTGGAGCTTTTTGGGCATCCCAGTCTCCTGACATATCGGGTGGCCGCTCTGGATAGACGTCTGAAACTCATTTCGGTCCTGAGTTTGGGAGCGTGTCTGCTGTCCTACTCCCTCTCCTGGTTACTCATCTGAGGCTGGTGTAGACCTGCACTGTCCTAGTGCCTTTATGATTTTCATTGAGTTTTCCATGTTGCAGGGCAATTTCCTCCAACCATGCTCTTCTGACTGAACTGCGGGAACTTGTAAGGTAAACGGTGACCTGGGTCTCCCGGCACAGGCAGCACAGAACGGGCTCAGGAAGTCTGAGAGTAGGAGATTTCCATGCTGATCCACCAAGATATTGTCAGCCTGAAAATCTGTCAAAGATATCTGTGGAGAGATAGGCAAGCACAATTGCCGTGGACGTGAAAAACTAATGTTTTACTGGCAAATATCAACATTCTTGCTGGTTATCACCATACCTAATCTCCATATCACATCCCTACCCCATTAGCCAATTTTTCCAGAATCAGCAGATCCCACGTGACCCACATCGCCATGCCGTCCTTGAAGTCGCCATGCCGGCGGCCATGCACCTGTTGGAAGTGCCGCCCCAGGCTGGCTGCTCGTCGCACCAAGGCCTGTAGAGCTCGGAAATGCTCACAGTTCACCTGGAGCCAGGCCGAGCTCCGAGGCTCCGCCATGGAACAAACGTCAGATTCCATGGTCCAATGGGGTTCTCCGACAGTGGAACTCATCCTATTCCGAAATTTCCCAAATCCAATGACCATAAAATGGGGGAAGGCCTCATTTTCAGACATACCCCTGGCAAAAATATCATGGTGTGTCATTAGCCTTCAACAAAAGAACGCATTTTTGGGGTGTCTCAATTTTGTTGGGGACAAACACATAGATACAAATAGGCTTTCAAGAAGCCATAAAATCAACCAAATGAAATCACCTTGTCCTCCTCAAGCGCCCTGTGTTCTGCACATGAAGCAGCTTGCCGACGCACTCCGCACGGGTGTGTGCGCTCAAAGTCACGGCACAGGTCGGCAACTGATTGGCATCCCGGGAGAAAGTCAAAGACCATGACCTGTGTCCGTCATTCGGTTGGTTTAAGTGGGCAAAAAATCCAGAACACCATGATTTTTTTAAATGGTTGTTACCAACAATCATTGGGGGGGTCCTGAGATCTTTGCCTTCATCCTATCCAATTCCAAGAATTCCCTGTCTGCTTCCAGCAAAGTTGTGACGGTGTTGAAGTCTTCAATCCTAGGGCCTGCTCCCCAGCGAAAACATGAGAATCTTTGTTGGAAATGGACCCGTCCATATTACGGCACTGGGTCGACATTAAAACTAAAGCTGGATGCTCTTGTACCTGCCTCGCAAATGTAGCGTGTTGATGCCATGCCCTTGCACAAGAAGGCTGCTTGAGGAAAAAGTACCTGCTGATCCTGTAAGGTCACAGGTATTTTTGAGTGTGCATGCCTTGTCACATTTTTTTAAACATCAGGACATCACACTGCGTCAGTTTGCACTGGAAACCCTGGCTTTGGATCTCCTGACACAAGCTTGGGAAATGATGCCGAAGCCTTTCAGACTCCACAACTTCGCTGCAGTCCCCGCCAGCACCACCATGTGGCCTCCCACATATTCATCGACGCATGATGATGTGTGCTAACATCCGAACCACTTTGAACCACTTTGCTTTGAACCTCTTTGATACGGACGACTCTAGGCAAGACTTGCAAGTCTTGCACTCTTTAAATCTCTTTGAGTGGAAAGTAGTTGTTTGTGCCTGATGCATTTGGCAAGTTTGCCACCTAACTCAATCATGAAGACCTCAGTATGCTAGATTCCGATCAACACGCAAGCTGCAGTGAAGACGTTTTTCAGTATCTTCCGTCACACTTTCGGTTGCTCTCGTTCAAAATTCGCTCGGACCATGGCATGGTTAAAGCCCCCGCAGCGCAATCGTTTTGCACCGTCAGCAGATGAACGACCAAAGATGGCTGATAGACCATCCTGACCGAATAGGACATCAACCACGGATAGCCAAAGGCAGCTAGATAACAAACTCCAAGTATGCTCCAAGTGTTTGTTCGTTTTGAGGCCCTGACTTCTCCAAATACATTTGACAAGGCAGTTGGAAGGTTTTGCTCGTTGGCCTCCAATACCTTGCAACATCTTCAGGTTTGTCTGCTTGAAGTCTGAGGTTATCGGGGACGAAAGCAGGCTGCCTCTTGCAAATGGCCCTTCAAGGACAACGTGCTCACGGCGTCCAAGGATGGCATGGTATCCCTGCGAGATACCTCACCGTGGTACAATACAAGCTGTGAAACTCTTGCTGTCTCTTACCTGTACTATACGTCAGCAGTTCCACACAAAACAAGCTGACAGGGTTGATATACAAATTCAGATGTGTTCAATGTTTGGTTTGCGATCAGGTGGCTCAGCTCTGCATACAATATAGACGCACACACGCGGAGATATGTTCTCTGTAAATGAGACAGGGAGAGAGAGAGAGATATATATATATATGTATTTGCGTGTGCATCTGTGTGTACATACGCATCCATTTAGACTCATACACGTAGATGCATACATAAACACACACACACGTACATATACATATACATATACATATACATATACATATATATACATATATATATATATTAAAATATTATAAGACATGATATATATATATATAATATAAAATAATACAATATAATATTATATTATATAATATGATGCTATAAAATAAAATACAATATAATACACACATACTTATACATATACATTTACAGACACACACACACATATATATATAACACACACACACATATATTCTATGTATATATATATTATATTATATATACGCATCCGTGATAAACCTATGGCTTTACAAACATACTATTCATACTATGGTTGCTGTTCGGTGGCCTCCACCGCTGTGCAGCAGCTGCAGTCACTCATCTCAACGTGCATTTGTTTGGCTCCTGCAAATGGCTAGAAATAGTTTTTGACAAAGGGAAATTGCATATCGCATTTTTTTTTGTGGTCACACCGTTCAATAACTCATCCTCCAATTGGGAGCACTGGGCCGGTACATGCCATGGGCATCACGGGTGCCTGCCGGAGGTTTCAACACTGTCCTGGTCAATATTTCGTTGGAAAAAATGAGTCTTCCTATGTCGTGCCTCTTTCGAAGCCAGAAACTCAGGAGACCAAATGTGGCGATTCGGGGCACTCTGCTCCAATCTTTTCAGATCGAAACTTTGCGCCATGGGCCTATCATTTTGACCAGACAAAAACTTGAAAATCAAATTGTGGCAGATGCTATCCAGCCTGCTGGGCTGACTTGGCTGACTGGGCTGGCTTGGCTGGCTTGGCTGGCTCAGCCGGGGGCTCAAACAGCATGCCTTGTCTCAGCAAGGCGCAGTGCTAGTGGCACCAAGGATTCAAACGGAGCTGTTTGAAGACATTTAAACGATTTCAAAAGGCCAGTGTCCTAGCAAATCCCTCCAGCAGTTCTCCCAACCGTGGCTGAAGGAGGCCTCCAAGTCTGGGCGAGACACTTGATGACTGCAACACCTGGAGGCTATTCCCTGAAAGATGGCCGTTTGAACATTGGAAAATCATAGGCCATCATGGGACACCTGCTTTAGGACCGAGATATTCTTCGGCAGTGACATAGCCACACACACACACACATAATGAAATCAACGCACACACGCGCACACACACACGCATATATATATATAAATATAACTATATCTATAAATAAATAAATAAATATATATATATATACATCACATATTTTTCTCTTTCTCTCTCTCTCTCTGGTCCCCTCTGAGGCCCTGACCCCCAGAAATTGCTCTGCACCAACGCCAAGCTATGTCTATGTCCGAGCCTTGGAGGCCTTAGTCATGTGCAACGGCGAGGTTCCAAACTGCGCTCTGCGTCTGCGCTGGGAGCAGCACTTTGGAATTGCCTGGGGCACGCGTGGAACGGGATAAGGTCGAAAACAGATTCCATCCAACAAACTGTAGTTGTGTGAGTGATTGAAACTCAGAATCTGGAGCCTGTCTTGACTTTTGAGGGCTGGAAGCAGAAAGGACGTCATTGTGCAGCAAGAGTTTCTCTGCATCCAAAGGTGTCCACAACATCTTGTCCTCGTGGATGCGAAGCGGCCGGCACTTTGACATGCACATGTACAATGTCTGCAGGGGCCACCTTGGAGTAGAGGCAAACCAAAGCGCTTTTCTAATTGGATCTGAGCCCACAGCCCAAAGCAATTCTGTTCCATGGAGGTTTGGGATGTGAAAAATGGTGGTGCACATGCGGAAACCATACACAAATTGCATCCCTTCACTGTCGACTTCCAAGAATCATCTTTTGGATTCTTTTGGCGCTGCTCTGGCAGACTCTAGCACCTGCTCCTATACCCAAGCTCAGCGCGAAGTGGTCAAGTTGACAAATTGCCACCATCCAAAACCGTGAACTTGTCTTGTACTGCAATGGTCAGCACAGCCGGTGACCAATCTGAGACACTTCACCACAACGCTGATACTTGCTACTGGGGCGTGATGCAAAACCGAGGCCTTTGCCAGGCTCAGGTGATACACTGTTCCTCACCGGAAAATTTCATGCGCGCTTCACAAACGCCTGGGCCGTGACACAGCTGGGACTGCGCAAATACAATTCAGGTTCGAAAACCCAAGGACAATCCAGAAACCATCTCAACTTCCTGCGTTTTGACAGAATTGCCCGCAATTAACACAAACTGGTCTTGCCATTTGCAGCTTCGTTGCAATCGGGCTGTCTTGTCATTTTTGATGGTCACGGTGGTCAAAGCCAGTATTGCCATGGGCAGCAAGACGCAAAAACAACACGTCACCCAGGCTGATGTCCAACCCGCCACCCGGCAGCCCCTGGGCGTCGAAACCAACTAGGGGAACCTTCACTGGGCCTACGGAACATTACGGAACCATCGGGGGAAACATCCAATAGGGGCACCATCCAATAATATCCAATGGCTGCTCTGGGGGCTCGGCAATGAGGTTGTGACTGAAAGTATAGCTGAGGCTGGGATGGCAATTCTCCACAATTCTTCGCCCATCGTTGGAATCACTCCTCCTGTAGATGCAACCATAACGCCGCCTTGGCAAATTGCCATGAGTTTCGGGCAAGAAAACACTGTGAAACATGTGAAAACCCCTTGTTGCAAAAAAGGTACAGCACAATGCGGCGAAACCCAGCAAACTATACAGTCCAAGGAGGTTATCTTCGTAGAAGAGGAATCCTGCTGCTCCAATGTGCACATACTGCCAAACGTTGTCCACCACAACCTCACGCAATCTGAATAACAAGGGGATCAGCATGAAACACATCAACACAGCAACTTAAAACTGAGCATCCGACCGACACAGTCTCTTGGAGATTATAGCCTTTTTTGGTTGACGAAGTTGCCGTTGTCGTGGGCAAACCTCCTTCTTCTGCCATTTGTGGACAACCCTCCTACTATGAATTAATCCTATCAGTAAATATTTGCCAGAGCCTCTAGCAGCCGCGGATTCTCATCAACTAGCACGTCTGCTCACATTATTTTATTCCAATTGCGCCACGCTCTTGAAACTGAATGTGTTCAACGAAATTTTGCTAAATTATCCAGTTTATATGAAAATGGCAAAGTGGACTTAGGATACTGGATTGATACTGGCGTGTACTGAAACTTGAAAGTGTTGGGCGTCCGCGGAACTTGTATGGAACGATCCATGTTGACCAGGCGCAAGCGTGGTTCCAGAAGAGAGTTGAGAGATCATGGGTTGAACAAAAAAGGTAATCAAAATCTGCCACAATTGTGGTTGCAAACCTGTGTTTTCTTCTGTTTTTTGCTTCGGCCGGTTGTGTCACGTTTCGGCAAAACATGATCTGGTGTCTGGACCGGAAGAGTAAAATTAAAGAATGCGAACAAAACATTGTGGATTTTTCAAATCAGTTCAACATCGTATCATCACACAAAACATGTACTAGTACATGTTAACCCGCCCGGAAAAAACAACAACATAAAAAATATCCCGGCAGGAGAACCCAAACAGTGTTGCACAGAACAAAAGGAACAGATACCTGGGATTCCTGGGATAATTCTGCAAGTTCCCCTTGTCAAGATCCTTGTAAAATACCGCAAAGAACGTGAGAAGAACTGCCAGCGTAGTTCTCTTTGTGAAACTCCCTGCAAAAGATCGTGTACGAGAGAGGTCTTTGGGCAACATCCCCGTCAGAGATCCCTATAGATGATCTCTTTGCCAAAGTCTCTATATATGTAAGAGATCGCTTGGCAAGATCCCTGTAGAAGAGCTCTACACGTTAGATGTTTGTAGGAACTCTCTATATAAAAGATCTCCGTACAATATCTCGATAGGAGGTCTTTTAGCAAGATCTCTGCACAAACTCTCTACAAACATCTCTGGCCAAGATCTCTGTCAGAGAGTTCTATACAAGATCCCTGTACAAGGTTCAGTGCCAGATTTTCGTGAAAGGTCTCTGTAACAGAGGGTCTCTTGGTAAGATCCTTGTGGGAAATCTGTATGCAAGTTCTCTGCACAAGGTCTCTACCAGAGGTCTCCTTGCAAGATCTTTTTGCACGGTCTCTGTAGGGTATCTCTTGGCAAGGCCGCTTAGGCTGATCTCTATGCAAGATCTCTGAACAAGGTCTCTAGAAGAGATCTACACGCAAGATCTCTGCTCTGAGAGAGGTCATTGGGCAGGATCTCTGCACAAGGTCTCTGTAGGGGATCTCTTGGCAAGATCTCTGTGAAAGATGTCTACGCAAGATCTCTGCACAACCTCTCTATAAGAGATTTCGATGCAATATCTCTGTCAGTGATCACTATGCAAGATTTCTGTTCAAACTCTTTATAGAACATCTCCACGCAAGGTCTCTCTGTAAGAAACCTGTTGGCAAGATCTCTGCAACAAGAGATCTCTCCACAAGATCTTTGTAGAATATTTTTCCATGAGGTCTCTTGGCAAGATCTCTGTACAAACTCTCTGCACAAGATCTCCTGCCAGGATCTCTGTGAGAAACCTCTATACAAGACCTCTGTACAGAGATATCGTGGCAAGATCTTCTTGAAACGTCTCTGTGCCAAATCTCTGTAAGACTGTAGGAGATCTCTTTGCAAGATCTCGAAAAGCGGCCGCTTTGCAAAATCTCTATACAAGATCTCCTTGAAAGAATCAGCACCACGCTGCAACGAGAGCGATCCCATAATGCACAAAGTGACGAGGAGGGTGGGCGAGTGATATCAAAATTAGCACTGCGCCACTACGCGAATCATCTGACACGCACAAAGTGATGGGAGGGTTGCGCAGATGAGCACCACGCCACAACGAAATTGAGCTCACACGCACAAAATGACGATATTTGATGTCGCGAGCGACATGAAAATGAGCACCGCTCAACAACGAGAACGATCTGACACGCACAAAATGACGAGAGGGTTGTGCGAGCACATGTCACAGTCGCCAAGTGCTGCGTGCACCAGAAAAAAATGACAGTTGGAAACGTGAAAGCGATGTTTTACCTGGGGGTCTCTGGAATACCGCACTTGCCACCAAAAATGGGCCTGAGGCATCTGAAGTCTTGCGCCTGCAACGCAAATGATCATCATCCTTGTCATGTACCAAATCGTATCATGTACACTTTTACCAAACGAGACAACGAGACTTTCGAGCCTTTCAAAGCATGATCCAACCGTCCAACTTCACCTAATATTGCGCTTGCCACAAAAACCACCTCTGGTTGCCACCCGCGCGTGCCAAAGTTTTAGCAACGTGCACGAAATACCGCGCCTGCCACGCGGATGAAAAGGTGTCTGATGTCTTGCCCCTGCCACGCAAAGCGAGGTTCGGACTTCTGGCGAAAAATGACCTGGCAAAAGAAACGTGGTTAGCCCCAAACATGATGGGAGACGGCAAGCGAGAACACACCTCCGCAAGAGATGTCTTGAGGCCAACGTTTCATGGAAGGTTTGCTTCAAAAACGGAAGATCGAGAAACTTTTCGCCTTGCAAGGGTCGCCATCAAATAAATTAGCCGGACCTGCAGGAGACCACCTTGAACCAACAATACCCAACAAGAGGCTTTAACATCTTTAACTACTACCGTAAAAACCCCAAAGGTGAACACACGGCTGGGGGAAAAACAATGAAAAACAGCAATTTCATCTTCGGAGGTTTCAGGGCCCCCTGGGCGCTGCCTTTCAGCATGTGGAGTTTCAAGGACCTCGAAAATGTATGTTTGGCCATAATTGGCCGCGATCACATGTGCGGCGTTCGATTCAGGGAGAAGTTCTTGATTGGCAATGTCGCCGCATCCCGGCTCAGTTAAAACCGATTCTTTTGAACCGCATGGAACGGCGATTCATTTTGTGCCATTTTGTCTCGACAAGTCCGGTTTCGCCGCGGGTCGCGGTTTTTAATTGCCAAAAAAAATCATCCGAGTGACATCTGACGTTTCATCGTCTGAGGTTCCAGGGGTCTGGCAAAGGGTTGCTGGAAATATCCTAAGTTGCCACATTCCCATACATGGCCATGTTTCGCCGCCCAATGATATTTCACAACATGGATTATTGCATGCACCCGAAGCATCAATCCAGCATTGCGAAGAACAAACGAACTCAAGATGCTAAGGTGCTGGGTTGCCTTGCGTGCATTCATTCTGACTGAACGGTCGCAAAAGTAAATTTTAGCCGGCGCTGGGAACAGAAGTTTTGACCCAAAACCTAAGGTTTGATGAAGTACAGCAACAGTTTTGCTGACACTCATGTGGAAGAGCGCTACGATGGTGAAGGCGAATGACAGGTGACGTTTTGTTGGTGCAAAACTAAACCCAGCTCACCACACATGTGGAACCGTTGAGCCACTTCGGACTTACACAACCCAGGAACAAGAATCAACACGACAACGCGCCATGTGCAACCTCCAACGTGCCAGAAATGGTTGGAAACCAACTTCGCATGTTCATTCAAAAAGTGAATAAGTTAAATAAGTCTACATACAAAAAATCAATCAAACATTGAATCCTCATTGTCGTGTGTCCAACTAGTGCCGCCACATCCCTGTTCCAAGGGATTAATGTGGATGCTTCAACTTGTTGTACACAATACACACTATATATTCAATATGTACATGTATAAAAAAAGTGACAATCTATTTGGTGTTTTATCCGACGCACACTTTGACAAACTATTTGGTTTCTTTCTACCTAAAGCATTCTGCCTGACACATTAAACAGCATTGCCCACCATACAAATGACTCACATGGTGCTGAATTCTCATCAACGCAATGAGACCGGCAACGATGTATGCAAAAAGACACGTATGTAAAATCTGACATGCGCTGCCCAGCAAGCAGGGACGGTCCACAAGAAGGTGTCGGTTCCTTGCCCTTTCTTTCTTCCTTTTTCACAATTGCATCCTACTAGTACCATCGTTTTGTTTTTCCTACAGTTTTTGCAACGGCCCAACAAGTTCAGCCTTGGAAATGAGAATGGTTGATGCGGTTAGACGGAGACTAAGTGTAGAATTTTGATGAATTTTGATGAAATTTGGAAATGATCTTCCAAATAAATCGCAATCCACCTGGAACAATGAGAGTCGGCACGGGTAATAATCACAGGATCTTCACAGCAATGAAGTCATGACAAATAAAATAATATAGTAAAAATAATAAAAATCAGGGTGCCCGCGCATTGTGTAGCACTTGGGTGCCTGACGTTCTCCCTGACGCCTCATCCCCCTGACGCCACATTCCGACGACACATTCCTTGACGCTACATTCCCCTCTGATGCCACATTCTGACGACACATTCCCTGACGCCACATTCTCCCCTGACGCCACATTCCCTCCTGACGCCGCGTTCTGACGCTGCATTCCCTGACGCCACATTCCCATGCCCACCTGACGCCGCATTCTGACGACACATTCCCTGACGCCACATTCCATCTCAACCGACGCATCCTGACGCCACATTCTGACGACACATTCCCTGACGCCACGTTCCTCCCCTGCCGCCTCATTGTGACGCCACATTCCCTTCAGGACCCAGCATTTCCCATCATTTTGGATGTGAAAAAAATAGCCCTTGGGCCCCGGGGTCCGATTGCTTCAAAACTACGAAGGGGGGCTAAGTTTGGTTGTTCCCGCGGAGTTACTTTTGGGGATCAATTTCCTTACTTTTGTCCCCGGTGCGTGTTCAGCGTGTTTTGAGAAAAAAATTAAATTGTAGCATCACTTGCTTTTGTTGGAAAATTGTTTTTTTAAAAAAAACGTGGAACGTAGCATCAGTGATGGTAGAAAGTTGGAGTTTTGAAGAGAAGATCTTGGTGCGCAGAATCAATGATGGTAGAATGCCTGCAAGTTGGTTGGATCTTAGAGCGTAGCATCGATGATGTTAGAAAATTGAAGAGAAAATCTTAAAGCGCAGCAATAATGAAGATAGAACGTTTGAAAATTGAAGAAAAAAATTATAGCGTATCATCCATGATGGTGGAATGTACGACAAATTGACCCAAAAAAAAAAAATCTGGCAACGTAGCGTCAGTGATGTTAGAACATTGAAAATAGCATGGCGGCGATGATGCTTGAACATTGGAGAGAAGACCTTGGAGCAAACATTAATGATCGTAGAATCTCGTAAGTTGAAAAGAAGATCTTGAAGCGTAGCATCAAAGATGGTGGACTGCCGAAGAATAAAGAAGGACCTTGGAGCATAGCATCGCTGATGCTCAAAAATTAAAACGAACACCTTGGAGCTTACCATCACTGATGGCAGAATGTAGGGAAATTGACAAGCAAATCTTCAAGCGTTGCACCAATGATGGTAGAAAGTTCAACGGGAAATCTTTCGAACACCGTACTCTAATGGTAGAATGCTGGAAAAGTGCCCGGAAGATCTTGGAAGGTAGCACCAATGATGGAAGAATGTTTGAAATGTTTCAAAGTTTGCTAGGCTTTAGAGCGCGGCAAAGAAGATGAACGGAAATTAAAGAGAGATAGTCTTGTAGGCGATGAGGACCACGCGTGACATCATCGCAGTGGAGTGACATCCAGGGGATGTCACAGATACATGGGAGATTCATTGCATCAGCAAATACGCCATGGAAAGTCATGGAAAGACTCACATCAAGTTGTGTTCAACGAGGGCAACTGAAAAAGGAAATCGCATAGGAGCATTCTGCACTGGCGGCTATTCAGTTGGTGTTTCCGGACGGACACCTGCCATGCTAAGATAGTTTCTGACTTTTTGTCATGTGAGGGCCAACCCAGTCGCTGTTGGAGTATGCACTCAGGAATTGCAGGACGAGTAGCTGCATTTGGTACATGGGGGCATTCCCAAAACTCATGATGTAAAGAAGAAATGACATGACAATGTGGACACCGGCGTTGACCATCATCATCACTTCGATGGAAAGAAGCATTAGAAACATATCCTCCGGTAATGATCGCAGAAACCTGCGATGTAATTTGAGATGCTTTCCTAGCATTGGCACATCTGGTTTCGTCATAAGGAAAGTGTTGGCATAGGACTGAGTCACGGCGATTCGACGATTGCCAACATGTCCACGAGTGTGTACGAAAACCCTCACGCAATCGGTGCAAGACCGGATCAGTGTCAAGGGAAAAATAAGTAGATCTGGGATTTAAAGAAGTCACAGCGTTTGTCACGGAGCGTCTCCAGGTCCAGGTGGCTGTACGTAACCTCGACATGCGTTCCATTTGTTTGGAAATGGAGCTGGAAATACTGTTTTTACACCAGGAGGGTATCTGGTAGTATTTGACATATCGAAGGACAACACAAAGCAAGTCTGCAACACTCGAAAACCTATGTGGAGACCGTGGCCTCTCATATGTCCCGCAAGTGGATACATGAACGATGGGGTTCATTAAGAGCTTTACGTGTGGCACTTTGAAATTTGTCAAAGATGTTCTTAGGGGGAACATGCATCAACCATCCAAATTGGATTTTTGACAGGGGACCAGTGGCCATGACTAATCTTTTGTGAGTAACAGTAATTGGCAAGCACGAAGCACGTTTCACAAGTGACAGGGACGCATCGATACGATCCTGCTCTTTCTTGTGCAATTTGCGTTGCTGGGACGGCTGAAAGAAATGACCAAGAATGCAAATTTGATCAATGATATTGTCCTCGGGCACACCAGCCTCTTTGAGCTCGACCTTTTTGTCTGGCATGGAAAAATTGAGATTTGTCACTGTTTTCTACAAGGCCAAGGAGGCGGGTCCATTCGTCCCATTTAGAAAGAACAACCATGGCATCTTCAACAGATCGGGATGACCAGGACCTGTCATCAACGAAATTGCGTTGTGTCACTGAAGGATAACTCCTGGCAATTTCCCACGAGGCCGGGCACAGAGTAGCAACCATGGGCATCAAGGACCATGGATCACCCTGTGGAAGGCTACTACTAACATGTTCCGGCTCGGGCAAGACAAAATTTTGAAATGAGATAAATCTTTGTTGGTTGCTCCATTGGTCAAACAGCATGGTGACCATGAAAAATGACAATTTTAATCTTTTCAACACGTGAAGGGCAAGGTCGGGGTGGCAATGGTCAAAAGCGAACGAGATATCTAAAGAAACTAGATACTCATCACTGGCGGCAGCAGTGATTAGAGGGATGAGAGCATGGTAGATTTCCATGCCCTTTTTACCAGCAATGGCTGTGTCAGGCCACCAAGTATTAATCCAACTTTGACATTCTTGACATTGCAATCTTGAGGAGGCCTAAATACGGTACCACAGTGAGAAGATGGCCAGTGGTCGCAATCCATTAATATCGCGGGCACCATCTTCACGTAAACCTTTTTGACCCTTGGGAATGTGAACTTGTGAAGCACACCTCCAAGAGTTGGGCAATTTTCTTGCCATCTCACAAAAATGACAAGCATTAATGATGGTAGAATGTGTGAGGTTGCGGTAGAATGTGTGAGGTTGCGGAGAAGACTTGAAGCCCAGGGCGGGTGAACGAAAACTAAAGGTCACATGAATGTGGAAATATAGGAGGGCTGAACTTGGAAACGCGCAGGAAAGTGGAAAGCATGCGCACGTCTCCGGGGCCTTTTTTGCAGCAGTGAAATGAAACTGCCGCAGTGTGAAGTGAAACTGGAACAGCGGTGAAAAGAATTGAGGCGGAGCGCGTGCGCTAGAAGCGTGCGAGAAGATAGAGAAAACAATATACAGATATAGGCATGTGTAAAATACATATGTATAGAGATATGCGCATATATAAATACATACAGATGTGTATATGATATATATTTATATATACATACAATGTGGGGCCTCCAAGATAGCTAAGGTTGTTTATAACTCCAATAATAATGCTTTATGGCACTTTCAACTATAGTCAATGGGGTGTATAAACCAACTTATGTGGGGGGGGCCAAATAAATATTATGAAGAAAAACAGAACGAAAATCAAAACACAAAATCGACACAAAGAGATAAACATGCATATACAAGCACACGAACTGCACAATGGAGAGGTTCATATGTAGAAGGCAGTTGCATGCTGTGTTTAGTGACATCCGATGGAGGTATATAGAGCTGCAAAAATATACACGACATAAATGCAAGTGATCTAAGACTTTGCAGCCGGCACCGCCATTGAACGATAGGCGGCTTTCGAAAGTGTCATTCGATACCCATCCACAGGGGCCTCGGAAGGAGTCAAAACGATTGCAACGAAGAGGTGGTGCCCAGCTTTCATTCGTACAACATGTGAACCAAAGAACATGGTTACTGTAAAAAGGTGGGGCCCTGTCCAGAAGTGTAAATTTTGATGAGGTTCAAATCCTCAACTGTTGATCCGGGTCAAAAGGATCTTCTAGCGAACCCACTGCCAAATTGTTAGCAGTTCTGGCGGGCTTGGAGTGTCTGACCCAAAGAAGCTGGGTACGCGATAAAGTTTTGGCCCCATTTAAATTTATAATTTTTGATGGGGTTCCAACTTACACAGTGTTGACCTGAGTCAGAAAAAACTCTATCAAACCCAATTTTGATGGTGTTCAAATCATCAACTGTTGATCTGAGTCACAAAAACTTCTCTCGAACCCACGGACAGGTTGATCGAAACTCCGGCGAGTTTGTAATATCATGCCGTGGTGAAGCGTACGACACAAGACTTCCAGCCGAACAACCTGCAGTCTTCCGTTGTGAAGCGTAAAACATCTGCCCCAAAGAAAATAGTGACTCTACAAAAATTAGGCCCCATCCAAAAGGATAATTTTGATGGGGTTCAAACCTACCTAACTGATCTGAGTCACAAAGAAGTCTGTCGAACCCACTGCCAAATTGTTAGAAGTTCCGGCTAACTTGGAATGCCATGCGCTGGTGCAGCGTATTGCGCATGGGTGCAGCGTATTGCGCATGGGTGCAGCGTATTGCGCATGAGTTCCATCGGAACAACTTCTACTCCTCGGCTTTGAGTCGCAAGACTCCATCTGAACCCAAAAAAAATATGAAGTGTGAAGGGCAAAGTGGGCAGTGTGGGGAATGGAGTGTGAAGTGGAGAGTGCGCAGTGTGATGTGGAAACTGTGCAGTGTTGAGTGAGGAGTGTGAAAGTGTGAAGTGTGCAGTGGCGAGTGTGAGGTGAGAAGTGTGAACTGTTGAGTGTGAAGTATGACGTGTAGAGTATGGAGTATGAAGTATGAAGTCTCACTGTGATTTGAGCCCGTGGCCATCTGCTTCCGAGACTGCTTCAAAATGCCCTGGGAACTTGGAGCGTAGTGGTTTGGACTGTTCCGTTCTATGTGACGGCCCCCCGTGTGAATAAATAAAAACACTATATTAAACATACATGTATAAACATTTTGTTTTAAATACATGCATGAAAAAATGCATGTATACACATTTTTATTTCTGTTAAAGGCCTTTTGTCGCATAGTTCCTAACAGCCCATCTCTCTCGTGTGGAGGGGGCAGGGGTTTCGAGTGAAAAATTACTGTGTTGGACTCAGACCTGCCCCTCCCCTGGCTGAAGCAAGAACAACTCCAGCTAGCTACCGCTAGTTTTCGTGATTTTAGAGCAACGTATTAATGATTGTAGAAATTGGGATCGGCGAAGAGGAAAACAAAGTGTGTAGCATCAAACATGGTAAAATGTTTTAAAAAATGAAAGGAAAAATCCATGACGGATGAAAGTTAATAAACCGAAGGGAAAATGGTTGAGCGTAGCATCAATGATGGTAGAATGTTGGAAAGAAACGAGACCTCAGAGCGTCGCATTAACAATAGTAGAAAATTCAAGCAATGATCTCAAAGTGACACATCAGTGAAAGTAAATTATGCAACGAAGATCTTAGAGCGTAGCATCGCTGATGTTGGAAAATTGCTGAGAAAATCTTCAATGGTGGTAGAATGTTTGAATGTTGCAGGGAATGTCTTGGAGCAAAGCAACAATGCTCGTAGAAGTGTAACATCATGATGGCGAAATATTCGGCAGTTGGAGTGATCTTTGACGGTACGAGTCGCATTAATGATGTTAGAAATGCAAGAAAAAAACCCTGGAAAGTAGCATCGATGATGCCAGAAAATTGAAGAGAAAATGTTGGAGTGTTGCAAGTTTGAAAACCGAAGAGAAGATCTTCAAGCGTAGCATCAGTGGTTGTGGGTGGCAGACACTTCCTGTGAGGACCCAATTTCTCTGAGCATCTGCTCCTAGAAGCTGTTCCCCGCCACCCCTTTTACCTCTTTTCATTTCAACGTCCCTGCCCCTGCTGAGTTTTTAATTTGCGTTTTTCGTTCCAACATCTCTGTTGCGTTTCGAATTAATTACCCCCCTTTCGTTTTCGACTACGCTCCTTTCCCTTTCGTTTTCCACACGTCCTTTGATTTTAAAGCCTCCGCTTTAACTTTCTAGTTTAGGTCCTGCCTCTTCTGCCTGAGGGCGCACCATTTCGTTTCAAATCACGCTTTGTCGTTTTAAAGTAAGTTCCTTTCCCTGTCGTTTTCCACGCACCGTATCGTTTTGACATTTCCTCTTTCGTTTCAGGTTTTTCCCTTATAAGTTTAGGTCCTCCCTCTTTCATCTCTTTCGTTTAAAGATGTTTAAAGTCACCCCTTTTCGTTCCAACTTCTTTGTTTCGTTTTGAGTCACCTCTTTTCGCATGGCTTGGGTGTATAGTCTCTTTCGTTTTCCACGCGTCTTTTTGTTTTCACGCCTCCTACTTCGTTTCAAGTCACCCCTTTTCCTTTCAACATCCGTCATTCGTTTCGGTCCGGAAATTGCGGAACATTTTCCCTGAGCGGGCGCAAAAAATGTGGAACGTTTTTCGTGAAAACAGCGTGCGGTCACTTGCTCCAGCGGTTGCGGCCACTCGAGTGACTGCAAGTGACTGTTTTATCGAAAATAAAAAACTGTACTTCCTGCGATTCCTGCGTGCTCAATGGGATGGCTGGTTAAAAATGTCTAAAACCGTTTGAGGATAGCTCAAAGTTTATTGGTGGTTGGTTTAAAATTCTATTTATGGTTGGTTAAAATTTGTTTGAATGTTATTTAGTGGTTATTTCAGTTTGTTTAAAGATTATTTAAGGTTGCTGCAAGGCTTGGTTAAGGTTTGATTAAGGTTGGTTATGTAAGGTAGGTTTTGCAGGTTTGGTTTAGAAGGTTGAGACGTGTATAAATTTCTTTAGAGTTTGATTATGGTTTACGTAAGGCCGGCTTAGGTTTTATATGGTTTTCTGGTGTACGTAAAGCTAGTTTAGGGATTAGCTACTTAGTTGGCCAGGAAGGACGGAGTGAGGCCATGAAACCATGGTACATCCTTGCAAATCCCCTCCTGGTCGCGCAAAGTGTGTGTGAGAGAGATGCAAGAAGTGCTGCCCTGCCCATACCTTTCCACCCACATGCTTGCTGCGCATCGCACATCGCCTTGAAATCTACTGCCCCTCAATCCCATGCACAAAGGGTGATGTGCACGTGGTTATAACAATGCCCTAATTTCGCTGTACCCCTCCCCTCCAGAAAAAAAACAAAGACGCTTCCAGAGCTGACTTACGGTGGGCACGCATATCGCACATCCTTTGTCAGTGATTTGCACACAGCAAATTCGTTCCTCTGGCCCAACCACCTCATTGCATGTTGAAGCTCACGAGGGATGCGACCTCCTGTACGTATGATCAAGCATGGCATGCGAAGAATCCTTTGCCCTGCGCTGCGACCTATCTGCTACAGTAAATCGATGATTGCGGCATCTCACGTTCATTCAGTTTTGGTTTGAAGGTGGTGGTGATACGCTCCCACATGATGTTGTACCGCATCGGCATGTGGGCAGCATGTTATTTTTGAGGAAAACTGGTGAATTGGATGTCTGAGTTTGGGCGTGTTGGGCCGTGTTGGAAAGGGTTTCCTAATTTTGCCCTGAATAAGGTGCATCGCCCAACGCTAGTTACCGCTAGTTCACTCCAACGAGATGTGACCATCCTGCAAGAATGTGTACGTCAAGTTTCATTTGCATATTCGTCGCCACAACAAATACCTTCCAACATGTTACACTTCATCTGCAACGATTGCAAAGTATTGTGCAGTTTTTTCGTGTGTTTGGCGCCAATTTGTTGTTGATCGCCGACCGTTTCTGCAACAGTCACGCACAAATAAACATGTATATACTGAGAATCCGAATTCCACCGTTTCCTGTTTGGATTGTTTTTCTGCTCATTCGCTTGCCTAGACGGTGTGTTTTGGCGGTCTGTTTCGCACGGTTTGCATTCTATAATTTTGTCTCAGGCTGTGTTCGGATTGCTGGTCTACTTGGTGGCGGCTGAGTTTGTTGTGTCCTGAAAAACCATGCTAAAGCTCACATTTGAAGTTTAACTGTGCAAGACTGGCACTGCTGCGGCCTGTAAACTCAGTTGTGCAAAAAAACTCATGACCGCTTTGAAATGAAAGGGGCTAGAAACTTTCGAATCATCTAAAATTAAACATGGGGAAAAAAAAACGGTGCGAACATCTTTAAGAGCTTAAGAATATTCGATGAAGAAACTATCGCCTGAGGAAAACGTTTGTTTTGTCAGTAGCAGGAGACTTGGACCGGAAACAAGTGTCATCCCAGAAACATGACGGAGATCGTGGCTGCAAATTGGAGTGTGGGTTATTGCGGGTGGAGCCTCCAAGCATGGTGAACGACAAGCAAGCGGCGCCACAGACACACAGCCACCACACAGCTACGATTGCATCGAACGCGGAAGAGTAGTACCGTATGCGTTTGTGCCCAGTTGTTCGCACTTCAACTTGAGAGCAGGCGGAGGCGGACGAAAGGTAGTGTAGTGGGAGAGGAGTGGTGTCAAAATGCTGCGCCTCTAAGATGATACACCAAAAACGTTTTTGCGCAGTCTAAGATGATTTTATCCAGAGCATGACTGCATGATACGGTGTCTTGTGCAGCGTGAAATGATGCACAAAAAGGGGTTTATTAAAAACCCCTTTTTAAGACCCCTTGCAGCAACTGTTATTGAGGCTGAAGCAAACCAATTATGCTGAACTACAGGGACATCTCCCTCATGGAGAGTGTGCCTCTTCTGTGGCGGACCGTGACCGCGTCACCCGCGGGAATTGAACCCATGACCGTTTTCGGGGGGGGGGGGCCCTTATAATTGATATCTAATACATAACGGCTAGAATTCCACGTTTAGCCCGGGCTGGCCCCCCAATACCCCCTATGCTTGTGCTGAAGCACGGAGAACTGAGATAGCTGACGCTACCTTTCGTGAATTCAGGCCGCAATGACATGAGATACCAGCCGAAAGCAACGCTTCACGATGCTGCTACGCAACGCTTAAAGCGCACTTCCAGGCAACGCCCATTGAGGCCAAAGGGCCGCTTCTGTGATGTAGACAAAACTGAAATGGGACCTCTAATTACCTGCCGAATGGTGGCCTATGGAACCGAGTCCAGTGCACGTCGCCCAAATCGCCCAAGTCGCCTAAATATGAGCGGATCGAAAGGCTCTAGAGAATCTTGTATGTTAGATGTTGGTGCATTTTGTTTAAACGAGGGATAGGGGGTCGAACTAGGGTGGGGAATTTCCAGTTTGTGAACAAATGCGTCGACGCCGGTGCGGGTTCAGCTGCAGACTCAAGAGGTCCAGCGTGGAAGGCGAGCTGGACACTGCGCTGCTGTGCATTGCGTTGCTGTTTCTGTTGGTCAAACGTGGCGCTAACCTTCTTTTGCTGGCAGAGCTTGTGACCTATTGGTTTTGTGGCATTTCTTTTGCTGGCACATGCTGGCGCCGTCTTTTCCGTCGAAGAATGGACCAACTGACCAACTATTTCGTGTGTCCCGTGGCGTCACGCGTCGCAATACTACGATTGAGATGACATCTCACGCCCTTTTGAGCGCATGCAGGTAGGACCCATTTCGGCCAAATCTGGTTGGTGAAACCAACATTTTTTTCAAATCGTTACACGTGCAGAACATCTAAAGCTTCTCTGTACAAAGCGTCATGTGGCTCACGTCCATCTGCTCATGCTCTTCCCGAAGCCCTGAGCTCGTCAAGTCGCTTGGCCGGTGCCCCAAGAATTTCACGGATTACAAGACATCATAGCAAAATATGTCTTCACTATTAGTCATATGTACATTGATAGTATCTACATAATGCGGATCGAAGAAATCCTGTACCAGGGCTGGTTTATCCCATGATAATCCCACCAAACATATCCTGTGCTATTCATATACATACGTATAGACAGTGTGTGAATGACACAGCTGGTAGCGGAGGAATTCACCAAAACTGAATAAGCTGACCCTGTCAGTTGCAAATGAATCCAAATAGAAATGGCCCTGCCAAATGAATGAAAATGGTGGATGCCCTGCACCACCCAAACACGCAGCTGCCCCTTTTGGCACTCAAGACTCCATGGCCGTCCGACGACCGATGATCCACAGCCCTACCCTCCTCAAGTTGCCTGAACCGTAAATGGTATCCGGCATTGCAAATGGTCAAGTCACCACATGCTGACAGGAGTTGGGAACATCACATCAAGGTATAATTGTAGATGAAATCACACTCCCAAAACTTTATTTTTGATGTGATTCCTTCAACCATTGTAGCGCTTGTTTCCTGTGTGCATTTGTTTGAAGACTAGCTGCCTCATCAAACAGTTGAAAGGCCCCTTGTTCTAGTACCGCACGAAGAAGCGATGAGTCCATGTTCTTAGTCAAAGGATCGGCCAGTTGCAGTGAAGTTGGTATCCACCTGAAGAAACAATGTTCCATACACCTTTCCTTGATAAGAAGGACTTCCAGCGTTGTGCGATATTCTTCGCACGATGGCATCGCTCTGCGGCTCACAAGATCATACAGGGATTTGCAGTCCGTTACGACCACGGCAGCATGCATTTGACGAAATGCCTCCGGTGGACTTCTCCACTGGAATTCAGGAATGGTCAGTGTACCCCAAAGCAAGCGGCACCATCCCATCTTATCTACGCTACGTGACATGGAAAAAGCTTCAGCTGACAGTGTTGATCTGACAACTCTGGAGATTTTCTTGGATGACCAGGACAGTGGACTAATGGGGGCCCTCTTATTATCTTGAAGATCTGGTGTAGTGGCAAACACTAATGTTCCTTGAAAGGATGCTAACTGTTTCGGACTGGCAAAAGACGCGTCTCCGAACACAACATGTGTGAGTTTCTGAGGAGAAATGGATCGAAAACATAATCCCACGTCACATGTTTTCTGGGCCTCACGCAGAACTTTGTTGGCCTCCATCAGGGTCGAGACAGTCGGTTTCGACAACTGAACTTGGATTTCCCCAAGCTTTGCAGCCACATCTGGTCTGGTGTTCGTGGTGGCGTACTGCAAACTGCCAATGAGGCCTCTCAAGTTGGACATCTCTTTTTCGGAAATAGGTTCCTGTACCAGGTGTCTTCGATGTTTACCAATCTCTAGATAAGGGATCGCTTTGATGTATTCTGCTTGATTTGCTCTGATACTGAAGTCTGGCAATTGCTCAAGTTGGATTCCTGTAAACACGAATTTTCTTTGCTTATATGACCCGAAAGGTAATTTTTGACGAAGCAATTCTAAACGTGAATGAAACCAGGAATCTCCACCGCAAATGCCGTCATCCACATGAGTACCTAGAGCCCCATGCAAAATTCTTTGTCCATTCTTCCATGACTCCAGATAGTACACGCAAGGTTCAAGTGGATGCATTTTGAAGCCCAAGGTTTGCAGTTGACTGGATAGCTCTTTGTAAAATAGAAGAGGTGCATCTACTCTACCGTACGCATTTCCAATCAGAGCACAGACCTGATCATCAGGTAATTGCATGCGTTCTCGTAATTCTTTTGGGGGTTCCATTGCTAATGGGTTTTCACTATCAGCTTTTCCACGTAAGAAAGCTGTCTTGATGTCGAAGGATGAAAGAACCCATTGTTGCGATGCAATTAGCTGAAGAATGGTATGCCTGCCCTCCCTGGTTAAGGTTGGTGCATCACGATTGACCTCAGTCAGCCTGGGATCCTGATAACCTAGAACTACCAATCTGGCTTTGGCTTTTCTGGCATTGGTCTGTTCATCATCATTACATACATTTTTCCATGTCAGGACCCATCTTGACTTGAGAATTTGATCCGGATTCAAATGCTTTCGAAGTATCGGTTTCAAGGCACTTGTTTGAAGCCAACATGATAACTCAGCTTCCTTGGCAGTGTCGAAAAGCCGTCTTTCGGCTGCGGTCAGATCTTTGATCTGGACTTCGGCTCGGGCCCTTTTTCCGGCAGACGCTACCTGAGCAAGTTCTTCCGGATGGGAAGACTGAGACCACTGTAATAAATCCTGGCGAGACATTGGAACTTCTAGCATGAAACACTGGTGGTCATGATGACACATAGGCTCATCTAAAAGGGGCAAACCATCTTCGGCCAGGCAAATATCGGAGGACTCAGTGCCCGATTGGAACACATTCCATTCGTGAATCGGATCCTCTTGTAGGAAGTCACTGATCTCATAGCACGACAGAACATTCTCTGTCTCGGCTGCATCAACTGGCTCTTCTGTGGGGGTATCTAAATCTATGGCATTTTCTGATTCAAAGTTGGGGAAGTTATCAAAGGGAGGATTATCAGTTATGCTTTGATTGGGACTTATGACGGGTGTGGTTACGTTGGACGTTATGGGCTCTGGAAACAGTTCACTTTCTGGTTGGATACTGGTTTGACTGCTGATGGGAACTTCAGGAACATCTATTGGAGTACCAGGCGTGTACGTCTCATCTTGATTTGAACCTTCATGGATGCTAGGCCTAAATTCCAGGGTACCTTTTGGTCCATCCTGGGAATTCTGGAGACTCTGGACACGGTGGTTTAGAGATTCGGATGCATTTTGCCATTCTCTCAGTGATGCAGGACGCAAGCTCTCGGGTGAACAGCGCAGCAAACGGTCACCATGCGCAACCCAGATTGTGGTGGAACCATCTTGACATACCACCCTTGCAGGCCCATGCCAGCGTCCAGTTTCTCGTCGCCCAGTTGTATTTCTCTTTTTCCAATAGAGTACTAATTGACCTATCTCATAGGTTCCGGGATGCGGTTGTGACTTGCGGAGTAAAGCTCTGCGGATCGCCGAGTCATTGTCGGCAAGCACAAACATGCGTCTTGCTCTGGAACGGATGTCAAGGTTTCTCCGAAAAACTTCGCTTTCAAGGTCAGATCCATCAGCTAGGCTATGGGCTGAGGCATGTTCATCAGATGTTAGGGAAGCAGGCACCTTAGTGGCTTTTCCCAACACAATTTGCTCTGGTGAAAAACCTTGATGACGAGCGAGTGCATTCTTGGCTTGGAAACAGGACTGAAGGACTTGGTCAAGTTCTTGAACGTCTTCAATTTTCTTTTCTTGATCAAAACGATCCAACATGTTCTTGATGATTTGACCATGTCTTTCAATGCGTCCCTTCTGCCATGCTTCGGTGGACAAACGTGGCTCTATGTTCTGTTGTTGCAAGAAATCAAGCCAATGTCCAGCACGGAACTCCCCGGCGGGGTCAGAGTAAATACCGGTCGGTTGTCCGGCCCAAGACATCCACATTTCCTTGAAGACGGGCACCACGTGTTCAAGATGACGATTCTGCAACCTACGTCCTAGGTGGAATAAGGATGCTTCATCTATACAGTGGAATACCATGACTTGAAATCCACCCCGGCCTGTCCAAAAAAAACCATCAATACCCAACAACTCGTTAAATTCTTTTGGATCATGAAGCTTGGCTGGTCTCTGATGACGGAATTTTGAAGTCTCCACACATGCATCGCAAATGTACTCCTTGGCGGCTTCAATCACATGTTTATGGGCTCCGGCTTCTTTGAGGTGATGTGCTAGTCTTATGGGATCTGGGTGACCCAAATTCTTGTGCAATTTCACTAGGTCTTGTTTTTCCTGGGCATTCAGCAACCTGAACTTTGGCCCGTGAAGTGGTACCGGAGGTGGTGCCCAACCTTCACATGGAACATTGCTAGTACGCTCGTGAACTGCAGCTGGCAACCCTTGATTGCCGGACACTCGAATTGCTGTGGGCGGTTCTGAGGGAGCCATCGTCTTCTCAGCATCATCGGCTACTTCTTTTGCGGGTGCAGATTCAATCTCAGGAGAGCATCCAAACATGGTTATGATAAGCTTGCATGGGATACACTTTCGGATGCGTTGAGCTCTGGTGCTCTCATGCCAGTTTTCTAAACCAAGGTCATGAATGGCTGATGTCTCACGATGCAAACATACTGTATACCGCAAAGGAAACTGATGGGACGCTGGGGCTTGAAGTGGCACCTGAAAACGTTCCGTACCCCTGCACACAAACATGTCTGTGATCTTCATGGTGGTTTCCAAAATGGTCTGGGCGTGACTCCATGCTGTTGAATCTGCAGGACATCGGGTGTTGCCTACGCGTGGTGCGAAGGTCTTAGCCTCCTCAAACACAGCTTGCCAACGTTCGGACGATGAACATGCTGGTGGAGGAACTTCTGGCCTAGGAACATTGGGATTCGGATCCCTCTGTGGGTGGTCGGAAGCATCATATTCTCTCACTGGCAAGGGGTTTGGCTCACTGTCGGCAACCGTTGGATTCGGATCAGACAAGCTGGATTTTCTTTTCTTGAAACCACTACCATTTGTTTTGAATCGTTTCTTGGGTCTCTCTTCTTCTTCATCATCAAAAACCATGGCATGTTCATCAGATCCTATCATGGTGTGATGAAGCTTGCAGAGTTTTCCGGCCACCATCTTGGCAAAACCCTGGCAATATGTCGCACAGAAACTGGTCAGTCTCTGGCTCTGGCCGTTGACACTGATACTACCCTCAATACGTTGATGAGAGTGTTGATTTGCACACAGGAGACCATTGAGTTCATGAAACAACTGTCGAGACGTGGTGAGAACTTGGCTTCTTTTCTTGAGGAATCGATTGGTCTTGGGTATGCGCAAACCAAAACGGCACATGTCAAAACGGGCTGCCATAGTATGCTGACGAATGAATGCGAAAGCATCCATCTGAATCAAGCTGGAACCTGCAGGCTGCTCGAGGTGGAAATGGCGTTCCAAACGGACCTGATACTCACAAATTCTTCGACATAAGTGGACATGTGGCATTTGCATTTCCTGCTTCTGGGAAATCAAATCAAACATGACTGAACTCTTACCCATGTTGAGACGATTCCAACCACTCCAGGGTCCGCATTCGGGTGCCATCCATATGTGCTCTGGCTGCAGCCTTTCAATCAGACCCCACAATTTTTGTCGACCAGCAAATGTGGCCAGATCCCCATCTTCTTTGGTAAAACGCATTGCCTTGTAACCAAGTCTTTGAACTGCTTCAGTAAGTGGACTATTGTTGTTGGCATAGATTTCCAAAAGGAAAATTCTGGAATTGTTACTGTTGGATTGAACATGGTTGATCAGGGAATCTTCCAAGTTGTTGATAGATTGTTCGAGTTGATGAGAAATTGGACTGTTGGTCTTATCTGTGACCTCGGTCTGAAGATCCTTTCGGGCGGCCAGAACTTCCGCATGGAACTGCTGAGCCTCAGGTGATGACATCATAGATCGCCCTTCGACATCCATAGTTGTCCGAACCGGACAAAGTCCTGTTGCTCCGGCATCAGGCTCGAATATCGAGCTAGGCTCCAGTGAAAGTATCCTGGGTCCTGGCGCATCACTGCCTCGAAGGACTTCCCCTTGTGCTTCCGTCCAAATGAAATCAGATTGCTTCCCCACTCTTCCAGTGTCAGATTTCCTGGAAGCGGCATCGTAGGCACTGGTGGAGCACCTCGATTGGTGGGCTCTGTCACAGGTGTCATCTGGACATTCTGTTGGATCATCACTTCTTCGATCTCTTCGATCTCTTCCCAGGTGGCCGCATGAGATATGACCGAAGGAGCTTTTCCTCGGCGCTGGGTCACTGCGGTCTGAGGCAGAGACATCAACATTGTTGTACTTCCGGCGGAAGCACCTGAGCTTGTTCCCATTGTTGGTCCACGAATCTTGCGCTCGGCTGGCTTCTTTTGGACCATGATCTCGTCTTTCAGATTTTCCAATGCCGTCTTTTGCATGTTGATCTGGTTCATCATTTCTTGCAATTGGCCATGAATCTGAGGATCGGTCTCGATCTCTGTTTCGGTGATCACTTCTTGTCTTTCCAACTGATGCACAAAGATCTGGAGGAGCAAGGTCAACAGGTGGATGATGGCCTCTGCAATCGTCTTGAGCATGCTTACCACAGGCGGCATGGGAGTCGCAGGTCTCTGAAGCACGATTCGAATTGGGCTGCGAGTCACTTGAGCGAAAACTTCTGTTTCGCTGGAATCTGAGGCCAGGTTTGTTTGATTTTTGAGACTGTAAAACCCCTTCAGTCCTACCCATTATGCTATTTTTATGGTTTTCATAACCTAATCTCTCCCCATTAGGCATTTCCGGAACTGATTTGACAGGAATGTCACTGGCGGTCTCTTGGAACATGGCAGCTTCATTTCGTACGCAAATGTCAATCATGTTGATGAGATACAAACCGGTTGGACTGGTCATGAGCTTGATGGGACCGTCTTGCACTTTTCGCATGAAGCATTGATCTGTTCGAGAATCCAACGAGCCATGTAGCATCTTGAAAGCTTTCTTGGAAAACAGAAAAGGAGTGGCTCCTGGAACCACTTCCACAGACAGCCAAAGTTTCTTCTGTTCTTTGTGTTTCAATGGCATCTGGATGGCATACATGCTGGTTAATGACTGGTTGTTTCCAAAACGGAACTTCACCTGGCTGTCTTGCTTGCGAAATCTGGCACTGATCTCTGCTGGAAGAGATTGTTGCAGTCTCTTCAGGGTGCGGTCTCCTATGATACAACGACTGGCTCCAGTATCTAAAATCGCATGGGTGCAAAAGGTTTCTAAGCTACTGTACACCTGCTCGGATGCAAAAGTCTCAGAAAAACGGCAGGACCGGTTGGTCACAGGAGCTTGGTCTGATGAAGGTTCATCAGGGCATTTCCTAGGCGGCATTTGAAATCTCTTGGACTCTACCGGATCACATGCACATTGGGACTTTCCGGAAAACCTTTGAACCCTCTTGGAATTGAAACTGGACATGCGCTGGCTCAAATTGTGAATACCACGATTCTTACACTCATGAGTCAACATGAAACATTCCGCATGACATGACTGAAACTGCAAACTGGATTCTACGGAAGGCATCACATATGCTTCATTGTCATCCTCTTCGGAAAACACCTCATCGACATCTCCAACCGTGGCGAAAACTTCCTGAGGACGTTCATCCATGACCACATTGGCAGATGCTGTCGAAGGTGGACCACCGGATTTTTCGGCACCACTGGCTAATGGGCATTCCGCTTTCCAGTGCCCGAGGGCACCGCAGCGGCGGCAGTGGCTGCGAGCAATCTTTTGAAGCAATGCATCACGGTCTTTGGATCTTTTCCCAAAACCTTTACCTTTTCCTTTTCCATATTTATTCTTTCCCTTTACAGGCCAGAATCCCCTTGATTTCTTCTTTTCAATCAACTTTGATCGTGCCTCAATGTACGTGGTCAAGGCCTCGAACATCTCTGGGGTGTCCTGCAAGAACTCCTCGAACTCGCCTTCGAAGGTGGCCACGGCCAAGGCGTCCGCATCATCCTGGGCCACTGAGGCATCAATGAACTCTTGATCAAGCTCGGGTTCTGCATCCTCAGAACTAGCATGGGTGAGATACGCTCTCTCATAGGTTCCAGAGTCATGTGAGGAAGCTGCATCGTGAGATTCAGAAGTGTCCAGAAAATTTGCATCATACACTTTGGTTCGCTGACTGACTCTTCCGGTCTGAAACTCATTGAAAAAGCGGCTGCCCAGCAAACGAAAGGATTTCACCACTGGCTTGTATTGAAGTTCACCCTCATGTTCAAGGAGAATTCTCTTTTTATCTTCTGCACTGAGAGTTGACTGCCGAAGCAGGACATATGCTTGCACCTCTTCCAATGTCGTGTTTCGTGACAAAAGTTCAGTGAAGTTGGCTTCCATACGGGCCAGGAAAGAATCATGGCTTTCATCATTCCTCTGAGTTGTTCCATACAGAGACTTCTCAAAGTATTCATAACGTTCTTCCAATTCAGTTGAACCCCACGACCCTCCAATGGCTTCTACCAAAGCGGCCACACCATCTGTTGTTTTCACCTTCAACTTGGCCGGGGGAATCTTTGCAATCTTCTTGAACGCCGTTCCTTCTATGAGAAGCGCTGCGCGAGGAGCTAACTGATCCAAGTGTTCCACAGGCCACAGCGACGCTAAAAACTGAAGCTTCTGGGAATACTCTTGGACATTTGTCACACCAGGAACAAATTTGGGAATCTGACTCCAAGGTAATTGAACTGGGCTCGGTGTCGGCTCATCGTCCGGCACAGGCGGAAGGCTACCATCACCACTAGCTGTTGGAGGCATGGTGCCACAGTCAAAACTGAAAGGATTTCCGACCTCCCTGGATCGTCCACTCTTACAGCTAAAGCAAAGTAGCTGGAGCTCGAGGCTCCGCTACCAGTGTGAATGACACAGCTGGTAGCGGAGGAATTCACCAAAACTGAATAAGCTGACCCTGTCAGTTGCAAATGAATCCAAATAGAAATGGCCCTGCCAAATGAATGAAAATGGTGGATGCCCTGCACCACCCAAACACGCAGCTGCCCCTTTTGGCACTCAAGACTCCATGGCCGTCCGACGACCGATGATCCACAGCCCTACCCTCCTCAAGTTGCCTGAACCGTAAATGGTATCCGGCATTGCAAATGGTCAAGTCACCACATGCTGACAGGAGTTGGGAACATCACATCAAGGTATAGTTGTAGATGAAATCACACAGTGTATATATATATATATATGATATGTGTTCACCCACCTGGTTGGACCAGTCGCGCTTCGCCAGGTCCCGGGGATCGGCAGCATCCATTCCAGCCCTGGCGGCGGGGGTCGATTGATGTTATATGTTAGTTATATATATATACATGAATGTGTATATATTATTATATGTGTATATGACCGTATGTGTATATATATATAATTATATATGTATATAATTGATGTTATTTCTTGTAATAATCTAGTAACTTCAATAACTCCATTATCTGTACAGTTACGAACAGGTCTCATGCACACGTCGAGGACTGTGCGTTGACCCAGCGACCCTGATAGAAACTGTCGGGCGTGCCAGTGGAAAGCAAACTCCTCCTCATCTTCTCGAGGACTTACCTGCCGTGCCATGCTTGCCGTGCTACCCATGGTTGAGTCTCCGTAAAAATGGAGAGTAAATATTTGCAAGTCATACTTGAGAGTCGAGACCCCAAATCCTTGATGTTGGCCACATGAAACCCTTGCTGCTGGAATTTTCGGAACCTGGTCATCATAGTAGGCGCCGTATGCACTAGGAGACATACCAGTGCCACCACTCAGTTCTCTATTCACCTCAACATATGTGAACTGGCAAGACTGACGTAGAAGAGTCTCTACAGAGTCTTCCACATCAAATAAACATGGCACTTGAGGTTTGAAAAGCTGATACTTGCACACAGAGTGTCTGCATTTTGGTTTGGTCTCGTTCTTTCCTGGATATCGATGGTGCATCTGACTGCAGTTGCTTTAGGTGGAATGCCGAACTGAAGTGCTGAGAGCTCCGTACACATCTACACCACTCTTGGTTGTGCTGCTCAAACCGGAAGGCCTGGAGAAACCATCAAGTCATGTCTGCATGTCTTCAATGCAAAACATAAACCTTGTCAAAGACAGCGAGACCGAAAGTTGCAAAAAATGCAAAGCAACCCTGAACAGTAGGAGCGAGCAGAAAGAATTCTTCTTTGAGCTCTTTAGCCCCTCATTTATAGATGATTTTCCCCGGTAAAACTTCCATTTATAGGACATGTCCTATTGCCATGTTACCGGAGGGTGACAATGAGCAAAGCAGGGGCCTTGATTTGGGCCACCCAGTCCGGAACTCCCTCCTGAGATGGCTGAAGTTTGAAGTGGCCAGCCACGACTCCAACCAATCACTGCTTTCTGAATGGGCAACGCTATTGTATGTATAGTGACACGTCATGTCATGTCATGTATACCTATGTATGTTTATGTATATATATATAATTATATATAATTATATATATATGGATGTTTCCGTAAAGGTGGGTATCCCAAAATGGATGTTCTACAATGGAAAATCCTACTAAAATGGATGATTTGGGGGTACCATCATTTTAGGAAACCTCCATATTATATATATATACGTATCGTATCGTATAGTATAGTATGGTATAGTATAGTAAAGTATGGTATAGTATAGTATAAAGTAGTATAGTATAGTATAAAATAGTATCGTATAGTATCGTATAGTATCGTATAGTATAGTATAGTATAGTGGAGTATAGCAAAGTACAGTATTGTATTATATTGTATTATGTTGTATTGTATTGTATTTGTATTGTATTTGATTTGTACTGTATTGTATTGTATTGTATTGTATTTATGTATGTACGTATGTATGTATGTATGTTTGTATGTATTGGGAAGTACAACTGTATACAACTGTATACAACTGTACAACCCACGAACCAATCATCAAGCAGCTCCAAGGCTTTTTCAACGCTGGACCGTCGCTGTGCTTCCCAGCCTCTGTCGTTTGGTTGTCACTGGCCACCGCGACGATCTGCGCGTGGGATCGGAGGTGCAAAGCACTGGATTGGTGAAAGACAACAGGTGGTATTGACAAATTGATAATGCAGCTGTGTTGGCTGAAACATGTTGAAACATGTTGAAACTGTCCCCGTTTCTACAAGTTTCTGTCAGTTTCTACAAGTCAAATCCAGCCATGTCCGGATTGGCACCAGCCGTCAGCGGTATTTAGAGACACTTCATCAGTGCCTGTAGCAATGCCGTGGCATACTCCAACACCAAAGGATTCCGCGCCCGCGCAAACCTTAGCTCCGCCCTCAATTTGTTGAGTGGAGTAAATCATGGAGGGCTGGTCCCCTAAGCCGAAGACTGAACTCTTCGAGCTTGGTTCAAAGCACTTGGCTGTTTTCATGTAAAAAAAAATCAATCCACCCAGTGTTTTTTGAAGAAATACCTACTATGGCACTGGGCCCACTGGGCATGACCAGTTGAAACACTGAAGCTGGTCTCCGAGCTTCAAACCTCATGATGCATGGCGCCAGCTCTGTCTCTTGGAGAACAAAGTCACGCACCTCTCATGGCAGGGACATGATCTGATTGCAGCTGCTGAAAAACGACTGCCTAAAGTACTTGACTCATAGTGGGTAAACAGATATATATATATATAGTATACCTGGTATATATGTATACATACCATACATGGTATGTATGGCATAATTTGAAATGCTAAAAACGGCTATACTAATGGTATGGGTCAATTTTCTAGACCCTTTTTTGATCACAGATGCTGGCCTTTCGCCCATGGCCCATCGCCTCATCGTGAGAAACCAGGCACTGGAAAGCAAAGAGCAGCTGCACAACGATCTCCTCCAAGACATCGGAGTTGGGCGTTGTTGGGCGTTGGGCATGGCCAAAATGTGGCCAAGTTTTAGAGGGGAAAAAAATGATGAACACTGGCGATAAGGCGCCTGATATTATTGATATTGGAAGGAGCAGCAAGCTCATGAGCAAAACATAGCAGTCACACCGGGATTTGGCTCCTCGTCCTCCCGCTTTTCGATCAGCAAATCCTTCACATATGTTTCATTGAGTGCAAAGAACTGCAAACCTAGCGAGTCTGGAGTATTTGACATCGGACTTAAGGAGCCAAGAAGTATGCAATCACACAGATCAGCAGAAGGCGCAAGGCTTGTAAACAGGAAAAAGTAGAACAAGATTTCTGGAGCCTTTTGCAATTAGCTTTGACCCAAGTGACACACCTCTGCAAAACTAAAGACCTCAACAGCCTTTCAAGATCAAGATATTCTGTCCTGCATCATTGAAGGCAACCGCGACTCTGCGACATGCTGCACAGAGTCCTTGCAAGCCAGTGACCCCTTGGTGAAAGAAATTTGGATCTGAGCTCTGCATACTCTACCAGACTCTACCAATAAGCACGCCGAGGAGACCCGACTCAGAGCCAGATTGCTGATGAGCAACACGCACTCCAAGACAACATCGTCCTGGCGACATAAAATGGCAGCACGTGCTGTCCACTTAATGTAACATGCATGTCTCTCTATGTGTATGTGTACATGATTGTACATGTATATTTGCAAATGTATGTGAATGAAACCCTCCATCAATCCTCACATGCTGCCCACATCTTGACACACGGTGACGAAGACTAATTCAACCGCTATTCAAAGACTGATTCAAAGTCTTTTTTGGGCGTGTGAAGGTTCGTCAATGTTGTTGATGCCATCGATAAAATCCTCCAAACAAATTGCTCCAAGATCTTTACCCAAACAAACTCGTTGGCCTGAAGTACTTGAAAGATTCTTAAACCACAGAACCCAGTTTCATCGATGATCTGATCCCAAATTTGCACATGTTGGTATAAGATGCATAGTTTAATTTGGGTCCAAATTCAATTGTGGCATAATAATGCATAATATAGTTCAACAGCTAGTTAGTTAACCAACCGACCAACCAACCATACCAACTAGCTGACTAATCATAAAATAAAACCAACTACGTAAATTACAGGAAACTAACCAACTAAAATTTTGCGCACAAAAAAAAAAACAGGGGCGATCCATAGCCGCCTCAGAGAAGCTGGGCACCAGCAGCCGCGTCATGAGCTCTGTGAGACCTGCCTCGCAGAGCTCTCCCCAAGCCACCTGAAGGGATCGGATGGTTGGAACTGTGAGACGCAGAAAAATCAGTGAAAACATGCATGGCATTGATACATTATATGTATATATATATTATAATATATAATATATATATATATACAAAGATCGATACACAAAGAAATGATGATCATCGTCGGCGTCATCGTCCTTCTCCTCGTCATCAGCATCATCATCATAATCATCATCATCATCATCATCATTGATTTGTGTGTGTATATGTGTTTGTTTTTCATCTGCATATTGATTTAGTCATTTATTCATTTACTTGTTTATATGTATGGCGGATGACCTGAAATTTCAAATCCGCTTCACTGGGGTACAGAGTGAGCTGGCATTGAATGTCTATCAAGCCCTAAGTTCCAAGAGCCTTGACCCAACCAGAATGGAATCTTTATCAGGGCTTTGGATGTGGGAAATTCATTCCATTGTCATCCTCCTGCTAACCACTGCCTAAACTAAATGGACCAATATGCCAGCATTTGGGCAGACTGCAGCGGGTGCAAAGCATATTTCTTCTTCTAAAGCTCTCACTGCTGAATGCAAGCGGGGCATGATTGACAAGATTCGCTCTTTTGTGGCGAGAAAACCTTCCGGCAACCTCCGGATGACATATCTGAAATTAGTGGGAAAGGCACGGCTGCTATGTTGCTATGCCATGTCAACCACCGAAAGCTACTTTTCTGATGTTTACTGGCCTCCTTTGGAGGGATGTCTTTTGCATTTTTCACTTCTTTCATGTTCGTTCTCACGCAGCGGCTCAAAATGCTGACTGAATCCGTAGCACCACAGATTGCTCAGAAAATCACCTTAGATTGAAAATAGCCAGTGCACCAATCAGCACTTCTCAGCAAGAACAATAACAAAAACTCACATGAAGAATGACAGTATGGGTCCAAAATGTCCAAATCCTGATACCCTGAACATCCACTACCAGTCGCTGTAGCTGTCCCAAAGCTCAGAGATTTTTTGACCCATCCCCACATCATCCCCCTGAATCCTTCGACATCCTTCGACATCCTTCGACCATCGCACCCGAAGACTGGTCCCGCGTAGGAAGGCGCAATCACATCACTCCCACCTTTTGGGACAAACCTCGGCTGAGATTCCCTGGGGAAATCCCCGATGCCTTGGGGCTATGATAGCCATGGCTTAGAAATCCTGCGAAAGAATCGCTGGGTTGATTCAATATGCACATTCCCCACTGAAGCGTGCGTTTGAATTGGAGTATCCATCACACCTGGCATTTCTAAAAGTTAAACGGGTTTCTCTTTCAATCAACTACTAGTAGGTTCTACTCTTGTGTACGGCCTGTTCTCACACTGAGCTCCACACACAAGGCTCAAGGAATTCACACAATGGCGTTCATCGGTGCAGTATCCAAAGCCCTGACACAAGCAGTCGCTACTGCCGGATAAATTGGATAAATATATAGGATAAATTGACAGCAACTGTCAAGCAATTTTATTTCTCCGCCTCACCCCGGAAGACATGGCCCAAGTGGCCAGCACCTCACATCCACGACATCCACGAGAGAAGTACATGGCCGACTGGATACATCTGGATACTGGATCACACCTCTCCCTCGTTATTCCAAATTTGAGGCCGAGACATCTGGAGCAAAGAATCTCACACCTTCAGCATATGCTGAACGTGCCCTCGATGAGAAAACTTCCAACCATTCACCAACGTACAGAAGTAAAACAGTGAAAGGATCACCCCGCACTATCGGCAGGGCGCCATGGTAGCATATACAATCTAATCTTTTCCGATTTACACATATTTGTCCCTCATCTTCTCTCCTGCTTTTCCTTTGGGACACAAACTTGTCAAATTCACAGACTTACCATACCATTGGACCGTGCTGCTGAGGTAAGGCTTTCTCGAGTTTGCCATTTACCGTCTTACGTGTCTGATTTGTTCCTAGATTTGCCGTTTGACAATACCTGGTCCAGGAAGCCTACTCAGGTGTCACGCATGTTCTGTCACAACGAGAACATCGGTTCGCTTCCAGTGGTCACTTGCAATATCTGATTATCTTGCAATCCACATTCCCGAGAAGACCCTCTAGCCAATACACCGACAGAAATCCATGGAAATCCACTGTATTTTGATGGTTTGGCCTTGGAAACTGCTTGTTTTGGACTCCATCAGTTTCCTTGAGGTCGCCTGCGCCCATCAGCATCTCTCTGCTCATAGACAGCATCCTGCAAAATGGAAACGTCAGTACATGTCATAACCCCAATCAACTCCTACCTGTCAACAGTCTTGGGGTGCTATACCCCAAATTATAGCCAATTCAGTTCGGGATGGATACTTGTCTGCATATCTATCTATTGATCGATCTAACTATATATCTATATACATAGATACTATATATATATATACATATCATTGTTCCCCAGTGCCCAATATATACATACATATATATATATATACAACCGTATGTATATATATATATGATGATATGTGATGATATGTGATGATATGTGATGATATGTGATGATATGTGATGATCTGTGATGATCTGTGATTATCTGTGATTATCTGTGATGATATGTGATGATATGTGATGATATGTGATGATATGTGATGATATGTGATTATATGCGATGATATGTGATGATATGTGATGATATGTGATGATATGTGATTATCTGTGATGATATGTGATGATATGTGATTATCTGTGATGATATGTGATTATCTGTGATTATCTGTGATTATCTGTGATTATCTGTGATGATATGTGATGATATGTGATGAATGTGATGATATGTGATGATATGTGATGATATGTGATTATCTGTGATTATCTGTGATTATCTGTGATTATCTGTGATGATCTGTGATGATATGTGATTATCTGTGATTATCTGTGATTATCTGTGATGATATGTGATGATATGTGATGATATGTGATGATATGTGATGATATGTGATTATCTGTGATGATCTGTGATGATCTGTGATGATATGTAATGATATGTGATTATATGCGATGATATGTGATGATATGTGATGATATGTGATGATCTGTGATTATCTGTGATGATATTTGATGATATGTGATGATATGTGATTATCTGTGATTATGTGTGATGATATGTGATGATATGTGATTATCTGTGATTATCTGTGATTATCTGTGATGATATGTGATGATATGTGATGATATGCGATGATATGCGATGATATGTGATGATATGTGATGATATGTGATGATATGTGATGATATGTGATGATATGTGATGATATGTGATTATCTGTGATGATATGTGATTATCTGTGATTATCTGTGGTGATATGTGATGATATGCGATGATATGCGATGATATGTGATGATATGTGATGATATGTGATGATATGTGATTATCTGTGATGATCTGTGATGATATGTGATTATCTGTAATGATATGTGATTATATGCGATGATATGCGATGATATGTGATGATATGTGATTATCTGTGATGATATGTGATGATATGTGATGATATGTGATTATCTGTGATTATGTTTGATGATATGTGATGATATGTGATGATATGTGATTATCTGTGATTATCTGTGATGATATGTGATGATATGTGATGATATGTGATTATCTGTGATTATCTGTGATTATCTGTGATGATATGTGATGATATGTGATGATATGCGATGATATGTGATGATATGTGATGATATGCGATGATATGTGATGATATGTGATGATCTGTGATGATACGTGATTATCTGTGATTATCTGTGATGATATGTGATTATCTGTGATGATATGTGATGATATGTGATGATATGTGATTATCTGTGATTCTCTGTGATTATCTGTGATTCTCTGTGATGATATGTGATTATCTGTGATGATATGTGATGATATGTGATTATCTGTGATGATATGTGATGATATGTGATTATCTGTGATTATCTGTGATTATCTGTGATGATATGTGATGATATGCGATGGATATGCGATGATATGTGATGATATGTGATGATATGTGATGATACAGAATGTGATGATATGTGATGATATGTGATGATATGTGATGATATGTCATTATCTTTGATTATCTGTGATAATATGTGATTATCTGGGATTATCTGTGATGATATGCGATCATATGTGATGATATGTGATGATATGTGATGATATGCGATGATATGTGATGATATGTGATTATCTGTGAGTATCTGTGATGATATGTGATGATATGTGATGATATGCGATGATATGTGATGATATGTGATGATATGCGATGATATGTGATGATATGTGATGATATGTGATGATATGCGATTATCTGTGATTATCTTTGATGATATGTGATTATCTGTGATGATATGTGATGATATGTGATGATATGTGATTATCTTTGATGATATGTGATGATATGTGATGATATGTGATGGTATGTGATGATATGCAAGGATATGTGATGATATGTGATTATCTGTGATTATCTGTGATTATCTTTGATGATATGTGATGATATGTGATGATATGTGATGGTATGTGATGATATGCGATGATATGTGATGATATGTGATGATATGTGATTATGTTTGATGATATGTGATTATCTGAGATGATATGTGATGATATGTGATGATATGTGATGATATGTGATGATATGTGATTATCTGTGATGATATGTGATGATATGTGATGATATGTGATGATATGTGATGATATGTGATGATATGTGATGATATGTGATGATATGTGATTATCTGTGATGATCTGTGATGATATGTGATTATCTGTAATGATATGTGATTATATGCGATGATATGTGATGATATGTGATGATATGTGATGATCTGTGATTATCTGTGATGATATTTGATGATATGTGATGATATGTGATTATCTGTGATTATCTGTGATTATCTGTGATGATATGTGATGATATGTGATTATCTGTGATTATCTGTGATTATCTGTGATTATCTGTGATGATATGCGATGATATGCGATGATATGCGATGATATGTGATGATATGTGATGATATGCGATGATATGTGATGATATGTGATGATCTGTGATGATATGTGATGATATGTGATTATCTGTGATGATATGTGATGATATGCGATGATATGCGATGATATGTGATGATATGCGATGATATGTGATTATCTGTGATGATATGCGATGATATGCGATGATATGTGATGATATGTGATTATCTGTGATGATATGTGATTATCTGTGATGATATGTGATGATATGTGATGATATGCGATGATATGTGATGATATGCGATGATATGATGATATGCGATGATATGTGATGACATGTGATGATATGTGATGATATGTGATGATATGCGATGATATGCGGTGGTGTGCGATGATATGCGATGATATGTGATTGTCTGTGATTATCTGCGATGATATGTGATGATATGTGATGATATGTAATGATAAGTGATGATATGCGATGATATGCGATGATATGCGATGATATGCGATGATCTGTGATGATATGTGATTATCTGTGATTATCTGTGATTATCTGTGATGATATGTGATGATATGTGATGATATGTGATTATCTGTGATGATATGCGATGATATGCGATGATATGCGATGATATGCGATGATATGTGATTATCTGTGATTATCTGCGATGATATGTGATGATATGTGATGATATGCGATGATATGCGATGATATGCGATGATATGCGATGATATGTGATGATATGTGATGATATGTGATGATATGTGATGATATGCGATGATATGTGATTATCTGTGATTATCTGTGACGATCTGTGATGATATGTGATATGTGATGATATGTGATGATATGCGATGATATGCGATGATATGCGATGATATGCGATGATATGTGATGATATGCGATGATATGTGATGATATGCGATGATATGTGATGATCTGTGATGATATGTGATGATATGTGATGATATGTGATGATATTCGATGATATGTGATGATATGCGATGATATGTGATGATATGTGATGATCTGTGATTATCTGTGATTATGTGTGATGATATGTGATGATATGTGATGATATGCGATGATATGCGATGATATGCGATGATATGCGATGATATGCGATGATATGTGATTATGTGTGTGTGTGTTGATCCATCTCGATGGTTAAATCCCTTTGTTTTCTGGTTAGCGGTCTACGTATGTTTTTTCTTTAGTCGCCCCTTAGCCCCATCGTCACCGGCCCTGCACCTTGACATTCGCCCAAAAGCCCGGCCAGCCACAGCCGCAGTCAAACTTCATCTGCGAGGTGTAGAGTGGCACCTGCTGCGCTGCGGAGAGTGGCATCTCATTAAGCCATCAAAATCCATCGGATAAGGAATATGATGATTAACCATCAAATTTTGAAGTACACCCATTTTCAGATAAACCCATCGAACAAGGAGAGAATGACTGCTACTTGACATCAAATGCTGACATGCTATTGCAAGATGGTAGGTATGAGTCAAAAAAAAAAGAGACTTCTATTCATATCTGCCCCACCATTGCACATCGACGAAACAACCCAACATTCCCCTCGGCCAGGCAGGAGCAAGCCTTCTGCCCAGCTGCATGACAACCAGCGCAGAAATAGACCCCAGCATCTTTGTGGTCATCAAATCCTGAGGCTATGGGGAAAGGGATCGTTCCATAACCCATAAATCAGCTATTTTAGTTCCTGAAAACGACGTCTTTTTTTTGGTGATCCAAAAAGCAGGATGATGAGAAAACCAAAAAGCAGCTCCGCCTTCGGGGAATTTGGTGCGGTGCCCAGGCTCAGTGGCCTTCTGTCGCAAAACCTGTCGCAGCAACTCAAGGGGTTTTGCCTCAATTTAAGGCATGAGAAAAACCATGCCAATTGCCTGAAATATCACCAAAACTGCAAAAGATTGAAAACATTTGACAACGAGTCTTGAATTCTCACCCCCTCCTTGTAGACGTTTGGTCGCAGCTTTGACGTCCATTGATCATCGGGCAACCTTCCACGGACTGCCGATTGAGTCGAGATCCTCTGCCTTTGCTATGACAATCAGACCTGGCTACGTTCCGATGTGCACATAGATTAACTGCAGCATGCTGCAGTGAACTGGCGTAGACTGGTAACGACTCTCAGACCTGAGACCCTGCACGTCGATCGCCTCAAACCCGTGTTCTCTGCGCCTCACATCCACATTTGCAGAGCCTAAGAAGGTGGAGCCTTTCGCAGTCGGCACCTACCATCCCAACAGCTGATTTGTCGGTCGGTGGGTTGTTTGGTTAGTTGGTTAGTTGGTTAGTTGGAAATGAAGCAGGGAAGCCATCCCAAAGTTTCTTCTCCACAACAAGAAAATCACTTTGCTGCGTGACCCACCATGACCCGCCTCATAAGCAGCCGGGTCGGCAGATGGCTCTGCCATGGCTGGAGATCTAAGCTGTGAAGCTTTGGGCTGACGCTGCACAGCAACACAGGCCGGACTGGGGCTGTGAGAATGACTGCTGCAAACAGCTGATGGGACAGAAAGAAACCTCCTTGTTACAATGTCTCAACATTGAGCGCCCCAAGATAGAATGCTTTTTACATTTGGCCTGACTTGCAGCTCCACGTTTAGGGAAATCTGCAAACTGCTACACTCCGAAATCACCAGGCTTCGCCTTTGAATTCGAAGTCTAAAAAGCTGACTCCCGACTCTCCCTTGTGGGAGGTTCGCTGAAGCTGTATTTCCTCCGGCCTGTAGCGTTGCCATCCATGGGCGCAGTAAGTTGGAGAAACTGCAAGTCTTGAACCCCAAACCATGCTGTAGCTCCCCGAGCTCCCCTAGTTTAATATAAGCTCATCTGTATCTCACACTCCAACCACAACGCCAATGCCAAGTCACAATGCTCTGAGGATCGCACCTAGACAGCAACAGTCCAAAAACAAACAATTAAAGTAAACCCCCGGAGGTTTTGCTTCATTTAACAACATAACATCTGCAAACAAGAAAACATAACATCTGCAAACAACAACTACCCTGCCACATTTCTAATAATGTTTTTGCACTTGTTGTACTAATCTTATTTAACTTCAACTAGCTCCAACCCATTACCTGACGTGCGTCTCAGCCCTATATATATATATATATGTGTGTGTGTACACCCTTCACTGCCAACTCCACGTATGGCGCAAGTATACATGGACGTAGCACAGAGTAGCATTCCACGTGTTACGCAAGTCTGCATGAGCGTTCCAGAGAACTTCCACAGCGTAACATCAGGAACGTGTTTGAAATTGCCAGAGAACTTCCACAGCGTATCATCAGGAGCGTCTTTGAAATTGTAAGAGAACTTCCGCAGCGTAGCAGCAAGACATCACCCACCCACCTCACCCGGTTTCTTGCCCCGACAGGACGTTAGTACCCACCCCACCCCACCCGGTTCCCTGCCCCCGTAAAGCTAAGAAACAAAGCCGACAGGATGTTATTACCCCTCCCCCCACCCCACCCCACCCGGTTCCCTGCCCCCGTAAAGCTGAGAAACGAAGCCGACAGGACGCTATTACCATCCCCCCGCCCCAGCCCAGCCCACCCCACCCGGTTCTAACTGACGGGCACAACTTCTCAATGACGGGCTTCTAACACATGACGAAATTTACAACAGCGCTGTCGCCTGACAGGCACTGTCACCAAGAACGTTGTGTCAAGATGTTGTAGAAACTGCTAAGAGAAAGTGGTGCCATCAAGAGGTGTAGAAATTGCTAAGAGAAAGTTGAGAACGTAACATCAAGAGCGTTTGAAGGAAACTATAGTCGGCAAAACGCTATTACGCCCCCTCCTCCCGAACCCTTCCCCCCAAAAAAATAAAACAACCGAAACATCACCACAAAAGAAACAGCAAAAAAAAGCTGGGACGGTTTCCTACCCGCTGGCTCAAACATGCTGTGGAGCAGGATGAGTTTGTCCCTGACCTGATAACTCCCTTGCAAATTGAGCCATCAAGGGCTTGTTTTGAAAAGCAATGTCCGAATGGATGCAAATGCTGGACAATCCATTACTGTGTTTTTGTTGTTCAGCGGACCCAAATCTAAACTAACAAAGTTGTCAACTTTATAACAAGCTATTGTCTCCATGTTTTCGAAGTCCCCAGTTCTAAGCACAGCTTCTATGGCAAAAACATTCAACAGGTTGATCGTGCCGTCCTGCCCCCCTTTCAGTCCTTCAAATAACACTGCAACATACTCTTAACATATTGTAATATGCTGTGTAAGAAACATGATATGTACTGATAGAACCTCATCACTACTGTCTTGGACAGTAATTATAGAAATATAATTTTGACATAAAGTAGGTTGCAATGTTTACGCAGCGCTGAGTCCAAGACACTGTGAAAGGCACGGTCAGCTTCCACACAGAAGCAAACGAAGAGCCAACGACATGAACCCCTGCAATGCATGAAAACCCAACTTGATTTGCTGACGGAAGTTACCATGTGGAATTATACAAAGTCGCATTCACAGCACCTTGTTATATATATATATGTGTGTATGTATATGTCATTTTATATCAAAAGTGCTTTCACAGCACTTGACGACCTTTTGTAAGGATGTCACTGCTGTACAGTACATTGCACTTGGGACATAATATCAGATTGCATCAGTATCATATCATAACATTGTCCACACGATATATTGAAACATGCCAACATATTATGGAGAATAAATAATATACTGTATGATGTAATATGGCACAATACAACTTACACAATATTCTATAATATTATATAACATGTTTAAAGACAAACGAAAGACGTGTCGCAAAGTATGAACATATATTAAGAGATGTTAAGAGTGGATGTTAAGTGTAGATGATGTTCGGGATCTCCAGTGGTCTTCAATAAACTTGTCTTCACAACGCCCTGAGTGAGACACACCTTCTACATTTGTGACCGTGCTACATGCTAGCGAGGATTTACATATATCTTGATTACATAAGTGCTTTCACAGCACCGAGGAAAACTGCAGTAAATGAGATTGTGTTATATTATTCAAAATTATATATGACAGTGCTGTCGCAGCACCCTTTCTGAAAAACACAAACTTTTTAGACACCTATATACTACATATTATATATGTACATATAAAGTAGTAGCTGGGCGGTACTACATGATACTACATGGTACCGCATGGATGCTCTCACAGCACCCTCATTGAAATTAGCAATTACATAAATGATATACTCCCTATAGATTCCCCAAGTAGTGGATTTCCTATTGGCAAAGTAATAAAAAAAACATCTTCAGCGAGAACAAGAAAATGCCATGGAAAGGATGAAGGCTTTAATGCTGACTACACACCACGTCGCTGGCTTTTGGTACACCCAAAGCAGACCCCCAATGGTCCCTCTTTGGCGCACCCTGCCACAGGTAGTATATAGGCTGCAAATAAATTGACCGGCAGGGGGAGACAACCTCTGGAAGCGTGGCTGAACAAGTTGTGCAGATACAGCATGGTTGAGGCCATGTCAACCCTGTAAATAATGTATGAACTTATCAAATCATATATGAAAAAAATATGGAAATTGAAGCACAACATTTTTGGTTCCAATAGGTACTTACTGAAGTTTTCCGCATATTCTTGTTCTATTTGGCTATGGTTTACCATTTGTAGAATATTGTTGAATCCCAATACCTATAAATCATCAATATGCATTTGTTTGCGGCAAGTTCCCTGACTGACCGTCATTTGCAGGCTGGTTGAGAATGGTCATGAGAAACTCAACATAGGGAATCTCAACGTTTGACAACATCATGAGAAACCATCACGAGAAACCCAATGGATTTGAGATACCCTATATTGACACAAACCCCAAGGCGTTGGAGAATCCACCGCTTTTCTCGATGGCTTGGGCCTGGAGTCGACCCGTAAAACAAGTTCTGTTCAGAGGATGGAGGTGGTTTGCCGGATGAAAGATGTTGTATCATTAGCTGGGAACGTACCATTACTTGAAACCATGTGAAACCATTTGAAACCATTATTGTAAAATATTTTACAATGGTGAACTTCTACAATCATACTACCATATAATATATACCATATTATATAATATATACATGTGGGGCCCCCAAACGTTACACGTTGCTTGAAAAAAACCCATCTAACTATACTGAAAAAAGTACCATAAACCCAACAGTTATTGCCAACTTAGCTATCTTGGGGGCCCCACATTGTACCATATCATATATTATATAGTCACCATGGGCAATCTATGGTGAACTAGGCTCCCGACGGATCCCAGTACTGCTGCTCCAATTGGGCGGGCAATTCTGGACCGCCAATTGGGCGCCTGAAAAAACAAAAGGGCCAAATCATGGGAAAATGCGGGGAAAATCATGGGAAAGTGATGGGAAAATCAACTAGTAACTAGTTGCTGGCGTTCTGATCCCATAACTTTCTTTGGGCCATAAATATTCATAAATGTAGATAACTCCAAACAACCACATACAACCACTAGGGTCAGTTCTAATCTATCGCTGTTTTACATGTGTTTTTTGTTGGATTGGAGCTTAGGTGCTATCTTTTGTTTGGGGGTACTATAAATTAAAGAGCTACAACTGCGAAGAAATTGGCCTGTTGCATGCTGGAAAACCAGTTACAATCCCATTTATAGTGATTTCCCGTCATTTTCCCATCAAATTCCATCCTTTTCCCACCTATAACTGTATACAGTATATATCCCATGAAACCTAGAGTTATAAGCATCATAGTTTACCATAGTTAGATACTGTAATGGTCATTGTTTACCTCCATGTTAGAGCTTTAACTCTATATAAATCCCATAGTTATTGAAGTTACCAACTGAGCGGCGGTGTCATGTCCGGTTGGTTCTCTGGCTTGGCACCTGGGAATCTTCCATGGTTACCATCGCCAGTGAGACCTCCAGCTTGCTTATCCTCGGGCTGGGCCAACAATCAGACAATCTTAAGTTGATTTTCTTTGGGCTAACAACAATCCAGATAGTCCAGTTGATGTTCTTCAGGCTAAATCTCTTGTAAGCATCATTGAATCATTAGAATACATTCGCACACTATCTTGGATGTTGGATTTCATCGAATCTAGACTCCATCTCCATCTGAAAAACCCGTGGTTTGCCATCCCCCAACTGATGGTTGCTAGTGCGGCTAGCCATGCAAAGAAGCAAAACTAGTAGTGAATCCTATGGTTCCAAATATGATATCAACAAAGAATTGACATCACCATTCAATGGATAGCAGTAGAGAACTCACATGATTCCTGAACCTGCTCCAGAGCGACACCCATAGACGCCATAGCCCATAGCCATCGAACATCACGCAAAGCTTGGAATGTGCCGGGCCCAATTCCTGAAGATTCACCTACAGTACGACCCTCCAAGTCTCAGTTTCCTGGTTAGTTCCTATGATCCCATAATGGAGGATTTTTTTACGAGCAGTGGCAGCAGCGATGAAAAAAAAACTAAGTTCAATGCAAACATATATACCAATATCATTGCCTTAGACTTCAAAAAATCAACAAACATCAACAAAAACAATAGACATCAAACAACATCAACAAACATCAAACACATGTTCAACAAACATTGGAATATGACATTCCTCCACCAAAAACTTACAGCGTCCCATTCACCAACATCCGGTGTACAACTCGCCAAGATTCGGTGTACAACTCTCCAAGTTCTGACTCCTGAGAGCCACTACCTCAGATATGTCGCCGTGATGAGCCGCTGAGATTCAACTCAAAACTATGGAAATTCCCATTGCCAGGAGAAATGAAACAGGCAGCATTGAGAAAGAAAAACAGTGAACCATATTCAACACGTACATGTTCATGAAGTGATGAACAAATCAACAATTGGAATTCCGCCAAATGAACCCAATTGTATAGATGTCTACATTGTAAAACATACTGTAGACAAAAACATGCACAGATATATTATATTATATTATATTATCTATGAAATAGATACATTATCATTTTTTCTATAGTGTTTATATATACATAATATATCTTAATATTACTATGTTGCTATATTATTACTATATTACTATGCTTTGACCCACGGGCCGTCACATGCTTGGCCCACTGGGATGCCAGACCCACCTGAGCCCAAAGGCCTGGCAGCCTCTGGTAAACATACAAAAAACCATGGAACATGGCAGAAATAGTTGATTTACCCAGCAAAATGGTGATTAACTTAGTGACAACTTTGCAAGTGTCAAATTACCCTCTCGTAAACATACAAAAAAAAAGATGGAAAATCACTATGTTTAATAGATTTGAATAGGTAAATCAACCATAATAAATGGGTCATTTTCTATAGCAAACTGTTAGTTTGCCAGAGGGTAAAGGTTGGAAAGTAGTCACTAAGTAGTCTCCAAGCCATCTTGATGGCTGTTGGATGGTAACTTGATCAACATAGACATAGTTCAACACAGGCTGTGAAGCCACGTTTTCGTGGACCTACAAGACTTGGGATGGTGCCAATTCCAAAAAATAACACCAGCAGTCAAACCACCAATGGATACTGGTTGGTGGTTTCAACCCCTCTGAAAAATATGAAAGTCAGTTGGGATTGTTATTCCTAATATATGGCAAAAAAAAAAAACACCAACCAATGGATAGAATCAGGGCAAATGATAAGAATTCGCTGATCTGAAATAGAGCTCAAAAATGGGAGAAGTTACCACTAACCATCATGTCGCGGTGAGGGTCGCAGTGAGGGTCCTTATAATTTGCCCAGAATATCTATCATATTCTACTATAATATACTCCCATAGGATCCATGGTGCTGCTATATATATATAGTAACATTTACCATCAATATACCCCATTCATGTTAGCATATATACCAGCACCATGGATCCTATGGGTATATCTATACCCTCCGGATTCCCCATTCATTCAACATGGCAACAAGCCCATGATGGATTGATTGTCCTCCATGAATATCAACATCGGAAAAAATAACGCATGGCCATGTTGGATTACCACAGGGGATATCATAAATATACAATATGATAAGATTTTAATACATTAGATACACTGGATTTATAAACCAATAATAAGGGGAGGACAAAAGGAGTTCCGAGTTGACCCAATCACCGAAGAATTCTGACTCCATTCCATTCGTGGTATTTTATATATTTTATCACAACTGCCCTGGAAAACTCAAGGTTTTCCGACCACAGCACAGTTATCACCATCTTTCAGGGAATTCATCGAACTGGCTAAGGGCCATGGCTTCCATAGAATGCCTGAGGCTATGTCCAAACGTGAAATGTTCCCTCTTCCATAATGTTCTCCTCATTGGCAGAGGGTGGTGTCCCGCAGTTCTGGTTGTTGGTTTACTAACCGTCTATAAAAGCCATGTTGGGTTGGATGTTATAAACCATCTATAGTTAATATATAACTATAATATAGTTACAGTTATTAGATATTATTAGCACAACAAACCCAACAGTCAAGTTTGTCACAGACATTCTTAAAGCAACTTAGCTATTCCGAAGTGGGGCACTGCCGTGCAGAAATATCTTCCACCAAAGTCCCAATGGTATCCCATAGTCTTCCTCACTTGGTGCTGGGCAGGATGAATACCTGTCAGGCAGTGTCACGAGACATGGGCATGCGGGGTGGCCAACTCTGCCAGGTGTAGATATCACATGAGATGACCATGCGAAAGGGGCTGGGTTGTACCCAAGATGAAGACAAGAAAGTCGTTTTGTTCACCTCGCGCAACAACTGTGTCTCTCTCCAAGTGCAGTATTGTACACTGCGCTGCCAGCTTCATCGATCGGGATGCTTCAATGACTCCATGAACTGCATTCGCTGCCGCAAGGGCAAATCCTTCAACATCTGGCCCTGAGTATCGAAAACGTTCAGTCGCTGCTGCAGGGTCATATCCTTCAAAATCTGGCCCTGAGTATCGAAAACGTTCAGTCGCTGCTGCAGGTTCATATCCTTCAAGATCTGGCCCTGAGGATCCTTGATGTTCAGCCGAGATTCTAAGTTGCGAGGCAGCATGTTGTCTGGCAGCTTCCCATGCTTCCCCGCAAACCGCGCATTCAAATCCTTGGGCAACATGTTCGAGGGCAGCTTCCCATGCTTCCCCGCAAACCTCGCATTCAAATCCTTGGGCAACATGTTCGAGGGCAGCTTCCCATGCTTCCCCGCAAACCTCGCATTCAAATCCTTGGGCAACATGTTCGAGGGCAGCTTCCCATGCTTCAGAGCAAACCTCGCATTCAAATTGTTGGGGATGAAGCTAGGTGGCGTTTTGCCATTTCTGACCATCATCAGCTCGAGCTCCTTCATGGCTCCAAACACCCCAGATACAACCAGGGTAGATCTGGGTAGATCTGGGTAGATAAAGAGATAAACATCACCAATTTGATCCAATTGTCCCACCTTGAGGCTATCAATGTCCCCCATCTAACCATCAAACTCAATATTTCTACCATAAACCAAAAAGATCCAAAGAGTTAGAGCCTTTAGATATTGTAAATGTAAGGATATGTAAAGTAATCCCCTCGATATTTCAGGCCGCCCATTGGAGCCATGTCCTTGGACATCCCGCCAGAAGCGAAGCGCTGGGAGATCGTATTCAGTCGTTTCCCTGCCACGCGCGAGGCCAGGCCAGCGGCGCGGCCGGCGGCTTGGGGGAGGAAGCCCGAAGATTCCGGCAACATGGCCATGGCAAGGAAACAGAGGAAACGGAAGGCCTGCATAGAGATGACTTTACAAATCACAGTGGAAGCTACTTGCGATCTTGAGGCAGCTGCGAAAAAGAACGGGAGCATCACAAGAATCGCTCATGGATGGTGATCTTTCATGTCTTGTCTAGACTGAGCAAATGAACATTGGAAATGCTCTGGCTGAATGCCATGATATGCCAAATGTCATACTCTGCAATTGCCAAGTTCACTGCTTGCTCCATTTTCCCACACTGATGGGCGCACTGTGCCATCTTGATGGCATTCATGAAAACGATGATGCGAAGGATGGAGAAGTGGATGGAATGGATGGAAGGTATGGCATTGAAAATTCTACGAACCAATGTGAACTGTTGTGGCAATTATCAAAATTATTACAAGGTCTTCACCCCCAGTCATGAGTTCGCTTGTTACCCATCTAACATAATCTAACTATAGAGTATAGTTATTCACAATAAGCCCAACAACTAACCTACTGAACTAAACCAACTAGGCCTTGGGGGGCCTACTAAAACCCTGTTTTATTTTAGATGGATCCAGCATAAACCCAACATTAGACTAGTTTACCTACAAGGAGGTGTCCCGCCAGTTATGTTTTTTTGGATCTGTTTGGTTTATAAACTCCATTAGAGATAATGTGGGTTAAACAATAAACCACCCCCGAGTCATCACCCCCTTTATAGGTGGTATAAATAGACCATTCCCAGTCATGGGTGGTAAACATGACATTGTTTTACCCACACTAATTTTCAACCAACTTTGCAAAGTATCAAAGGCTTGGAGGTACCACCCGGAATTCATCGCCAATCTTAGATGCAAAAAATGACATTTTTTTTGCTGATTAGTAGATTATTCCCATTGATACCAAAAGACTAAAGGATTAAAGTATCCATCTAAGATTGACCTAGATTTTTTTTGGCGACAAAAAAGGGCGAAAATTCACACAGACACGGCCTGCAAAGGGACCGCTGGGCTGCCATGAAGTCGTGGGTGGAAAGGGGATGAAAAACCTCCAGCCGTCAAACGATTCGGGAAAAGGATGGTTGTCCAATAAATCATAGGAAAAAACACATGGGAAAAGGATGATTATCCAGTAAACGAATGATTGTCCATGCAGTAAACCAGAGAAAAAGATATGGATAAGATTAATCAGTAATCATAGCGAAAAACATGGGGAAAGGACTAGTGTGACATAATTATCCAGAAAATAACAGACGTGGGAAAAGTACGGTTATCCAGTAAATCATAGGAAACATATGCAAAAAGCATGATTATCAAGGACACAAAATAATGGGGAAAAATGGGAAAAGGATGATCATCCAGTAAATATTATATAATACTGATCATCCAGCAAATAATGTTGAAGATATGGAAACCAGTGATCTTAGGTCTAGAGTCTCGATAATTTACACACATATATTATATAGCCACATGCCAGTGAAATTTCCTTGATTGATAGTCTGGTTGGTGGTTTTAACATGTTTTAACCATCTTTAAAAATATGAGTTCGTCGATGGGAAGGATGACATCCCATATATTATGCAAAATAAAATTCATGTTTGAAACCACCAGTAGCGTTTTGTTCCCCGACCTCAAAGTTTCTTGGTCGCATTTCCTTCACGGATGGCTCTTATCCCGTCGGATTTGGCTTCCGATCACTCATTGTCTCCATGTGGGTGTGCCTGAACATGGGGTACCAAAAAAAAAACGGCAAATGATAATCATCCCTATTGAAAGCAGCTCATGATCATCTTCCCCGTTGAATATATGTAATAATATTATGTATATATATATATCATTATATATCCAATCCCATGTTCAGACAGACCCAACATGACCAACTATAGATATACATCCCATATAAATATTACTTAGCCCAGTAAGAAACCAACAGAAACCTTGAAACGAATACACGGGTATTCGTATGCATGGGGGGATGACCAGCCCCTTTCATGGGAGAATAGCCTATCTATCCATCTATCCATCAATCTATGGATCTATCTGATCTATTTAAACTACCATCTGGTTATTTAACATAACTATGGAAAATCACCATTTTAAAAAGTTAACCATCTATAAATGGGCCATTTCCAATAGCTATGTTTGTTTGCCAGAGGGTAGATGTTCAATGTCCAAGATCTATGTTATAAATGCATGTTATATATATATAATGTTATATAATCATACATGGTCAGTCGTGTTCCCACAGACAGATGTGCCTGCCGTTATTATATCATTTTACATTGCAACAAATTTCGACAAGTTGTTTGTGCCTGACTTTCTGGTCCTGCCACCCCCCTCCTTCAGCCCTTCAAATAACACTGCAACATACTGTAACATACTCTGAAATACTCTTACATTTTTTGCAATATGCTACATGTAAGAAACATGATAGAGCCCCATGACTACACGAGACGGGAAAAACATAGAAATACAGGAGGTTGCAGTGTTTAGGCAGCGCTGAGTCCAAGTCACTGTGAAAGGCAAGGTCAGCTTCCACACAGAAGCAAACGAAGAGCCAACGACATGAAACCTTGCAATGCATGAAAACCCAACTTGATTTTGCCACTATAGAAGCAAAAACTTCCAACCATTCACCAAGGTACAGAAGTAAAACAGTGAAAGGATCACCCCGCACTATACGCAGGGCGCCATGGTATATACAATCTTTGCCGATTTACAAATATGCTTCCCTCATCTTCTCTCCTGCTTTTCCTTTGGGACACAAACCTGTCAAATTCACAGACTTACCATACCATTGGACCGTGCTGCTGAGGTAAGGTTTTCTCGAGTTTGCCATTTACCGTCTTACTTGTCTGATTTATTCCTAGATTTGCTGTTTGACAATACCTGGTCCGGGAAGCCTACTCAGGTGTCACACATGTTCTGCATTGAGCAGCATGCAGCCCAGCCAAAGGAGAGCCGGCCCCAGTTTCAGATGGCTTTTTGATTTGGCCATATTTGTAGCTTACAGAAGGGTATGATGCGTTCTTTGTAGTAAGGAGAAGCATGTTCCAACACCACGTTGTAGTTCAGAGTTGTGCTTTGTAGCACGGATCAGTATGTTCTGTGTGTAGGATAGATTGCTTCGCTTCGTTCTGTACAGAGTACAGAGCGGGACTCTTGTCATAGGTGTTAGTCCTTAGCAATGCGGAGTAAAAATTGCCGAGGTCAGATCATATAGCAACTGTAGCACTTCATAGTTGTATGGAGTAGTGCCTTGTCTCACCGGCCTGTGGCCTGGCGAGTGCTCTTGTTGCTTCGAACAGTGCTCTCCAGCACAGAGATTTTTTTTCTAGTACACATAGCCTACGCATACACGAGTACTCGACAGTACTCGTTTATTTTTACCGCACAGATGTAAGAGACATCCCTTACATCGAACCACAGCCAGCACTGCAAATGCACCCTTATCTAGCGTACTTCTTCGGGAGGCAAACTGCTTACACTCCTTACACCAGCATGCTCTGTCACAACGAGAACATCGGTTCGCTTCGAGTCGTCACTAATATCTTGCAATCCACATTCCCGAGAAGACCCTCTAGCCAATACACCTGAAAGACAGAAACCCATGGAAATCCACTGTATTTTGATGGTTTGGCCTTGGAAAATGGTTGTTTTGGACTCCATCAGTTTCCTTGAGGTCGCCTGCGCCCATCAGCATCTCTCTGCTCATAGACAGCATCCTGCAAAATGGAACCGTCAGTACATGTCATAACCCCAATCAACTCCTACCTGTGCACAGTCTTGGGGTGCTATACCCCAAATTAATCCAATTCAGTTCAGGATGGATACTTGTCTGCGTATCTATCTATTGATCGATCTATCTAACTATATATCTATATACATAGATACTAGATACTATATTGCCTTTGCTATGACAATCAGACCTGGCTACGTTCCGATGTGTACATAGATTAACTGCAGAATGCTGCAGTAGACTGGTAATGACTCTCAAACCTGAGACCCTGCACGTCGATCGCCTCAAACCCGTGTTCTCTGCGCCTCACATCCACATTTGCAGAGCCTAAGAAGGTGGAGCCTTTCGCAGTCGGCACCTACCATCCCAACAGCTGATTTGTCGGTCGGTCGGTGGGTTGTTTGGTTAGTTGGTTAGTTGGAAATGAAGCAGGGAAGCCATCCCAAAGTTTCTTCTCCACAACAAGAAAATCACTTTGCTGCGTGACCCACCATGACCCGCCTCATAAGCAGCCGGGTCGGCAGATGGCTCTGCCATGGCTGGAGATCTAAGCTGTGAAGCTTTGGGTTGACGCTGCACAGCAACACAGGCCGGACCGGGACTGTGAGAATGACTGCTGCAAACAGCTGGTGGAACAGAAAGAAACCTCCTTGTTACAATGTCTCAACATTGAGCACCCCAAGATAGAATGCTTTTCACATTTGGCCTGACTTGCAGCTCCACGTTTAGGGAAATCTGCAAACTGCTACACTCCGAAATCACCAGGCTTCGCCTTTGAATTCGAAGTCTAAAAAGCTGACTCCCGACTCTCCCTTGTGGGAGGTTCGCTGAAGCTGTATTTCCTCCGGCCTGTAGCGTTGCCATCCATGGGCGCAGTAAGTTGGAGAAACTGCAAGTCTTGAACCCCAAACCATGCTGTAGCTCCCCGAGCTTCCCTAGTTTATACTTTCTTATAAGAGCGTCCACTCTCACAGCCCCCACATGCCTAGAAAAATCTAGAAAAAATGTGTGTAATCGTATTGATAACAACAATCCTAATAGTAACAACAAGCATCAGCATCAATAGCAATATGCCAAAAAAATGGCACGATGACACATTGAAATCTTGATAGTGAATGTTTATATAGCGACGGACAAATACTTAGAACATCATTTGGAAAAAAATCTGAAAATCGTCACAGCGGGGATGTTCTAAGTATTAAGTCGTTAGAACATACCCAAAACCTATACTTAGAACATTTCCAAGCTATACTTAGAACATCCCAGTGGGGAACCAATAATGAGGCATCTCCAAAACATTCAAAATTATACATAATTCATTTTAGCTCATTTTAGTATTGAAACCTATGCTTTTTGACTACCCGCTGTAGGAAACCCACAAATTATATACTAGAGACCTTCCCATTGCAGCGAAGACTGCTTGGGATATTGTTCCCGAAGAAAAGGTATAGAATGCTGCAGCAGTGAGGGGAAAAAGTGTTCTAAGTATGGTGTTCACCAAGGTATTTGTGTGTATATTTGCAGATGCACCAAAGTAACAGGACATGTTCTAAGTATATGTGTGTTTAATGTTCTAAGTATGCAAAAAATCAAAGGAGATGTTCTAAGTATCTGTTTTTCTGATGTTCTAAGTGCGTACTTAGAACATTTCTGATGTTCTAAGTGTAGTTGTTTTGATGTTCTAAGAAAAGGTTCCGAAATTTTGGAAAAAAATTGATGTTCTAAGTATATGTCCGTCACTATATATAGTATGTATATGTCATAGTGATTCATAGTGTACATATCTCAACTTTCCAATGTTTGGCCACCCGAATTTCTGCTGCACCTCTTCTTGGGACTGGAGCCATTCGAGTATACGCAGGCGCTCAGTGGCCGCCCGCGACTATGCGATCTCTGCTCGCTATAGCCCGGTCGCCATCGGTTCACAAGTAACCGGGCGTCTTTCCCTGGGAAACTCAATTCGCAAACCTTGGTTCAGGGTCTCCAGGTCTTGATACCTTCGCCTTCCTTATCAGTTCGGACAAGGAAACAGAAAGCATCAAGTTACGCCTTCAAAAGAGCTTTGTACTTGTTCAATCTTGTTCAAGCAAGCCACATCTCTGTGCTTCTTCAGCTGCACCTGGGAGTCTCCTTTCTTCTGCATCAACGCTTTTTGTTCGGCTTGAAGCTTCTGCATCCGTGCGATGACCTGTGGAAGGTCGGATTCCGGCTGCTTCGGGAACAGCGAGTGCACCTTGCAGGGCCGGCAGGGTTGATCAAGAGACTTCAGCGGATACACGGAAGGGGTGTTGTGTCTGTGGAAATTTGTGGACACCCCATTCACTATGCATCACTATGCATCACTCTGCTACCTCTACCAAAACATCCAAAACAATACTCAACCTAGTACCTACTAGGTATAAACTCAACTTCGCCACGGCGAAGACAGGCAGTTCAATGCAGTTCATGTTCCCTCGTGAAAGTCGGGACCCGAGCTGAAACTTGTGCCTGCTTCCGAGGTAGCCCGGGCCAGTAGCCCAAGCGCTTTGCCGTCTCAGCTTCAGGACAAATGGCGGGTGACGACTGGCTTGCATTGAGCCTTGCCGAAAGGAAGCGTTTGTCAAAGGTGCTCAAGACTCAAGCAGCTATTTGATGGTAAAAACGCAATACATAGCAATACAATGCACTACATGGCAATACATGGCAACACATAGTAACACATGTTCTAAAACCCTTCTCCTTCAAATGTTAGGGATCAAAATAAAGTTCTTACATCCGCCGCGAGAAAAGCTCTAGGAAGTGCCTAGAGGTCTTCACCTTTTTGTCCTGAAGCTGTCGAAGCTTTTGGCGCTCCTGGCTCAGCCAAGAACAAGACTGACATTCTTCCGTTGAGCTTTGCATAGTTTTGCCTTCTTGCCCCGCTTAGCCATGTCACATGATGTCATGGAAGTTGCTGCTGCAAATGGAAGGCATCCTTCCTGGACTATCCTGGACAAAATTCAGTGATGCAACACCAGCCTGCACCCTCTGACAATAGAAGGCTTAGTAGGCTTGGCGGTTCTTAACCCAGCGGCCTAGTGTCTCCCAGCCTTCAGGATCTGTGGCGCGCTCTGCGGTCGCCCCATGGGCTTTTGCAAAGCCTAGTGCCGAAACGAGCGAAACTAGGCCATTGGGTCGCAAGGTGACTGGAAACTGGGTGGAATCTCACGAGTCAAAGTGTCTCACCTGGTGATACAGACACAACATGAGACAACCTTTTAGGGTTTGACTTGGGGACATGAAGACATGACCCGGGGTGGGGCGACTTCCCACTGACACTGAAGGAGATCCTCTAAGGTCCCCGCTCTTTCCACCGGGCAACGCGGCACGGCGCGGTTGTCAGCTTCAAAGGTGGCGGCACAAAGATGGCCCTCGCGATGCCTCCAGGGACAGAATCCAGGGCTGGGAATTCAGATCATTATGATATTACATCCCAAAATTTTGGGTTTTTAACGAGTTATATTTTTGTTGACAGTACTTGGGTCATATACCTTATATACCCCCTATTTTGGGGTACAAAGTTGGGCGGAATGAACCAGTTGATTTGGTGCAGTCTCAGACGAAGCGTCCGACAAACTTGCGATGGACTCTGGAATGCTTGAAGAAGTTAGACTGTACTGAATCCATCTTTGGCTCTTGGGCATACCAGTTTCTGTGATTGCTGTTGTAGAACTGAGTTTCGAGTTCGATCCAATTCTCTAGTGTTTGTTCAAGTTGGTGGATTGGCTGCTAGTGCTACTTTCGTGAGTGGGATCCAGCACAAAGAAGTATGGAGACTCAGCGGAGACTCAGCGGAGACTCAGCGGAGACTTGGGAAAAGAATCTTCTCTTCCAGTTCTATGGTGATTAAGAGATGTTAAGACAAAATGAGCTGCAAATTCCATTCCTTCTGATAGTCTCCCAGTTGCACCTGGAGTGATTCTGGAATAAGACGCGAGGACAAAGATTGTAAACAACAGGTGTTCTCCTACTGACGAGATTTCATTCCTCCCTCCGGGTGTACTTACTCTTCTGCACACACAGCAGCATAGGATTGACACAAGAGTTAGCAGTGCTTACCTCAGAATTCAAGCCCTCTTCCATCACTTCGGTGTCAGTGCGTGATGACTCGATGACTTTTCAAATTTCCAATCCCAGCCTGTGGATGAGCCAACTTGTGGGATCATGTGCATAGGCAGGAGAGCTGTTTTCTTTCGCCCTGGCACCCTTGGTGCTTCGCATGTTGTCCGGAACATCTTCGGGTCGCAGTGCCCAGAAGAACTGCGGCCTCGCTGGGACCCGGGACTCCGGCGCCGAGGCTGGACGACGAAGGGCCGCCGCCTTCATCTTTCGCAGGCCATCTCACCGGCAGCCGCTTACCCAAGACAGACTACCTGGAGACCTAGCCCTATGGCTGCGGAAGGCCCCCCCCATTGCTACATGTGTTTTTTTGTTTTTTTTGTTTTTGTCAGGTGTTAATGCCTTTGTGAAGCCATCTTGGGTTGGAACTGCAACCCGAAATGCTGCCAAATCTGCAAACCTGGAAACAACATGAGCAGTCAGACGGCGGCCTCTTCCAACGTCACATTGGCTAAGGTTCCCAGGACCTCTTGTGTGGTGCATGGGGTGTCAACTTTGCCAGAGGTTGTCGCGCAGAATCACTCGCCATCCATCGAACGTTCAACTCCCCTTCTGTATTGTGAAATCTTGGTGTGAGTTCAGATCAATGCAAACAGTGATAAAACCTCTGGACATTGAACATTTAACATCGCCATGGAAAATGGCAATGTTTCATAAGTAAATTATCTACACATAGGTAATTTTCCATGGCTGTTAAACATTGACAATTCCATACATCATCATAGATAATTTTCCGTGAAAAATGACCATTGATAGTGATCTTTCAACAACAAACCCTTCGCCTCCACCAGAAAATCCGGATTGTCCACGGAGCAAATGGCCATGCGTACGAATTCGTTCATCCACTTCGCCATACGCACCTTGGAAGGTACCCGGTACGGAAGTCACAACCAGAGAACTCAGAAACATCAATGGGCCTAAGGAATTATACAACATACTCCAAGATAAACACAAGATAATCCAACAACATAATGTGTTAATTCTTTTGATCATTTTAGAAACTGTGACTTGCCAGAATCTAACAAACCTGAGATCGTGACTCCTTCGCTGTCCAGGAGTTCACACATCTGCTCCAGGACACCGGAATGAGAAGCCACGTTTCGAATCACCTGAAAATCGTCCAACCCACGTGAACACCCAAAAATTGCAGTCAACACTTGCGGTCACCTGCAGTCATGAATATTCCGGTCATGTTTGGTTCATGGTTGATGTCTGGTTCATCTTTGTCAGTTTCAAGATTCCTCAGCTTGTTTCCGAATTTCCCTGCCTTGCATAGAAGAGGATCCCGATGCTTCATGACCCGGAGCATGATGGGAGGAAAAAGCCCGCTTTGCAAAATGACCTGCGCAGGTTGTACATGCTGCAACTGAAGCGTTAGCCTTCAACAATGACATCCATGAATCAACAGGCGTCCTCTGCTTCGTCTATCGTGACGGGCCATACTCTTCCACTAGGACAAGACCATTTGACTCCACAAGTTGCTATTTTCTGGAAGAAACAGTACTATGGTGGGCAGGTTAGGTTGCAATTTTGAAACCAAGATCTGAACAGGAAAGTAAAAAGGCTGATTCAAAAATGTGTCATGTTCAGAGCAATCATCAACAATCTGAATCTAATATGGTATTTGTGTCTCTGGTGGTCCATTTGGTAGTGCCAATTATGATTTAAATGATTAAAATGATTAAACTGATTAAACTGATTAAACTGATTAAAATGATTAAAATGATTAAAATGATGATGATGATGATGAGGAGGAGGAGGAGCTATGACGGTTTTAGAACACCAAATCGCTACAGGACTGATTTGAACATGCTTTGATAAATTCTGAGTACCTTGATTTCCCGCATGCGGTCGAAGGTCGAAGGTCCCACCAATGGCCTCTGCAGCTCTTGCGTGAGTTGCTAGGTTCACCATGAGGGCAACCAAATCCTGGCAGCACGTGGCAATAACTTGAGAGCATACGATATTCGGGCTGGACATACACTACTTAATTATATATATATAATGTATATATATATATATATATAGTCTCATTCTCATCAGTGCCAGCAACTAAATTGTTCTGGGATGCTTGAATTCTGCTGTTTGCTCGGCAGGATGTGGCCTTGCCAACTCTTGGCTCCGGGAAGTGAACCACCAGCTGCAAGAGCATCACCATGCCATCCTGTCAGCATCTGAACCAGGTCCCAGTTGCGTTCATTCTGATGCTTGCATGATCCATAGGTTTCTTGGCTACGGCATTCGGTCCCTGTGGTAGGCCATGAGCGACTTGCAGCGGTCATCCATAGAAAAGTGGTACCTGGGTCAAGTCCGCAACACAAGTTCTGTCTGTCGGAAGCCTCAACAGCCTCAACAGCTAAGATCCCTGCAGAAGCCGCAACACAATGTGCCGGAAGGGTGGATTCTTCAGCGAATCTACCTGCACGGAAAAGAAGCTCCACAGGCTTACATTGCTCGATATGGGTTCGTCAGAAAATGAGGGACCCAAAAAATCCATTGCTTATCATTTTCCCCATGAAAACTGCTCTGTCAGTTGTGAGTTAACCATGACATCCCCCATCAACAAAACCATGTCATTTGGCAAAGCAACAGCGCGCCAGAAGCTTGATGATTCCCGACTCCACCAGCGCAGCTCGCACACGCTCATCAAACGAGAGGTTGAACCTGGGGGTCACTGGGGTGCTGCCCCAATAGTGGTGCTCAGTTTGATAGTCCAACGTCCAACTCCTTTATATACTTACTTCAAAATTCACAAGACATCGGGGGTTTTGCCACTTTGACTCAAGCATGGGAAACAAAACTCACCAAGCAAATCTACTGCAGCGATCAAATGCTGATCTTCCATCTATTAAATCTCTTTGAAGCAATTCATGAACCAAAATGGCCAAAACATCTGGATCCCCAATGTTTCGAGACCCAGGCAACAGCCGCAGAGACAGCAGCGCAATGCGCTGGTTCTCATGCTGAGCCAACCTCACCAGGTTCGACAGGGTCTCGGGAACCGCGATTTGCTCCTGCAGTTGCAAAGTTAATGAAAGTTGAATGCATGTTGCACATTGTTGCACCCTTTTCTTTCTATCCCGAAGGTCTTGATGAAGAAATGTATTTTGGAGGGATGTCAAACCAACCCAATTCAAATTGCTGTATATATCTGTATATACTAGTATATATCTGTATATACTAGACCAAGAAAGCTGATCTTCTGAGAAGCCCAAAACCGAACTCTTGGCGGGGATTTCGCTGGAAGCAACTGAAAGATCCCTGAAGGTCCTTGTTTTCTTCGAAGACACTCAGCTTTTTGAGAAAGGTGAGCGTAACAAGGAGCAAGTCTTCTTGGCTCCTCTTCTGCGAAGCACGAAGCAAGTCAAGTCACTTCATCTTGTTG
>CAMXCT020000442.1:148932-178630 GCA_947184155.2 Cladocopium goreaui
GCCACTTTTGGAGGTTCAGATGTCGAAAAAGTGCACGCCGTTGCGGCGCGAAGCACATTTCGAAGTCCAAATGTTAAAAAACACCAGGGGTTCGGACTACTTTTGGAGGTTCAGATGTCGCTTCGCTTCACTACACTACACTACACTACATTACACTACACTACACTCCACTACACTACGCTCCACTACACTACATTACACAACACTACAACTACAACTACACAACTACACTCCACTACAATAAATTACGCTACACTACACTACATTACACTACACTACATTACACTGAATGACACTGCACCACAGATAGACAGGTAGACAGATAGACAGATAGATAGACAGACAGGTAGACAGCTAGACAGATAGACAGATGAAAGAGAGAGAGAGAGAGATAGATAGATAGATAGATAGACAGATAGGTAGGTAGGTAGATAGGTAGATAGGTAGATAGGTAGATAGGTAGATAGGTAGATAGGTAGATAGGTAATGAGATGAAAGAGAGAAAGAGAGAGATAGATAGATCGATAGATAGATAGATAGATACATAGAAGATAGGCTGGTAGGTAAGTAGATAGTCAGAGAAAGAGAGAGAGAAAAAGAGGAGACCTCAAGCACCTTTCGGTCCATCAGTGGATTCGCTCTGCCATCCCTGGTTCACAACAGCCAATCTCTCCTATAGGTTTCCTATTTTTGAAACTTCCGCCACCGCCTTGTGCGGTACACTATTTGATCGAAATACCAAAGGGATGAAACCATGTACTTGAAACATGGGATTTGGATGGATTTTGTGGAGTGGGAATGGGTTTATATCCGCAAATCTGTTGGCTGCGCATGTCCAAACTAGCTGGGAGCACACATCTTGGGTTGCCTTGAATCAACATGGGACTGCAAGAACAGCTATCAGTTGTCTTACATGTTTTCGACTGCCCAGCAGAAAAGAATTCAAGCACACAGTGAAGATATCTGTTCTTGATGTGTATGCATAACCAAAGATATTTATTAAGCGTTGGACTTGAGCAATTGCAGTGCTTTTTGGTACCTGGGCAGGCTTTTCATTGCACTATCACAAACCGACGTGGATTTCCTTGTGGTTAAATGACTGTGATAGCATTCTTTGTTGCATGGGACTAAGATCTGAACTGCTGTGCTCGTTGATGCCGAGGTCGTCGTTGACGCTTCTGCTTGAACTACAATGGCAATGGCTATGCTCTGTGTCGTGGTTGTGGTAGTCGTGGTAGTTGTGGTAGTCGTCGTTGTGGTTGTCGTAGTAGATGGGGTGCTAGTGACTGCCGCAGTGGTAACAGCGCCAGTGGTCGTCTGCGGTGAGATAGTGTTCGAGTCCTGTGCCAGTGGGGGTTCTCCCCAAAAAAGTAGCCTATCTCCTAAAGCCATTGGTTTATCATCAAATTCCCATTAAACAAATCCCCCATTTCTGACAGTTTGTTGTTCAATCACTGCACCATCTGGGCACCTGGATGTGGGATGGGCGATCTTTGTGCTCGGGGCCTGGTAGCAAACATGGGAGAAACGAAGAAATGGAGATGGATCAAACCTGATCAACATGATTGACCCTCAATCAATAAATGGTCTCTTGGATGGATCTGTTTTCTTTAAATAAATACAAACTGCTTATTTCCCAGTAAAATGGCGCGCGGGTTTATTGATCCAGGTTTGACCCAGACCAATATTTTGAGATCCCTCAGCTGCACACACTGGGCCGCAGCAATGCCAACTTTCCGGTTCTCAAGATCGAACACTATTTCCTGCGCGACTGCAACAGGTTGTTGACATATGTTGGGATTTTCAGAAACCACAATGGTTGGATTTTCAGCCATGATAAAGAAGTGTAATTCCAAATATTCCAATGTTTTGGTTGATAATCCATGATATTCCCTTGGAATGATCACAATGATCACAATCCATTATGATAATCACTGATAATCACTATTAAGCAGCCATTGTTTCGGGAAGTTTCGGGGATCTCATGGAAGAAGAAGAGCCGGATCCTTGTGCATCATCCAAACAGCGCCCAAGACGGTGTTGGCACGTGGACCGTCATCTTCAAATCCATAGCAGTAGGTGTCTGTTTTGCCCTTCCTGGAGCTGAAGGGTCAGGGAAGTGCGACTGTTCGTGAAGTGAATTTCACCAGCTGACTTGAACAACTAATGGCATCAAGCTTTGGTTTGTTTGCAACCATCAACAACTAAGACTACGATGATATAATACTAGAGGCCTAAAAGAAACTATGTCAACAAGTCCAATGCAGCTTGACATTTCTGGCGCCTGTAGAAGTAAGCCTGTGGCACCCACTCAGTCTCCACAGAGTTGAAGAAGACTTTGATCGTTGGAAACCTCGATACTTTGCTACAGCCAGCCCAAGGGGGCATCAATCCACCGAGAGAACAGGATCTGAAAGGAGCTCGATGGGAGCTCGATGGGAGATCGATGCTGAATGATCTAAAGCTGAATGCAAAGCTACTAGACCTACTAAGGAGCTGACTTGCCAGGTCCATTCGCCAGCTTCCAGCAGTTTCGGCCCTGTTTGGTGCCGCCGCAAGACCCTCCTGCACAGGTCACAATAGGTCACAATTTCAGGGACCAAAGAATGCAACTCTCGGTAAGACTTTGAGACATTTTGAGACATCATCTCATCTCACCATTTAAACCATATCAGAGTTCAATCGCTTAAAATTAGGCATCATCTCACCATTTGTACCCCAAATCCCCCGGTTTTTTCACACCATTCCTGGACTTCAATATCGCTGTCCATTCCCAAGCAGCTCCTCCACAAGCCGCCTCGATGCCATTGGCTAAACTCCGGTAGTTGGATGATTTCATGTAGGTGTACCTCGAGAGGCTCGATATCAAGTCGCAGTGGCCATGCAACAGGAACCCATTTATTAGAGGTACCTACCATGTATAAGGTCGATGTAACGGCTATGTAGTCGTATGTACCCCCAGAATATGGCTTTGTATGGTACGGAACCTGCAGTTTAGGTACCTGAAATGGCCATTGAAAGTCGTCAAGTCGTCAAGTCATTCAGGTACCCACGGTTACCCACGGTTACCCACCCACCAAAATGGTGTCTTTATGGTTTCAACCAGTCTTTGGGGGGTTGATAAGGTTGACCCATACTGGGTGAACAAAGGGGGCACGTGGTGCCACTGTCGATCATTGTGCTGCCCCAGCTACTGATGCTGGTGCCACCCACCTACATTTTGTCAAGGGTCGCAAAAAGTTACAGAAAAGCGAGATTGACTTCTTTCTCAACAAGAGATCTCACGAGAGTCTATGTTTTCGTGCCACAATGTCTTTGTCCATGTTCCATCATGTTCCCAGCCTGCATTTTGGTCAGGCTAACTCCGTAGAAGCCGCCAGGGTTCAGTGGAATGTGCACCAGAGGACCCGTGTGGTACCTCAACAGGCGCAGTTGGTTCCGCAATTACCAAGCCAAGCTGATGGTTGGCTGTCAATGGGATGCGGACGAATCATCATAGCCACCCACATTGAACTGACCCCCCCACCTCAAGCCACAAAACTGCAGAGTGAACGATATGTGAATGATTCATTCGTCCAGCTGCATGCTGAGCTCCCAGCTCAGCCAAGCAAATTGAGAAGACTTTGTGGGAAACATGCTCTCTGTCCTCCCCAGTGTCTCTTACTCAAGTATCCTAACGCATCCTTTGTCTTCAAATCAAACATTGAGCTTCAGATTCCGTGTAAGCTTGTCCTACACGAGGTCTATGTCTCGGTCTTAGGTCCTTGAAGATCTTGTCCAGGATGTATTCCCGATCCAACGAAGATGGGCCAATCCCCATGATGCCGTTCGCCTTCAGAATTGAGCGAAACAGTTTGGGAACGGCAACTTCTTTGGAGCACGTCCTATCTGCTTCTTACAACTTCTTTGGAGATGTTCACGGCAGGAGGTCGGTCAAAGGTAGTGTAAGTCCAGATCTAGACCGTACATGTTTCTACTCCATTCATCCTCCAAAGAGTCAAATCTGTGCATGCCTTCTGGGTGTAGAACAAGTTGTTCTCGTTCGAATGACATCCCATCCTCCACCAAATCCAAAAGCATTGGAGCAGGACTTTAAATCTCATGCCCCAGCCATATAGACTCAATGAAGTGATGTGCTGCCCGACCAACATGGGAAAGGCCAACCTCACAAACATCTAGCCTTTTTCCAACACTCGAAACAGGGCACAGGACAGGAGTCCTGGCTTTGACCTGCGGATTGTGCTGGATCATGTCTCCCAGGCTGACCATGTCCTGACAATCAACTCGCAGAGAGAGACAGAGAGAGAGAGAGAGTCTTTGACATTCGACAGAGGTGCGGTCCTCAAACCAGAAGCCAGAAATCGAAGACCTTTCGGTGTAACCTGCAGGGCCATCAAGCATCAAAGCTTTGTACTTCCAGTATGTTAATTGAACCAACTGGTTACTATCGCTTTGTCGCTTTGGCACCTTGGTAGTAGGAGCACTTTCCGGACCTTACGACAGTCAGCCGTCCAGCAATTTCGACACACGTCGGCGTCAACGAAACGTTTCATCGTCTTCTGGATTGAACGAAGTCAGTACGGCTGCTTTGCTTATCTATCTATTTATCTATTTATTCATATTAATATATATATATAATTAATCATCATATATCTGTTGAAAGCCAGTCACTTCCTCAGCAGAGCTCTGCGGGTCCCTCCACTGGGGCGCCGGCGAGCATCTGCCCACTGGGCATCGATTTCCGCTGCATTGAAGCCAGGAAGCTGTGCTGCTCTTCCCAATGTCAAACCTTAATTCGTGGACCATGATATCATGTAGTGGATATATGGTTCTAATATGTTCTAATCGGATATATGGCTCTATGATATACATCATCATACACACATAGAATGTGATTAATACTTGATATGATGGGATATAGTGGGATGCCAAAAAAATCTCCTCATATGCATATTGGAAACATTTGGAAACGTTCAAAGCCAGTTCAACACGATTTTCTAGCAATCCATCAGGTTTGACATCCAGGTCTGAAGACTGCCAAAAAATGTGGCATCTGCCAGAAATTCATCGGAGAGCAAGAAATCTATTGATATTCTATTTATAAGTGGCTTCATGAAGAGACCTCACAAAATTTCCTCCCTTACCTCACAAAATCTACAGTGAATCTACAGTTTGGATCATGTGTGGATCATCCTCAGGCTCCATGGCTCTATTCCGAGGCAGAGACGCTGGGTCTATGTGACGGCCACCTTACGGCGATGATCGGGTCCTACCCTCTTTGGACTGACATGGTACATGTCTCAATAAATCTCAATAAATGTTATGTATTGATATGTATTGTAATGTGATATACATGATATACATGGACACATCATACATGTGCACAAGGATATGCTGTGCACAAGACATATTCAGATACGTGATGCAAGCACAAGATGCACAAGGTTCCTGCTGAATGCTTATCAAATAGTTTTATCAACACAGACTCTTTGCTCTCTCAGCAGCGTGCAATGCCCGCAGCTGGCACAGGGATACGCACAAACCTGGCAGAGGAATCGATTCCGAGGCAAAGTTTGGATCCGCTGCCAACATGTCAGAATGACTCCACTACCAGTGTCCAGGATCACCGAGACCCTCTGGGGTGGAGTTCCCACAACCAAATCGACCTGCCAGGAAGCGCAATGCAGAACTAAAGCTTGGAGATGGCCATAGCAGTGCTAGGGGCCCTTGCAAAGTAGTAGGCAAATTGGTCAACGTTCCTCAGACAAAGGCTAATTCTGCTCCAGCAGGAGCCAGTCGCAAGGTACCTAGTTCATGAATCCTAACGAAACTATTGCACGATATGTGAACCATGCAGATCTGAGAGACTCACCCATAGAGACGAGCATGTTCGATCTTTCTCACCGAATCGTAGTCTGCTGCAATTCGTGGCAGACCTCACAAGTTGGGAACCCTGAAATGTCAGACCACTGGTTTCCCCACAGAAAGCTACCGATGTCTCGTTGCATCACTAAGCCATCTTTCACAACTCAGATCTGCTATCAGTCTGAGATGTCCACAAAGGGCAAAGATCGCCCATGCTGATGGCATCAAGTCGACCCTGAGATGAAAAATCCATGGAGTTGTCAGGAGTCATGTGAAACCGTCAGGAAGTGATCATGTAAATCATGTAATAAGTTAGTAATAAGGTCATAAGTTGACCATAAAATCAGCAGAAACTCAGCGCAACATGATGCAATTTATGATGCAACTTATGATGCAATAAAAATGATGAAACGATCACCTCCAATCTGCACCAAACTCAGCCGCCCCTCAGGACCTCCTGGAATCGAGGACTCGTTGACACCATAGGATATCAACATAGGATATCAACATAGGATATCAACATAGGATGTCAACATAGGATATCAACATAGGATATCAACATAGGATATCAACATAGGATATCAACATAGGATATCAACATAGGATATCAACATAGGATATCAACATAGGATATCAACATAGGATATCAACATAGGATATCAACATAGGATATCAACATAGGATATCAACATAAGATATCAACATAGGATATCAACATAGGATATCAACATAGGATATCAACATAGGATATCAACATAGGATATCAACATAGGATATCAACATAGGATATCAACATAGGATGTCAACATAGGATATCAACATAGGATATCAACATAGGATATCAACATAGGATATCAACATAGGATATCAACATAGGATATCAACATAGGATATCAACATAGGATATCAACATAGGATATCAACATAGGATATCAACATAGGATATCAACATAGGGATATCAACATAGGGTATCAACATAGGGTATCAACATAGGATATCAACATAGGATATCAACATAGGATATCAACATAGGATATCAACATAGGATATCAACATAGGATATCAACATAGGATATCAACATAGGATATCAACATAGGATATCAACATAGGATGTCAACATAGGATATCAACATAGGATATCAACATAGGGTATCAACATAGGGTATCAACATAGGATATCACATAGGATATCAACATAGGATATCAACATAGGATATCAACATAGGATATCAACATAGGATATCAACATAGGATATCAACATAGGATATCAACATAGGATATCAACATAGGATATCAACATAGGATATCAACATAGGATATCAACATAGGATATCAACATAGGATATCAACATAGGATATCAACATAGGATATCAACATAGGATATCAACATGGGATATCAACATGGGATATCAACATGGGATATCAACATGGGATATCAACATGGGATATCAACATAGGATATCAACATAGGATATCAACATAGGATATCAACATAGGATATCAACATAGGATATCAACATAGGATATCAACATAGGATATCAACATAGGGTATCAACATAGGATATCAACATAGGGTATCAACATATATCAACATAGGATATCAACATAGGATATCAACATAGGATATCAACATAGGATATCAACATAGGATATCAACATAGGATATCAACATAGGATATCATAATATATCATAGGACAGCAACTGAATCAATCGTTCTGGATGAATCAATGAAGCAACTCGAATCTCCTGCCCCTCACAGCATCCAAGAGGCTGTTCCATGGCAGGAAGAGAGTTGATGCGTTTTGCAACGTTTTGCTGGATTTGTTTCAGTCGTGAGTCCTGGCTTTGGCCATATCAGAACTTTCAGGTTGGAAGCAATTGCGTTGGAGGCCATGCTTTCAGCTCCTCACTTGAGAAAATGATATCGTAAAAGAGTAAGCTGCGTCAATTCCAGTGGTCTAACAATATTTGGAAGCTGGGTTTGAGCCAACGACCCCAGGGTTCACCATGCATTCAATGCTCACAGCTCTACATGTGTCAAACTCACACATTGTCGGGTCTTTCCAATCTGACTTGATGAACCCGGGCTCATTGGTGTATTCTAAAGGGGCTTGTGGCTGCTTCCTAGCGCATGAATTCCTCCATCAACTCATGCCAGGGTGACTGCTACGACTGATAGGTCGACGCTCTTCCGTGAATTCTCTCGGCACTCCCGACTCAAGACCTGTCAATCTGTGGTTCGCAGTTGTGTCCAAATTGATGGCTTGCGGCTCCTGGAACTTTTTCTAAGAGACTGTCAGGGGTCTCAATTCGGGTGGGTGGTAGTGATGTCGATGAACCCGTAAATGCGGAACCCGTAAATGCGGAAGAAACTTAGATATCAAGGCTCTTAGGGGGCTGGTCACTGGGACAATCTTTCTCAAGGATGAACATCTATTATAACTCCCAGCTATTTTGGTCTAAAAAACCAGGGTATCAGCTTTTTGACGCGTTCTCAACTGCTCAGTTGACCAATCTCAGCCCACCTGAAGCAGATTCTCATGCTCTGCCAGCAGCTCCAGGTTCACGGGCTGGCACAAGCTTTGCTGCCAGCTACTATGGCATATGTGGGGATGGTTTCACAAAAAATCACCAAAATCTCTAGAACCATCCAGCCTCAGTGCATACTCTTAGGATGCACTTCGCACCATAAACCTTCAGCTCCATCCGGTCCTGCGCCATCAACGGGAACCAAAAAAAGCCCTGTCGCTCACCCCGTCTGCAGTTCTCCTCATAAAGCTGGTCGGCATAATCCTCAATCTGACGCATGTCCGCTTGAGGAAGGAGTGGTTCCTGTTGTGTTGAACGGACGTGGAAAGGCGATTCCTGCCTTTTGGGGGTTTTTAACACGACACTTCACAACAGTTCTGAGGTGGTTTCACCTTGGTATCTTTTCAAAAAACATAACAAAACTGTCCAACTTCAACTGCTGGTCGTGCTGACCTGCCGTCGCTGCTTCGGAGGAGGCGGCGGCGGTGGTGGTGGAGGAGGCTCCTGTCGTTGGCTTTTTTTGCGACCTTTTTGTATCTGAATAATAAATTCAACCAACAAAAACTTGAACAAATTGAGGTCAATACCGGTGAAATGGGATAAAACGCCAACAAGGGATCTTATGTTTGAAAAACAGTGGTATGGGTAAATGCCAGTAATTTTCCATATGAAAGAGGCGGGTATTCATACCCGGCTATACCAGCTTTTGATGTGTTTTCAACCCAAGCAAGTACCAGGCTTTTGTTGACCTTGACTCAATTGACCAAAGTTTTTAGATATCTTCGGAGATCCCTGGATATAGATGACTTAGATGACTGAAATTGGGGACGACCAGTGAAAAAACTGATACGTGCAACGTGCTCGAACCGCCTGCCCCCGACCTTGCCGCTGCATCGCCTTCAGGAGAGCAGCAGAGACTTTCTATGCAAAAAAACAAAATGGTTCATGGGGATAGCCAAAAGATAAAGATGATAAAGGTAAAAAATTGGAAAATACACCCGTTTTTTGGGGGTACGTACCCTAGTGAAAAAACAAACCTAGAATGATCTCTCCTGACATGGTCCCGTGAAAAGACTTCAAGTGTGCCTCATGCTCGGCCAAGGCCAAGAGTGACTGTTCCACCTCGCCAACCTGTCCAAAGATTGCTCCAAAGCAGGTGTAGCCCTGCTCAAATGCGCAAAGTGGCGGACCTTTGAAGGTGGAATGTACTTTCGGCATTTCTCGACCACTTCTTGTGCAAGACCCTGAATCTCGGGTCCTGACAAAAAATCCACTGCAAGGGCTCTTGAGAATCACAGAGAAATAAGACAAAGTATGACAAAGTTACATGTTCAAATTTGGTCCTTGCAACCCTCGCGGTACGCGGATCACTTTTTGTCCAGGTTGAGATTCTGATCTTACCTGGCAAAATGGTTGGGAGAAAAAATAGGAATGCAAGCAAGATATGGACATCCTTGAGATCGATCACATGGAACATGGCAGCAGTACCGGATTGCCGTATTCATCGAAGTGATGGGTTTCGGTTACGTATGATACCTGTCAGCTTCAATAGCTTTGTCAGTCACACACTCACTGCCTCTATATATTTCTCTCTCCCTCTTTCTCTAATTCTTCTCACACGAAAATGCTGAATTCCGGAGGTTGGGCCAGTCTCGTTTCATGGGTCACTTTGAGAGCGAACTCTTCCGGATCTGCATCAATGTGACCTCAAACTCTTCTTGCATATGGATCATATTTACATCATATACTTTACAGTAGCTGCGGAATCACTGACTTCCGAGACTTCTATAGACTTCTGGATTGCTGTCAAGATCTTCCTTCATGGTTGCTCCACAGCTGCGGAGCCCTGCCAAGCTTCACCTTCTTCTTGGTGGACATGGCACACCTTGACTTCCCACAGTTTTACCACCCACAAAATGTTGAGAGTAAAAGCACTTCGATTTGGATTTTTTTACATCACAACTTCAAAACACCATCAGTTGTCATCCGTATATTTGATCCCTATAGTTCCGCCATTCCCTCCATTCCGGCCTGTGAGCGCTCAAGAAGTTTGGACAAATCAGTGACAGAAATGTCGTAGTCTGGGTTTGGGGTTCAATGTGTTGGTGTCAATGAGCTGAGCGACAATGAGGGGGTGAGGGGATGGTGTGGTGCATGTTATTGATTTATGGGCTTGTCCCTAAAGCTATTTGCTTGGACCAGCGCAGCCATTCCAACAAATGTTCAAGCAAAAGTGAGCCATCCTGCCAATCCCAAGCTTTCTCCGAGCTTTGAAGCTCACCGCATCGCACAACGTTAGCACAAGTATGTTTGAAAATGGGATATACCCCATTAATGGATTTGTTAATAGTGAAAATGGTGATTAACCATCAAATTTTGGGATACCCACAGTGTCACAGGTCACGTTCCAGGTCACATTGTTTTTCACCCACTTCTCAAGGTACCATTCTGCAGAGGTTGAAGTGCCCTGGCGAGGTCTGGAAGAAACACAGCACGATGGCAACCACGAAGGTATGAGGTATTGTGATGGACTACGGCTATACATATATATATATATATACGTATATACATATAATTTATAACGTATATATATATATATACACGTGTGGTATATAATATATATATATATACATATATACATATATACATATATACATATATACATATATACATATATACATATATACATATATACATATATACATATATACATATACACATATATACATATATACATATATACATATATACATATATACATATATACATGTATACATATATACATATATACATATATATATATACACATACGTACATGTATATATACATATATATACATATATATCTACACATACGTACATGTATGTAGCTGTATATCCCATTAACAACTACAGTATCCCATTATTATTATCGCAAGTATTGTTCACTCAAATCATATGCAAGGTTCACAGTCAACCTTGAAACACCTGAGGCAAAGTTGGACCTTTCGAAATTTGGTGAGACTGCATTGATACGACTATGACAGGACTGTCGACTGTACAACACCCCACAAACACACAAAACGACACGTTAATGTATTGCAAAACTTGAGAGCAGGCGGAGGCGGACGAAAGGTAGTGTAGTGGGAGAGGAGTGGTGTCAAAATGCTGCGCCCCTAAAATGATACACCAAAAACTTTTTTGCGCAGTCTAAGATGATTTTATCCAGAGCATGACTGCATGATACGGTGTCTTGTGCAGCGTGAAATGATGCACGAAAAGGGGTTTATTTAAAACCCCTTTTTAAGACCCCTTGCAGCAACTGTTATTGAGGCTGAAGCAAACCAATTATGATGGACTACAGGGACATCTCCCTCATGGAGAGTGTGCCTCTACTGTGGCGGACCGTGACCGCGTTACCCGTGGGAATTGAACCCATGACCATTTTAGAGGGGGGGGGGCCCTTATAATTGATATCTAATACATTGACGTCGAGAAGTCTACGTTTTCCACGGGCTGGCCCCCCAATACCCCCTATGATTGTGCTGAAGCACGGAGAACTCAGGTAGCTGACGCTACCTTTCGTGATGACAAGAAAATCTGGATAAAGGATGGAGTCTGCTGTCGGGTTGCACAGCGGGGTTAATGTCCATAATGTTGGGGACCCGTGTAAGGGGCTGGCTTGAAAAAAATGTGTCACTTTGCGGTGATATCTTGAAACCATATGTAATGTGGTGGGACATTTTGGGTGTCCACTAGGTAAGTGTTCAACATGACACACGGGCACACCTGGGCAGTCGTATGGCACAGGCCATTTGTGACAACAAAAATATCCGAGTATCATCTATAAATCGAGAACCTTCCATTAGGTTTGGTTGCGAGAGAGCGCCAATCTTATCCAATATATAACCTCAGTGGATCTCGGTGGTTTCAAGGTTAGTCCCTTTGATCTTTTACCCAGTGAATCGGTCATCCCCTTGCCTCAACCTTTCACAGTCTTGGATCAAGGTCACAGCAAAGGCAGATGATACCAAGCGCACGGGAAAAAACAGAAAATATCGGGAAATGTGATGCCAGTAGACATCCAAGTTGATGAAAAAAATACGGAAGGGGACACCCTGAGAGTGATTTTTTTCCCCAAACACATGATGAAATACGAATGCCTCATTCAGTCACACCCAGTTTAGTGAGTCTAATAGCAGACCGTTTCACAAAGGCCACGCTAGAAAACAGTCTGAAATGTTATGATGGACTCGGCTGTTGGCATCTGTTGACGTCCTTCATTTGAAACTTCGATCTGGATCTCTGTCTTCGGCATAGATTTTTCCTGATGAAAGGTGAGGTCTGTGGTCAGGAAATTTTTTTTGGATCGACAGGTGAAAACTTCAGAAAAAAATGCCCATTATGTCATGCGCTATGTTGCAGCACAAATACGAAACTATCAGAGCTGAGCTCAGCACCGTCTGCTTTCGCATTCTTTCCAGTTTATCTTCCATGATTTTTTTTGTCCTGCCCACTCGCTGTGCCCAAACATACCACAGGGTCAAGCACGAAAATCGCTCAGGTGGGCCCCGCACTGGAATTATTTGCCTGGCTGGGGACTCCACAAGCAGTACGCAAGCCTCCTCGAGCTACGTACAGTGGTTGCCATCTTGACTCCCACGAAAACCGAACTTACCGACTTCAATCCCATAGATGTCAACTTCCACTGCCCCGTTCTTCTAAGTGACACAAGGTGATACAGAATACTGCAACGATCCAGACATTGTAACATTGGTTTTTTTTCTACAAGTGACGTGTTCACACAGTGACATCGCATTGTGCTCTACACATTCCTTGTGAGTTCTTCATCCACTGATTTCTTGGCCGCTTAATTTCAATCATCCTGGAGTTGCAGGTGTTTTGGTGGCATGATGACCCAACGATCCGCGAGGTCTGTCTTCGAATTTAACATTACGGCCTCTTACACTCACTCCGTGTCATCCGCATTGCGAGCTGCGCTTTCACCTTTTTTGGATGCTGCGCTGCCTGTTGGTCGCACTCCGTCGCAGCGGCTGCGCGTGCTGCTACGGATCTGTTCCGACTGCACCACGCCGCAGCTGTGTGCAACTGGCAGCAGGGTGGGTGGTAGTGGGTGTTTCAATTTGGCACTCGGGCCTTCACACCTTCGGCATTCGGCCCGAGTGCTCACGACCTCCCATGTTCCTACGCACAATGCTTGTGCTACATAACATTCCGGCCTCTCACGCTCACGCCGTGTCATCCGCATTGCGAGCTATTTCACCTTTTTGGATGCTGCGCTGCCTGTTGGTCGCACTCCGTCGCAGCGGCTGTGCGTGCTGCTACGGATCTGTTCCGACCATAGTGGTGCGACTTGAACTGGCCATAGTCTCGCACTTCATCGGAGACAATTTCACAGCTGCTTGTGGTGGAAGGTCGCGGCTCGGAGATTCGGTGCTTTTCATCGGTTCCCGTTTGATCCTTGAGTCGATGGCCTGGTGCTCCGCGACTCTGGATGTCTTCGGGTCTTCGGCACGATCTGTCCTGAATGGTGTGGCTGTGCTCGAGGGTTCTCCCGCGCGTCTCTGGTCGGAGACACAAAGACGGGTGGTGTGACGGTCTCTCTGATGTGCGAGATCCGTTATTTTGTGTCGGGTGCCGGTCATTCGGTGTGCTGATGATGTAGTCGACAGTACCGCTGGCGGCGGCGAGAACTCCTGGCTATGTGGCTCGTTACTGGAGGTGGATGTGACGGTTTGGCAGACTATTCTCGATCCATGTTGTAGATAAGCCGCTGTCGGTGGCCATGTCGCTGTGCAGCAATTTGTGGGATGTTCCATTGCAGGATGAGGAATACTGGTGCCCTTTCAAAGGTGTTATTATGTTATTAATCATCCACCAACGTCACCAACGTAAATCTCAACCGCCCACCAAAATCAGAAATGAAAAAGTGGCTGTTAGACGTTCCTAGATCTGTCGGTCACCTTGGTCCAAACAAAATGCTCTCAAATCGGAAGAACAGTTGGTGGTGGGTCCCCACAATCTTCAAGATGACAAAGTAATACAACTGTGTGATTGGTTTGTGCGGCGGACCTATCTCGTCTGCTGTCAGCCTTTGGGCTGCTCTGTGAAGTGGGTAGTAAATAGATAGAGTGCTAGCGCGCACTCTCGGTCCACCTAGCTCGGCTGGACTTCGCTGAACAAGTGTGTGACCATCACCGCTCTCTTCTGAGTACCATGTGAAATGATCAATATGGTTGATGTTCCACTGATGTGTTGCGAGCACTCATTCTGTGACGGGTCTGCTCTTCTTTTTTCTATTGAGCATGCCTGATCATTGGGAATGATGCTTGATGATCCTCCCCGGTGGTCTCCCGCGGGCCGAAGTTCACTGCTCTTGTCCGGAGCGTGTCTATGAGCGTGCTTGACGTGCTCCGACACTGTGCGCAACCTCTCTTCGTTGCGCCGTGGGGTGTCCTTCTGTGGTCTCGTTTGAGTGATCGGGACTGTCCTGCTATCCGCGGGGTAGTCCGGAGGTCCCAGCCTGATGGTGTCTTGGTGTGGCGCCTGCGGTTGCCGCCCTCGTCCGGCTCCGCTGTCTTGGTCTCTGAATGGGGCCGTGTCTGTCTGGATCTTGGCCATCTGCGATGGCTGGCAATGGTGTCTCCGAGTGCGGGTCGTGCCAAAGTTGAGCCCGTGTCTGTTGGGTGTCGCCCGTCTTGGCGTCTGCCAACCATGCTCCGTTGAGTCTTTGACTGTCCCGTCCCTCTGGACTGTGGCGCCATCCTGTTCCTGGGCCGATGGCGCCTATTGGTCGGACTCTGTCTGAGAGTGCGAGTGTGAGTTTCATGTTGACCTTGTGTACGAGGTTTGCCTGCCCGGGTTTGGCCGGAGCCCTGTTGCACTGCTTATAGTGTGCCACCCGGCTGTGGGGTATGGGTGCTAAGGCTGTGTGCCCATGGCGTTGTGTCCTCCCATGGTCGGTCTGCCATGAGTTGGACTCCCTGGCTGGTTCTGTTTGAGGGTCCGTCTGGGCCTTCGTGACGATGATGTTGTGGCCGCCGTTCCGTCTTCTGGCGTGGCTCTGGCCGATGTCTCCCTGTGTCGGGCATGATCTCCACTTCGATGCCGGCGACACTGAAGTGTGACTGGGTCCCAGTGGTGGTGGTGTTCCCCACCGATCTGCCGGTGTCGTTAAGTTTGGGAGCCTGGTGTGTGTCACTGTTCTGGGCGCTGGGCGCTGGGCTGTGGCCGATGTGGCCTGTGTCTGTAGTAGTATAGGATCCACATTAGGAGTCCCGCTACGCCCACGTGCCAGCTGTTGGCGACTGCTCGATGGCGCTGTTTGTCGGCCATCCGGGAGGTGTATCCCACTGGGATGTGTTGGAGTGATTCTTTGGTCTCGATGGGCGGGATGCGGAGCTCGTTCTGGTCGTCCACCATGAGGAAATTCTCATAGTAGTGCCATGGTTCGTATTGGCGCTTGTCTGCGGCCCATCTGCCATGTGTGGCGGAGTCCATGCATCTCTTGCTGGAGCGTGGGGCGGCCCGGCCCGATTCTGTGGGTGCAGGGGGCGTCAGGCACGGCAGGTTCTCGCCATCCTTCCAGCAGTCTGGGGCTGTCCATCCTGCCGGTATTTGCGCTTCTCGGATGGGCTGTGGGCAGCGCACCTGGTGTGCACCGAAAAAATTCTTCCAGTTGGTGTCCGGTCCCAGCACTGAGTTGATATTGGGGCCATCCCAATCTATTGTGCTCCACCAGACTCTGGGTCTGGAGATGCGTTGGAACTCCCCAGCGTCAAAGATGATGGCGCCATACCCGAGTTTCTTCGCAAGGTGTTGGATGTCTCCTCCGCGGTGGGGAATCACGCTCTCTGTGAGCTTCGCAATCTTCCTGGGTCCAAGCAGTGGATGTAGTTCCCGCTGCCAGGTTGCGAAGTGTTCGATCATGGTGACTTCCGTGCCCTCCTCGTCTGGTCCCCCAGATATGCTGGCACAGATGAGGATGATGGCCTGATGGCCCGGGTCGAATTGGTTGATCTGTTTGGCGATGTCGTTCACATCGTCCTGGGTGAAGTCGCCTCGATGTTGGGCTCCATGTTGGTGTGAGGTCAGGTCGATGTAGTCCTGTTCGGTCTCCCATGCTAGGTAGCCCAAGATGTGGCATGGTATGCTTGATCACTGTGTCCAGCGCCAGTTTGGCCCCTCCAATGCCGTCGGCAATGCTGAGCAGTATCACTGGCTGCCCCATATGGCATTGGGTGCGTGGATCGATCGGGCGGATCCACTCGCCTTCTTTTGCCGGGTACCCCGCAGACTTGCGAGGCCCCGAGCTGTCCCTAGGCTGATGGGTATAGCTGCCAGTCCCACCATTGTGGTCGTGGGACTGATTGGACCGGGTGTCCTGTTTCTTGTCGTGGCGCTGCCACCGTGGGTCTTGACTGGCCCATCTCTTCTGTCCACCATGGCCCTGGCCGGAGTGGGTGCGGTATGGCTCATTCTTCGGCTGTGTTGTGGGCGCTTGTGGTCTCACCTTGGGCATGGGGGCTGGCAGCTCCTTCTGTAGCGCTGCTTGGAGTGCGTGCTGCTCCGTCATGATGGCACGCGTGACAGTCTGGAAGTCGGCTCCTTGGCGCAGTTCAAGGCAGAGTTTCCAGTTGGCCTCCAACCAGTATGCTTTGATCTGTTCCAGCCTTTGTGTCTTGGTTCGCACTAGGCATCTCCACCATGCGATCCATGCTCATACTGCCGCTTCCGTGCTCATCCTGACTAGGGTCAGGGCCCACTCGATGGCTTCTAAGGCATCCAGGAGCGACAGCACGCCCTTCGGGCTCCATTGTGTTCTGTCGGGATCCTGGGCCAGTGGATTGGGATTTCCAGCTGCATCGAAGACTCGACTGGCTAGTTCGTGGAGCTGCATGGCAATGGGTGTGTGCATGTTGTGCTGCATCTCCCACCACATGCGGGCGATGATCTGCTCGCAACCCAGCAGCATCCGCTGTGGGAATTCTCGTCTGATGCCATCTATATCTGATCCTCGTATTTGGCCAAGAGGTCCTTGTGGACGGCAGGTGGTAGCTCTTTCGGAGGTGTCTTCGTCTGGCTTGTAGTTGTGGCACTTGGTGCTGTTGGTGCCGTGGTCTGAGATGCCATTGAGGTGGCTTCCAATACCGTCTCTGGGCCTTGGCGAGAGGGATGTCTGCTTCGGCGACTTGGTATGTCACCCTGTCCATGGTGTGCCCAGTCTCCAGAGGCTTCACTAGGAGAGCATCGACTTCATCCCAATTCTTGGCCATCGCCCCCAGCACTCCTGTGGATAGTGCTCGTCGGGCCCGCAGGTAATCGAGCACTGCCTCCTCTGCGATCTGCATCAGGTCGCTGTTGAGTCCCCGCATGGCTCTTGGCGCGAGATTTCTACGAATTGATGTTGATAAAGAGAAGGAAGGTCTGCCCAGCAGTGAGGTGATGTGATTGGATCCTGGCACATTTAAACCAACTGAAATACGTGATGTTAACCGTAAAGTCAAGTTGCAAATGGGTCATGCGCTGGGTGGCCCGAGCTCCGCATGAGCCAGACTACATCGCAATGTCATGAATGTCTTAATTGGAGTGCTCGCACGCACTCTTGGTCCCCCTAGCTCGGCTGGACCGGACTGCATGATCTGAGTGACAATGCTGGTGGTCATGATACCCACAGAGGTTCCCCAAGGGCAGTCTCGCCCAGTGTGAGGGAGGTCTCATGAGCTTGTGTCTACATGAATTTCCATTTCCCCAGAATGCAAAAGCTCAGAGGAGTGTTGTAATCGACAAATGTTAAATTAATCAGTGGCATAAAACTACTGCAGCCGAGGGGCAAACACGGGTCATGGGGGTGTTGGAAGGAGACCAATAGACATGTCATTCATGTCGCGCTCTACGCTATTCAAGCAGTAGAGCCGGTGCAAGAGTGCGGGGTGGGTGTTGACTCACGCCCGTGTGTTCAACCCGCCTAGCTATAGTGCGGTTGTGTGTTCGCGCTGTGTCAAGCGCACACGGTGCCACACAGGAGCACAAGCAGTGTGTTTGGGACCTATGCGTCGCCCACCTGACTCGGCTGGGTCGACCATGATGCGTGAGAAGACATGATGATGAGTGTGGTGTTGTGTGGTCAGTGCGCCTGACCGACACCACGCGTGACCCCCCCTGACTCGGCGGGGTCGTTGTGATAACGGTGTGTGTTGAGATGGTGGTTACGCAGCTCTTCTGTGTGGATCGTGAAGGTGCTTGCAATGGGTTCCCTCTTGAATTCGTTTGGCGACCTGCGCGGTCCCTACTTTTTCCGCTGTCCTGGTGCCTTCAGGAGTCTGCCGGTCTTGATGGTGCCCCTCTGTCACCAGTGATGTGTCCTCTTCCGGTGAGGGTGTGAAACAGAGCGGGCAGAATTGGCTGCCGCTGTGAGCTCTCATGAATTGGGCTTCGCCGTACTGCCAGCCGCCCAGCCGCATGGTGTGGACCATTCCCACACTGGGGTGGTGTCTTCGTGTTCGTCTGGCTGGTGGCAGTGTGCGCCGACTACCATCGGCGGTGGTGGGTTCAGGTCTTCGGTCTGCTGGAGTAGTTGGTGACACTGTTGTGCGAGTTCCGAGAGGTCAGCCTGGATCTCCGCCTTCATGTGGTCCAACTCCTCGTCAGGTTGTGTCTGATGATGGGTGTCCCTGTCGTGCAGTGATTCCGCCTGGTGTTGGAGGTCTGCCAGGGTTCCCCCAATGAGGTGCTGTAGGACCTTCGGCGAGTCCCATCGTGCCAAGAGCAAGATTAGCTTGGTGCTGAATCCTAATCGGGCTAGAAATCTGGTGCCCAGGGCTCGTAGCATGTCTCCAGAGATATTCGTGATCAGTTCGCTTGAGTGGGACCCCTGCACTTTGGAGTCCAGCAACATCTGATGGATGTGGCCTAATAGTTCTGTGGAGTCCTGTGCTCCTTGTTGAAAGATGGTCTGGTCGTCGTCCGCCCCTAATTCCGAGGTGGCCATGGTGAGGTCCAGAATCTTCGCCATGTTGTGGTATGGGCACAATCGTTTGCCCGCGATGGTGCAGGCGCACACGACCACGAATCGTCTGCTCGAGAGTTTACAGACGCCCTTTATCAGAAATGGGGCGCCGCCAACATCCAGCACATGATCGACATCACTGAGGTGGACACCGAGCACTTTCAGACGCGGCCCCAAGCCCGCAGAATCACATACCACACGTTAGTGGTAGGTGCTCAGTTCCTGACTACAGTCGACGAGCTGATGACCACAACCAGGTCACACATCAAACTCGACCACGATCAACACATCGTGACGTGGACATTACCAGCCAGTCAACTGGTTCTTGCCAGCGGAGCATTCAGGACCCTCGGTCTGCACGACCGGAGGGCCATCACTTGGGGTGCTCGCTCGCCACCCTTCTTTCTGTTTCTTCAGCAGTTGCCGCCTTATAGCAGCCCATATGGCTGCTGGCATCTGCAGGGTGGGGTCTGGATCGACCCGGGCCATACCGTCGGATGGCTTGATGTGTCCATTGAGCCGACGTGCTGGCGGTTCTCACCTGAGTCAATTCAATGACATCTGAGTGTTCAGTGCGATATCCGGAACATGTCGGTCTGACATAGGTGTCACCCGGTGACAGGTCGAGACTGAACATGACACGAAAACCTACGCGTGATACCTGGCAAGAGCAACAGGAGAAGACAGGGACGGCAGGAGACGCAATTAACTCAAATGGTACATGTTTCTCTCTTCTAGTGAAGTGTTTAATGAATGTCCCTATCAGCAGCAGGGTTTTTCTAATGGTAGAACTCACCCGGCGATCCTTGGTGTGGTGTGATGCCTGACCCCGCGCCAAATGATTATGCCTGGGTCCGTTCTGAGGATCACAGTCATGATGTCGATGCCATTTGGCCGGAGGGAGATCCCGTGGTGGCCATGGCTCAGGTGTATCTACAGTTCCTCCTGTTTCAATTTGGCACTCGAGCCTTCACACCTTCGGCATTCGGCCCGAGTGCTCACGACCTCCCATGTTCCTACGCACAATGCTTGTGCTACAAAACAAAGTCATGCGATGTCATGGGTTTTGAATACATTGTTGCCTCTATTTTTAAGCCATGGCATGATCCCATTTTTTCAGCCGGATCTATCCCGATGGCACCTTGGCATTCTCTGGAATGCGCGATTTTCGCAATGCAGGTGGCCTCCAATCCCCGAAAATCTGAAATTATGGTCATGTAACGATGGGTGATATATGTATATATATATATATTATAATGTGAATGGCAACATAAAATATTGAGGCGATCTGTCAACGGAGGCGATGCAAATAGACGTTCTTCCCCTGGAACTGGGATCAACATGAAAAAGAAAGGAACACACAAGGGTTCCCCAGTACTTCCAAATCTCCTCTAGAAGCAATGCAGCAATCCCAAACCTTCAAGTTTTGATACACTCGGGATTGCCTTTCACCTTTCCCCCAAGTATGTCCATAGCGCTACTGTGGCAGTTGTATTCCAATATCATTATGCATCATATATCAAATATCAGTATTATATAATATATAATATATATATGTGTGTGTGTACATTTATGTCCACCAAAGTCAATATGCGGCTGCAGGTATTTGCGTAGCATCAATGTGCTGACAACAAGAATCAAGTCATCAAGCCAACTGCACCTTCAATGCGTGGGCTTGCCGAGCCATGCGCCACGCATCAAGCAAGGCACACAATGTCAGGCCTGCAGGTAGCCTGGCAGCTGTCGCCAACAGCCTCGAAAGGTCATCTTAGTTGCGGGTATATCCCACTCATTGGCGTACCCTACCGAAATAAACCGATTGCGGGGATTTGGGGTGTCCGCGGTGTCCCGGCATTGTGGACACTTTACATGTTCATGCCCCTGCAGCTATGCTTACACTGCCTTCCCATTCTCCCTCCAGTCTTAACAGCAAAGGCACAAGAGAGTCAACTACCTTGTCTGATTATTTTGATTTACTTTGCGGAACTGGGTGGAAGTTCCCGGCAGTTCCTAGTTCCTGTAGCCCAATTTCAGTGACCTAAAGGTCAAGCTCCTGCTACCTGGTTGCCGTCCCTTTGAAGCATCCTCCCCCCTGCCTTCCTCAGTGTCAATCTGCGCACTATCAACCTTTGCAACCTCAGTATCTAAGCCAGAAGACATCAACACCATCAACACCATCTGCTCACAGACTTAGTGGCCCAGGGGGTTGTTGGAGATTCACTGTCTGCAATGAAGCTGACCAGGGCTTGGTCAAGACATCACGAAAGAACAAGACAGGTGGAACAAGCAAAAGACACCCTGTCATGAGTTCGTGCCCCTTTTTGAAACAAGTGCCAACTGACTCTCTGCAAAACGCAAAAAGAAAAGTGCTGCTCACTGGTTCCCAGTCAAGCTTGCGCACTGATCGATTGAAAGTGTTGAGAATCAATGGAGTTGCGCGGTTTCCCTGAAATGAAACAGCACCATCGCATTTGCGATTTACCGGCTCAAACATGCTAAAATATTCGCAGATGGATTGAAGAACCACAAGTGACCTTCTTGTGAGGTCAAGAATAGCAGGATCTACCGCAACATCTCATGATCTGAATGATGGCCATCACTAGCACTTCCAATTGAGCGTGCTGGAGATGCCTGTGGTCGGAAGGAAAGATGGCAACATGAGAAATTGCTTCCGGTGGGTCTCACATAGCAACTGAGCAGTGTCAGAAATGGATGATCAAATCCCCAAAACAATGGATGGCTAATACCGGTTCATGGATCCTGGAAAGAAACGATATGTTGGCTAGCCTAACTACCTATAATCCATCAACAAACTGGGTTTTCGGAAACTGCTCAATTGAGAATCCATTGAAAAAAAAGTTGGGGTCAGTTTTAACTTCACAGTTTTCACACCTCTCAAGTGATACCATCCTGCATCCCTTGTGCCTTTCGCAATTGAGCCTGCCCGACTATGGCCTGCAAGAAGTGACCAAAGATCTCATGTGCGACAGTGTGACAGAGATTTAAACCAACATTACTCACCAAAGTCCAAACAAATCATGAAACCTTTTCAGTCCGATAAAAATCCGAAAATTTCGAACACTCTGGTGGATCGGTGGAAGGGGAATTTGAAAGATGGGTACTCTACTCAGTTTCCAGTCAGAGCTGCTGTGAAGCCTCCCAAAACGGAAACCCAGCAGTTCGGCAGCTGGTCCCGCAGTATCCCATCCATGGTACTCTGATTGTTGCCCTCTCAACGGACAGCGCATCAATACATGGGTATGGTTTTTAAAATGGCACCAATCGACCCACAAATCTCGCAGCTCTAGTTCTATCACATCCATTTTTGGGGTTTAATCCTTTTGAGCCATACAGTTCAAAGTTCTTCGCTTGTAAGCAGCTGGTTTAATTGAATGTTCATCCGCTGTTTGTGGTTCCCATTTCTCTTCAACATCCCCACGTTCGCTGAATATATCTACAATATTCTACCAATAGTACCGGGCAAGGCGGTGGCGGAAGTTTCAAACATAGGACACTATAGGAGAGGTGAGTTGTTGTGATGCATGGATGGCAGAGCGAATCCACTGATGGACCCAAAGGTGGTTGGAGTTGTGTTTTTTTGCAGTGGTCACCTCACCCACAACTGCTGGATGTAGTGTGGTGTAGCGCAGCTGTAGTTGTAGTTGTAATGTAGTGGAGTTGTAGTTGTAGTGTAGTGTAATCAGCGTGGTGCAGTTGCAGTTGTAGTTGTGGTGTGGTGTAATGAGCGTAGTGCACTGTAATGTAGTGTAGTGTAGTGTAGTGTGCTGTAGTGTTGCGTGCTGTAGTGTAGAGTAGTGTAGTCTACTCTACTCTAGTCTAATGTGGTGTGGTGTGGTGTGGTGTGGTGTAGTGGAATGTAGTGTAGTGTAGTGGCGTGTAGTGTAGTGTAATGTAGTGTAGTTGTCGTTGTAGTTGTAGTGTAGTGTAACGTAATGTAGTGTAGTGTAGTGTAGTGTAATAGAGTGTAGCGTAATGTAGTGTAGTTGTAGTTGTTGTAGTTGTAGTGTAGTGTAACGTAATGTAGTGTAGTGTGGTGTAATATAGTGTAGTGTAGTGTAGTCTAGTGTTGTGTTGTGTAGTGTAGTGTAGTGTTGTGTAGTGTAGTGTAGCGTAGTGTAATGTAATTAGTGTAGTTGTGTAATTAGTGTAGTGTAGTGTAGTTGTAGTTGTCGTTGTAGTTGTAGTTGTAGTTGTCGTTGTAGTTGTGGTTAGTGTACTGTAGTGTAATGCACTGTAGTTCTAGTTGTAGCTGCAGTGCGGTGTAGTGTAGTGGAGTGGGGTGGGGCGTGGTGTAATGTAGTGGTGGTTGTAGTTGAAACTGCTACAAAACCCTTACGTTTTGCTCACTTTTGACCAGGTGCGCAATCCCTTGCGCCTGCCACACGAAACGACATCTGAACGTCCAAAAGTGCTCCCTACCCGTCAGTCTTTTGCACTTTTGACTTCAAAATGTGCTTCGCGCCACAACGGCGTGCACTTTTTGGACATGTCAACTTCCAAAGATGGTCCGAGAATGGTGTGCTTTGTGCGTTTTGACTTGGAAATTTGCTTCGCGCCACAACGGCGTGCACTTTTTCGACATGTCAACTTCCAAAGCTCCGAACATGTAGTGTTTTGCGCAATTTAACTTCCAAATGTGCTCCGCGCCACAACGGCGTGCACTTTTTGGACATGTCAACTTGCAAAGATGGTCCGAGAATGGTGTGCTTTGTGCGTTTTGACTTGGAAATTTGCTTCGCGCCACAACGGCGTGCACTTTTTCGACATGTCAACTTCCAAAGCTCCGAACATGTAGTGTTTTGCGCAATTTAACTTCCAAATGTGCTCCGCGCCACAACGGCGTGCACTTTTTCGACATATCAACTTCCAAAACTGCTCCGAGCATGGTGTGTTTTGTGCAATTTGACTTGGAAATTTGCTTCGCGCCACAAGCGTGTACAAATTTTCATCTCTCATCTGGCCAGATGGCTCCGCACCCGCCGCTTTAGCGAGCCTACTTTTCGACCCTCCGGAGCCACAAGCGACTTTGCTACCTTTTCGCGCACCTGCATCTTCTTTCTTCTCACTCTTTCTCTTCTCTGATCTTCTCTCTTCTGCGCTTCTCTTCTCTGACGCTTCCGACCTCTGCTTTTTCCATCTGCCCATTGTCGGAAGTTTGACTTCTAAACTTCCTTCGATTACGTATACTGTATAATGTAAATACAATATGTCATAGCCGATTAAATCATTTTTCGCCGCAGAATCCCGGCCCGTTTCGCACCTGTCCGTCGAGCGGCTTCAGGGTGGGCAACTGCCCCGAGGTGCCCTTGTTCAATCGATAGCGATCCAAGGAGGCCGGGCAGCCACCTTGGGCAACGGGCCGGCAACGGGCCGGCAACGGGGAAGCTGGGTTAAGGGAACATAGAAAGGGATTCTAATGAAGATATGATGGGGATATGATGGGAACATAGTGATCAAAAAAAGATATAAAAATTACACCGGCATAGACCCCAGATAGAAAAGGTTGGAACTGATGGTTCAGTTCCCAACGTGGGAACCAAGGTTACCATGGCAAGGAACTGCCGGTTCCCAGACCTTGAAACTTGCGGTTCCCAACCTGGGAACCAGAGGTTACCATTGCAAGGAATTGCCGGTTCCCAGAAGTTAGAATTTATGTTTTCGAAACTAAGCAACTATCATTGTAAGGAACTGCGGATTCCCAAAGTTTAAAAATCATGGTTCCAAACCTGAAAAAACATACGTTACCAGTGGAAAGGTCTGTTGATTGCAAAAAGTTAGAACTCATGGTTCTTAATGTTGTTTTGTTTTGTTTACTGAGCCGGTAACAGAACCTTTTGTTTTGCTTAATGTGCCGGTAGCGGAATGTTTGCGTTTGGCTGTTGGGCCGGCAAAAAAATGTTTTTGCACGAAAAAGGTGCATGTCAAAATGATATGAAAACAGTTTCTTTACAATTTTATGGTTTTGCTTAATGGACCGGTACAGAACGCTTTGTTTTGCTTAATGGACCGGTACCGGAATGTTTGCGTTTGGTTCATGGCAAGGAACTGCCAGTTCCCAAAGGTTGGAACTCACGGTTGCCAACGTGGGAACCAAAGGTTACCATTGCAAGGAACTGCCGGTTCCCAGAGGTTGGAACTCCTGGTTCCCAACCTGGGAAAAGGTTACCACCTGGGAACCACAGGTTACCATTGCAAAGAACTTCCAGTTCCTAAAGATTGGAACTGATGGTTCCCAATGTGGGAACCAAAGGTTACCATGGCAAGGAACTGCCGGTTCCCAGACCTTGAAACTTACGGTTCCCAACCTGGGAACCAGAGGTTACCATTGCAAGGAATTGCCGGTTCCCAGAAGTTAGAATTTATGTTTTCGAAGCTAAGCGGCTATCATTGTAAGGAACTGCGGGTTCCCAAAGCTTGAAACTCATGGTTCCAAGCCTGAAAAAGTAACGTTACCAGTGGAAGGATCTGTTGATTGCAAAAAGTTAGAACTCATGGTTCTTAATGTTGTTTTGTTTTGTTTACTGAGCCGGTAACAGAACCTTTTGTTTTGCTTAATGGACCGGTAGCGGAATGTTTGCGTTTGGCTGTTGGGCCGGCAAAAAAAAAGTTTTTGCACCAAAAAGGTTCATGTCAAAATGATATGAAAACAGTTTCTTTACAATTTTATGGTTTTGCTTAATGGACCGGTACAGAACGCTTTGTTTTGCTTAATGGACCGGTACCGGAATGTTTGCGTTTGGTTCATGGCAAGGAACTGCCGGTTCCCAAAGGTTGGAACTCCTGGTTCCCAACCTGGGAACCATGGGTTACCATTGCAAGCAACTGCCGGTTACCAGAGGTTGGAACTCATGCTTCCCAACCTGGGAACCATGGGTTACCATTGCAAGCAACTGCCGGTTACCAGAGGTTGGAACTCATGCTTCCCAACCTGGGAACCATAGGTTGCCATTGCAAAGAACTTCCGGTTCCTAAAGGTTGGAACTGATGGTTCCCAACGTGGGAACCAAAGGTTACCATGGCAAGGAACTGCCGGTTCCCAGACCTTGAAACTTACGGTTCCCAACCTGGGAACCAGAGGTTACCATTGCAAGGAATTGCCGGTTCCCCGAAGTTAGAATTTATGTTTTCGAAGCTAAACAACTATCATTGTAAGGAATTGCCGGTTGCGAAAGCTTGAACCTCATGGTTCCAAACCTGAAAAAGCATACGTTACCAGTGGAAGGATCTGTTGATTCCAAAAAGTTAGAACTCATGGTTCTTAATGTTGTTTTGTTTTGTTAACAGAACCTTTTGTTTTGCTTAGTGGACCGGTAGCGGAATGTTTGCATTTGGCTGTTGGGCCGGAATAAAAATGTTTTTGCATGAAAAAGGTGCATGTCAAAATGATATGAAAACAGTTTCTTTACAATTTTATGGTTTTGCTTAATGGACCGGTAAAGAACGCTTTGTTTTGCTTAGGCTTAATGGACCGGTACCGGAATGTTTGCGTTTGGTTCATGGCAAGGAACTGCCAGTTCTCAAAGGTTGGAACTCACTGTTGCCAACGTGGGAACCAAAGGTTACCATTGCAAGGAACTGCCGGTTCCCAGAGGTTGGAACTCCTGGTTCCCAACCTGGGAACCAAAGGTTACCATTGCAAGCAACTGCCGGTTCCCACCTGGGAACCACAGGTTACCATTGCAAAGAACTTCCAGTTCCTAAAGGTTGGAACTGATGGTTCCCAATGTGGGAACCAAAGGTTACCATGGCAAGGAACTGCCGGTTCCCAGACCTTGAAACTTGCGGTTCTCAACCTGGGAACCAGAGGTTACCATTGCAAGGAATTGCCGGTTCCCAGAAGTTAGAATTTATGTTTTCGAAGCTAAGCGGCTTTCATTGTACGGAACTGCAGGTTCCCAAAGCTTGAAACTCATGGTTCCAAGCCTGAAAAAGTAACGTTACCAGTGGAAAGATCTGTTGATTGCAAAAAGTTAGAACTCATGGTTCTTAATGTTGTTTTGTTTACTGAGCCGGCAACAGAACCTTTTGTTTTGCTTAATGGACCGGTAGCGGAATGTTTGCATTTGGCTGTTGGGCCGGCATGAAAATGTTTTTGCACCAAAAAGGTGCATGTCAAAATGATATGAAAACAGTTGCTTTACAACTTTATGGTTTTGCTTAATGGACCGGTACAGAACGCTTTGTTTTGCTTAATGGACCGGTACCGGAATGTTTGCGTTTGGTTCATGGCCAGGAACTGCCGGTTTCCAAAGGTTGGAACTCACGGTTGCCAACGTGGGAACCACAGGTTACCATTGCAAGCAACTGCCGGTTACCAGAGGTTGGAACTCATGCTTCCCAACCTGGGAACCATAGGTTACCATTGCAAAGAACTTCCGTTTCCTAAAGGTTGGAACTGATGGTTCCCAACGTGGGAACCAAAGGTTACCATGGCAAGGAACTGCCGGTTCCCAGACCTTGAAACTTACGGTTCCCAACCTGGGAACCAGAGGTTACCATTGCAAGGAATTGCCGGTTCCCCGAAGTTAGAATTTATGTTTTCGAAGCTAAGCGGCTTTCATTGTAAGGAATTGCCGGTTGCGAAAGCTTGAACCTCATGGTTCCAAACCTGAAAAAGCATACGTTACCAGTGGAAGGATCTGTTGATTCCAAAAAGTTAGAACTCATGGTTCTTAATGTTGTTTTGTTTTGTTAACAGAACCTTTTGTTTTGCTTAATGGACCGGTAGCGGAATGTTCGCATTTGGCTGTTGGGCCGGCATGAAAATGTTTTTGCACCAAAAAGGTGCATGTTAAAATGATATGAAAACAGTTTCTTTACAATTTTATGGTTTTGCTTAATGGACCGGTACAGAACGCTTTGTTTTGCTTAATGGACCGGTACCGGAATGTTTGCGTTTGGTTCATGGCAAGGAACTGCCAGTTCCCAAAGGTTGGAACTCACGGTTGCCAACGTGGGAACCAAAGGTTACCATTGCAAGGAACTGCCGGTTCCCACAGGTTAGAAGTCATGGTTCCCAACCTGGCAACCAGGGGTTACCATTGCAAGCAACTGCCGGTTACCAGAGGTTGGAATTCATGCTTCCCAACCTGGGAACCATAGGTTACCATTGCAAAGAACTTCCAGTTCCTAAAGGTTGGAACTGATGGTTGCCAACGTGGGAACCAAAGCGCAGCACGCTGCACAGCACCCTGCACAGCACCCTGCACAGCACCTCTCACAGCACCCTTCACAGCACCCTGCACAGCACCTTTGCGAGACTTCGCCAACGCAGTCTGGATAGCACCCTGCACAGCACCCTGCACAGCACCTTTGCCAGACTTCGCCACCGCAGTCTGGACAGCACCCTGCACAGCACCCGGCCTGCACAGCACCCTGCACAGCACCCTGCACAGCACCCTGCACAGCACCCTGCACAGCACCTTTGCCAGACTTCGCCACTGCAGTCTGGACAGCACCCTGCACAGCACCCTGCACAGCACCTTGCACAGCACCCTGCACAGCACCTTTGCCAGACTTCGCCACCGCAGTCTGGACAACACCATGCACAGCACCCTGCACAGCCCCCTGCACAGCACCCTGCACAGCCCCCTTGCACAGCACCCTGCACAGCACCCTGCACAGCACCCTGCACAGCACCTTTGGCCAGACTTCGCCACCGCAGTCTGGACAGCACCCCCCTGCACAGCACCTTTGCCAGACTTGCCACCGCACTAATACAGCACCCTGCACAGCACCCTGCACAGCACCTTTGCCAGACTTCGCCACCGCACTCTGGACAACACCAAGCAGAGCACCCTGCACAGCACCCTGCACAGCACCTTTGCCAGACTTCACCACCGGACTCTGGACAACACCCTGCAGAGCACCCTGCACAGCACCCTGCACAGCACCTTTGCCGACTTCGCCACCGCAGTCTGGACAACAGCCTGCACAGCTGCACAGCACCCTGCACAGCACCTTTGCCAGACTTGGCCACCGCACTCTGGACAACACCCTGCACAGCACCCTGCACAGCACCCTGCACAGCACCCTGCACAGCACCCTGCACAGCACCCTGCACAGCACCTTCGCCAGACTTCGCCACCGTGGACAGCACCCTGCACAGCACCCTGCACAGCCCCCTGCACAGCCCCCTGCACAGCACCTTTGCCAGACTTCGCCACCGCAGTCTGGACAACACCCTGCACAGCACCCCAGCACCCTGCACAGCACCCCCTGCACAGCACCCTGCACAGCACCCTCCACAGCACCCTGCACAGCACCCTGC